>JADKXX010004704.1:0-127657 GCA_017310255.1 Butorides virescens
GATGCCTCAGGAATCATGGGTGATCATATTTGAAATCATTGCTAAACATCTTCCAGCCAAAAACCATATATGTAAAGAATAGCTATGCCACATACAGAGCAAAGTCGCTACAGCATAACACTCTGGAAGGGTTTGGACAGACTTGGAACCTGTTACTGCTTTCTTACAGATAAATGTTCAGGCCCTTGTGCTTGTCATAAATCTGCCTAAACAGTTGCAAATAACTTCTTGCTACTGTTTTGCATATTGTCTGATGCTGATTTAAAAGAGAAGATTGGCTTCAAGGTATGGAGCAAAATGAGAGGAAATCAATATAATCCCTGTGACATAAACTATGTTAGAGTGTGCTTTCAGTGTGTAAGGAAGTCCACAGGGATGTGGACGATGCCGGGCAACTGACTTTACATGAACCTTCCGACAAGATTGGCATTTATGCTTGGAACTGAGTAGCAATTTTCAGCCAAAATGGTTTTTTACCACGTTTTTGCACTTTCTGCAGAACTGATATTTTTCTTGGAGAAATGTTAATTTTTGCCAAATGCTTCAGTTTTTTATGAGGGAAACTAAAGCATCTGAAGTCAGCATGAATCTGCTTCCATCTGCCTCTGCGCCATGGTGCCAGACAGAAGCTGTAGTGGGTGTACCCAAGTATTTGTCTTCTCTCGTCAGCCTCCTTCTAGGACAACCCAAATCTGTTAGACTGTTTTGTAAAAATACATGAAGATCCCTGTTCTTGCAGAATCAAGACAACTAATTAAGTGCTTCACACTTCTTTCTACAGGCTTGTTTCTACACACATATCAACAACAAACTCTGAGAATGATGTATCGAAAACAATGTTTTCAGTGGTTCGGATGGCTTGCCTCTTACTCCCATGGGTGGAGCGTACTGTGCTATTTTGATGATAGAGCCATGTTTTGGTAAGTAAACCTGTCCTATAGCAAGGGCTGTAAGAAGAAACTGAAACGACAGCTAGTCAGATGTTACTGAAAGAACTCCACCAATCTGAACGACAGGTAAAACTTGTGCATTTATGGAATTTAAACAGGTGCGGCTATGCCTGACCTGGGTTAAGTGTCTCACCATTGCCTGCTCATCACAATAGGCTGACAGTCTTGATAGGATGCTTTTGGAGGTTATCCTCAGAAAGACTGGATTCTTTGCTAAATCACAGTGTTCTTCCAGAGGAAGTAAGTAAGAAAAGGCTTTTGGAGTATTTATGAGAGGCCCTTCTTGGCAGAGTTTATCTCAAGCCAGGAAGAAGGATTAAGCATATACAGTGGGATTAATTTATTGGAATGGCAAAATAACCCATATAAGACTACATGGAAAATTGAAAACACTTAATCCACAGGATGATGGTATTTTTCAGTATTGACTGAACCTTGGAATACTTGGGAAAAGGTAACTGTAGGAGTCGGGTATTACAGATTTGAGTGGACACTGGGTATATTGTTATTTAAATCTGCTTAGGGTCACTATCAATTTTTCTTAAGACTAAAAATGAAAGATGTAATGAGAAAAGAGACCTGAACAATTTAGTGTATTCTTGTATATGAACTCAAAATTACTTCTTTTTTTGCAGACATGGCTCTCTTACTGCAGTGGCTGGCTGTTAAATAATTCTCTACTATTTCTTGGACTGATTTGATGACTAAACATCCTATTATGGGCTAATGCTGTGTTTGCTTTGCAAATAGCAAACGTATAATTGGAGCAGTAATGGTAAGATAAAACCTCAAAAATGTCTTTTAAAGGTTCTAAAATTTTTCAGACAAATTCAAAATCAAACGAATGAGGAAGTGATCCAAATCCATAAAGTGACTGCATGTGTAGTATGCATAGTAGAGAAGAACATCATGATGATCTGTACTTAAAAAAATGAATGTATTCTGAGATCGTGAAATGTAACACCAACTATGGGAAGGTCAGGAAGTTGGTGGTAACGTGATTTTATGTATATGCCAGCTAGAACTTGAGATACCTACTGGATGATGTTCATTATCATCTCAGGGGTTGTCTTTGTGAAACACGCAGGTGGTCTTAGTTTGATTCAGTGTGGGACCTTATGTCAAGAAACACTAACTGGCTTGTACTACCTGGCACTTTTGGTCTCAGGAAAAATTACAAAGCCTCAATTGAGCACCGGCACTAAATTATGTGCTGACACTTTTAGGTGCTACCCTGTGAACAAGGAAAAACTTGAGAGATCACACTGTCCCTGGTCCTACTGAATTCTGTTCCCCTGAGCGATAGAGAGAGGATTGCAGGGCTATCATTAGGCATATTTTCTAAATCTTAATTACAGTCTGAAGGGCAAAGGATGAATTGCTTTCATGAGTAATTTCTTTTGTACAAGATAACTGAGGTCAAGACTTCTGGAGTGACACATTCCAATGTTGGTTTTTTGTGTGTGTAAACATGAGGTAAAAGACATTTTTAAATGATTTATTCTAGTCTTCATAATTTGTGGTAGAAAAAGGGGCTGAAGTTTCTTCTGAGAACGTTTTCCAAAAACACATACTTGAAAATCTGTATTAAAATTAAAAAAATATTTAAATGTACAATGTACATTGTTGAAGTTTTAAGAAAAGGGTATTCATCTAGGGATACACTATGTATATTGTAATTAAACCCCAGCTCTTACTATGCTTCTGAGAAACAGAGTATTAAATTACAAAAAATACAAAGTTCTCTCCAGAAGGTTGCAGAAGAACATGTGGAATATTTTACATTATAATGTGGTTGTGATTTAATGGGGCTGCCTTATGGAAAATACAATGGTTATACAAACCATGCTGATCTCTGTTTTGCTGGCAAATTCTGGCACATGTCTGATATTAAAAGACATTGCTTTAGATGGAATTCAGTATTGGGAAGAATCAAGGGAGCTTTCTGTTAAGTGTAACTGTGTTTTGGCAAGAAAGTGTGGCTGAGTATAAACTCAGTAGTGCTGAGAAGGGGAAAGCTGAATGAAGAAAGTACTTTCAAGCTGGGTCTTCACAGTAAATTATGCATACAAAAAGTGGAACACAATTCCAGTTTGTTTTTTAGCAATTCAATTCCTAATGTACGTTTGTATGATAGAACCTAACTTTGTACAAGCAAGGAGGAAAGGCAGTGTTGCTGTACAGCTCGTTGTATAGTTTGTGTGCTTTTTGAAGCATATGTAATTCACAGTAGTGAGGTTACATTCATTAACATTATGTTTATGTTTGTTTCACTTTTGCTGGCATCATGCTTTTAGCCAGGAGAGCAGCTCACTGGCTTACCTGATTTTTATTTTTTATTTCAGGGGCAGCTGGGCTGGCTGGGCAGAAGGGCAGCGGGAGGCATGCCTGAAAGCAGAGTGTCTCAGGGGAGAGAGGGACGTGTTTGCTGGATGATTGGTAGGTGACTTGTGCAAAAGTACATAAATATCTGTGGTAGTACAAGGAAACAAACCACCTCTCCTGAACCTTAGTTCAGTGTGTAAGTGTAGAAGTCATAGTTCCAAACTTCAATAGTGAGATCTCCATTCAGGCAAAATACCATTCAAATCAAGTAGAAGTCTAGGCCCTGGAACTGAACACTGCTTAGTTTATTACATATTTCAACATTACTTACAACTCTGTAATCCTTGAAGAAAGCCAGGCCTATGAAGTCAAATATGCACAGACTTTTCAAGTGCACACACTAATCCACCCTGTATTAGAGTTTGTAATTTGGTGCTCTTATTTTGCTTCTCAATTTTTTGTCTACTTTTTAATGAGCATTTTCTTTTCCTTCTTCCTCAGCAGGAACAAGCTAGTGCAAAATGACTCAGGCTTTAGGGAATGAAGTCACTGAAAGCAAATGATGTATGGAAGGAATGATTCCTCTTCTTTTTTTTTTCCTTGGAAAATGGGAATAGTCTTACTTTTCAAGCAGCAAGTCTGCATCTCTAGCAGCCAGCCCTGTTCATAAGGCAGAATGCTAGCATTCCTGGTGTGACAGCAGCAGAAACCAGCACAGGGGAGCTGCATGTGTTTTGTGCACATCAGGAGTTGTTGCGTAAGGCTTCTGTGTCTTTAGGTGTATTATCAGCTTCCTTCAAGCAAATTGTGATGGGGCTGAATCACAAAGCTGGGATCTCAAAGGAAATAATGGATGATCCCTTTATTTACAGCAGTCAAAAGAAATTACATGAAGAGAGCAGGACACAATTTTAAAGAACACCATACTGATGTGCTGTATGCACCAGTGTCAGAAAAAGGTTTGGGGTTTTTTATGCAGTTCTAATCTGAATTATGTGCCTGAACTATGTACCTGGTTTTTGTTTGATGACGTTTGCTTTTTAATTTGTCTTCCACTGCAGGTATTGGCCATTCCCTCCTACACACGCAGTTTCCTTGTGAGACTGATCTGGTTGTTTCGCAGACCAGTAGTCCAGGTGTCTCAGTTCCTGTCACACAACATCCCACTCTACCTCATTTTATTCCTTCTTATGCTATCCCTTCTCTCCATATTATGCCAATTCTCCTTAAAGACCCTTTGCAAAATGTTTTCATGTTGTTCTTTTTCTTCACAACTTGCTGGCCAAATTCTTTTAGTGTTTTCTGTGCCAATTGACTATATGGTACCAGATCGTGTGTCTGCTTGTGTCAGAATTGGATTGTCTTATTGTTTTCTTAAGTAGGGAAGTAATAACAAACAAAATAAAGTATTAACGTTTGTGATAAAGCAGCATATCAGCAGCTCTTATCTGTGTAGGAATATGTTGTTTTAAATTTGTGTTGGAAAAAGAAAGCTAACAGAAATGTATGATATCAAATCTGCCTAATAATTTAATTCACTGTGAAGGACTTGCTTCACAGGGCACAAGGCCGCCCACTGTCTCATTTTTCTTTAATATTGAGGCAGAAGGAGTGGGAATCTGTCACAACTGACCAGATGACACATGCCCAGTGCTGGATTGAGTTGTCACTAATCTCCTAGAGTCCTGTGCTTCCATCAAAAACTATTTTCCCTTGAAAAAGATACGGCTTCTGCCATAATTTAAGCACAGAAAAAGATGTGTCTTGGTGCAGTTGTATCTGCCAGAGTTTTTGAAGCCTGAAAGAACAACTCTTGAGATAAGAGAACAACCCAGTTCACATCTTCAGCAGTAAGTACAGCTGCATCTGGAAAGAATGCCCTGTTGTTACCTGGTTCTCTTGAGCAGATGCTGTGTGTACTCATGCCTCCTTCATGCACAACAAAATGAGCACTGAGTCAGAGTCCTGGGGTAAGGCTGTAAGCACAAAATTATACAACACTTTCAGTAAATTATTTTTAGTTTTTCAGCTTGTCTTAACCTAACCTTATATGCTCCAAATTAAATCTTAAATATCTGGATGTTGTATGTGGAATTGAGCATTCTGACAGTGCTTAACACTCAGAGCCAGAACCAGACTGGTATCTTACATTTCAGTGTGGTATTTCCAATGTACTCTTCAGAGCTATAGATCTCAGCTTCTGAGGCTGAGTGCTTAAGAAATTACGTAAACTGTGCTTGAGTGAGCATGCAGAAAATTCTGCTGTAATATGTAATATATTCAAGGTCTTAGACATTAGGGCAAAGTTTACGTTGACTTACAGTGTCTTAACTTACACACTAATTTGAAGTAGCACATCTTCAGGTATTCTTAACTGGTTTTCTAAAGCAAATATGGCAGGTTTTAGATATGATCACAGTACCTCCAGTGCAAAGAGTTCTAGCATCTGATTGAGGCTTGTGATATAAATCAGTTTCTTCAAATAAGCTTTAAAGCGAGTGATCTCCTTTGCCAGACTGTGAAATATAGGTTACTAACAGGGCAACTAACATCACTATGGTAAGGTTTTATTAAGGGCTGGCTCAGTGGGTTGTTGGACAGCCTTTAAAAGGCTTACATGACTCTCTGAGTGCCTCATTAGGAATTTTCAAAATAACACACTTAGGTACAATTCTTCTGTGGCTCAAGGCCATAGTCAGGCACTTAAGTTCCATTGTAATGAATTGGACAAGCTCCCAGAAAAGCATCAACTGATTCTGAAAACACAATTGGCGTTTTTGAGTTGCTAGTGCATTTATGCAAATATTACTATGGGGACTATAAGTCACATCTGCTTTATGCAATGCAGTGCTGTATACTGCTTGTGAAGAAATGAAGCAGTATGTCAGAGGAATATATGTAAAGAGGACTGAGATTCTCTCATATGTATAAGCAAACATATTCAGGCATACAGCCCGTACCTTGGTGTTTTAGTAGGAACTCTGATAAAGCTCAAATAAATTTTTCTACTTCTGTAGAAAGAACAAGGCAGCTGGTCATGGGAAAAGAGATTCCACTCCTGTTTCCCAGGGGCAAAATCTCATGTCAGTAATCCCATCAGAGTTCAGTTTTACTCCTGTGGAGATTAATGGCCTTAACTTTTGAAAGTGCATGATTGACTGCACAACGCACCTTGGATTTACTGGTCCTGTGTCCGCTCTTCTCTGTGACTGCTTAAGAGAAGTTTAGCTGATTCAGTGAAACTACAGCAATGTAAAAATCGTGTCAGGAGACGATAAAGCTCTTTCCTATGCTGTTGAGTATGTATAGCAATAGAGAATAGCATCTAGAATAAAACATGCTGTTTCACAGTTATCAACAAATACTAATTTTGCCATTATCACAACTGGTCCTTTAAAATATCTTCTGCATTGTGACAAGTATCTCCAGTTAACATGTTTCCACAGAAAACAAATTAAATTGATGCAGATTTTCCCAGGGCAGATTGCTAGAACCAGTTGAGGCAAAAAGCTCTCTTTTTGCTGTGGCAGTTATCATCTCCTGGCATCCATGTTGGTTCTTCTCAGCTCTTTAAGATGCTTTGGAAAATGTTAAACAGTGTCAGTTGTGGTTGCTGCCCGTCATGGGGAGTGCTGGCTTTGTGCTGAGTGCTAATCGCAGACAGAAAAAACAAGCTTCTCATGTGGGAATGAAATAAGGCATTCCCCAAAATCGCCTCCCAGCTGCCATGCCAGGATGTGGGGCCTGGAGGGAGAAGCCTGAGCGGGGAGCGCAGCTGCCCACCTCTGAAGGCAGATGCATTCTGTCCTCCGGCTCCTTCAGAAACACTCTTCTGGGTGTGTGAAGAGTGCTTTGTGTCCTGAGAAAGGGTCTGAGGAAGGGTGCGGGATCGTGGTTTTAATACAGTAATGAAATTAAAATTGTGTAGGTGAAGCTACCAGACTCAGGTGTTTTAATTCACAGTTCTGTTCCAGAAGTCATGGCCATAAAATTAACATAAAACTAAAATTAATTTAATGTAAAATTTGGCATTTACATTTGCTTTCTCCACACGATCCTCGGCACAAGGGCCATTCCCTGTCAGGGGTGGTGTCCAGGCCCCGAGGGTGCTGCCAGGCCTCACTGGGGCCTGCCCCGCCTCTGCCCACCGTGCCGCCTCCGTGTCAGCAGGACACAGCCTGGACTGGGCCTCGGGGTGGTCCCCATCCTCATCCTCATCCTCGTCCTCGTCCTCGTCCTCGTCCTCATCCTCGTCCTCGTCCTCATCCTGGTCCTTGTCCTTGTCATTGCCTGCCAGTCGCTGGCCTGGCCTGCTGCACTGCCCATCCACAGGGCACGGGGCTATCCCATCCCATCCTGTCCCCAGCAGTGGCCCCGCAGAGGTCTGTGCTCCCATTTTCTTTTGTTCTTCTGTACCCTTCTGACCGGTGAGTATCTCAGACGTGCGGTCGGGAGTAATTAATCTTTTCTGGTTGGGATGGGCTGTTTACTGATGTCTGCCCTGGGTCTGAGCAGCCGGGGACTCCCACTGGCTGCCGCTTTTGAACTCCATCCAGCTCAGATGACATGGGGCCCGATAAATCATCCACAGTATTGGCAGCCAAATCAAAAGCTCCCACTTGGTGCATTTAATACAGGCATGCAGATAATAACCTATTTAGCTGAGAAAGAGCTGTCTTTTCTTGCCTTGGGAAAATCTGTAACATCTTTCTCTTTCACCTGGGTAGTTATTAGAGGTGGGCATGAAGAGAGGGATCATCTGTCACTCAAGTTTAGAGGAAAAGCTTGTTTAAAACTCTGTGTGCCTGGGGAAAATCTGCTATCCTCATTACTGGAACGTATCCTCAAACAGGGTAATTGCATGTTTGATCTACAATGACATGTACAGTCAGTAGTTCCTGTGCTTTCAGTAAGATCTTTAATCTCCTTTCAGACCACCTCACAAGCAGAGATGTTAACCTGCAAATCTACTCAAGCAGCAGATGAAGGGAAACACAGATCCTCCTGTTAAAGTAGTATTGCAGGTGTAGACTGGATGTTTTCAATGCTCGTCTCAAACATTGGCTAGAGTGGTTTTTAACAGTTTTAATTTCAAAAGCAGTATCGAAATCAGATTTTGAAGGTCTCTGTGTTGCGTTCTGTAGGTATATTGTGAAGATACTTAATCTGTCATGTCATTGGTTCTTGATGGCCACTATACATTATGAATTTACATGCATAGGATAAGGCAGCAAGTTTTCTGGTTATTTGTGTTATTAAAGGCACAAGGATGATATAATTGTTTTAATTTAATTTAAATTTGAAGAGACAGCTGTTTACCTGCTCTGGAAAGGAATATATTACCAGTGTACAGTGTAAACAAGCTACCAGGATGAATGCAAGATTAGATCTAGTGTCTTGGGAAATTTTAGGGGCCTTCGTCGTAAGAGAGGGGAAGATAGCTATGCTGATGAAAAAAGGTCGGTCAAATTCAGTGAATGTAGATCACGCAAAACTATGCCTTAGTACATAGACAACCGTGTGAAGACTCTTGCAGTCAATTCAAGGTCAGTCTCTGGATCATGCTGGTGTCTGCCTGGGTGGATGACTGATACCAGGCTAAGAGCGTTCTTGCTGTTCTTGTCTTAGTTCCCAGTGTGGTGGTACCTTGCAGCAGATTGTTTAGTGCCCTTGCCTTTGAACAGAAGCCATGGCTAGGCTGCTGTCAAACACTCTCCTGTGGGTTCAGCATTGCCACTGCAAGTCATTGTCAGGACAATGTAAGGGACAGCCATAATAAAATACTCATATGAACAATGGGCTATTATTTTATTTTGAAAAATTAAACTAAGCTTGAATCTGTAACAATCACAACATGCCTATGTGCCAATTTTTGTGCTAATTTATAGGTCAACTATCCTGCACTCTCGCTAGTTGGATATTGTCCTCCTTTTATCTAAGGTTGTAGTCATTCTTTCCTTCTCCTGTTATCTGATACTGATGGAGTTGCATAAATCTCTGGATTTTTTTTTCTTCCTGCTGTGAATTGCAGAGACAATGCTTTGCTGACATTGGTGAGGCTTCTGATGTTGAATGCTTGTGGATTGGATTCTGGAGGGTAGGAGGATTTGGTGCTTATGTTATACAACAGTTTTGGTTCCTCAGGCTGGTGTTGGTGTTCATTTTTTAGCCTGATGGACAGGGGAGGATGGTCACCATCCTGGAACTCGACAGGGGGCAGTAATTCGCTGCTGGCCTTCCTTTCCTCTGTGTCTGTTCCACAGAAAGGCTCTCATGGCAGCCAGTGGAACTAACTGCTTTCCAGCAATGCTGAGCTGTGACTGCCTTAATAAAAAATAAAACATGATAAGAACCAAAAAGTTGAATGAATGTAGCTTTATGAAATGTCAACAAAATTAGCTACACAAACAGAAGTAGTTAAATATGGCAGCACGGATTTTCTTGTGTTTTATAAGTCTCTAGGCCTTGTAAATATTCTGGGGTTCCACCCTGCCCCCAGCTTTAAAAACTGACCTTGAAATTGGAGGATTTACATTTAGAGTACTTCCTTTTGTAGATGGCTTCTGCCAGATTGTCAGGATCTGAGTGAATCTGTTTAATCCCAAATGTCAATCTTACTACTCTACTAAACTAACTGAAATAACTACACAGGTCAGAAATTCTTACAACCAGCTTTGATTGATCTAAGTGACTTGTAATTTCTCCCATGCTACTCTTTGATCTGAAGCAAATAAATATATTAGAAGACTCCTGCATCTGCATTTAAAAAGAAAAGTAAGTTATGCTAAGAGTATGCAGAAACTTTTCTGTTTATGCATCTCTACAAAATTACAGTCAGGTGCCTTTAAAAAAGGCAACTCCCCATGTTGTTTTGATATGAGCAGTTCATACACAACAAACAACAAACCAACCCTAACTGTGTATTCTTACACCCTGCCAGTAACTTTGCCATGAATCAATAGCTTTGATTAATGTGTGAGGTGCAAAAAGGTTTCTATAGTTTAAAGAAAGCATGACTGAGGTTTGAATTTTAATTTGGAAAGCTGCACCAGTCTTCTCCTGAATGTACCAACTCACTAGCAGCTTTGTTTTGGTTTTATTTGTTTCTTGCTGAATGTGACCTATGTGGTTTAAAATACATGTATTTGCAAATAGTTTGCAAACAGATTTTTTTTGGACAGAGTGACTTTGTTGTTGTTAAAGCTCTTTCTCTCCTAGTGCACACATCTCCTGAGTCTCTTGGCTCATGGAGGCCAATGCACTTTGAAGAATTTCATGGGTCTTGATGGGAACTGAGCGTACGAGGTATGATGGGACTTCAAACCTGTGAGTTTTCCGAGATAAGCCTTTCTTTCAAGTTCTTTGCCTGACTAGAATCCTACTCTCAACTTCTGCCAAAACCAGCTGGGATATTTCCATTGTCTTCTGCGTACTTCAGGGTTACACTTGTCTACTTTGGGTTGGAACTGAAAGTCCTAAACTCAGGCTACCAAATATGATAGTTTAGAAATTGCTACCTGTGAATGTGGTCATTATGAATTGAGAGTACTTCACCACCAGGAGGCATGCAGCACCTGCTGGGCAGTAGATAACAGCTCCTGGAGAGAGCAAGTAGTTAAAATCAGTTTAAAAAAAAAGCATGACTCCTTATTTCTTTTGTTTATCATGATGCTCTGGGTAAAGCTGTACTTCATCACACTGTAAGATTAACTACAAAAATGATGTGATCACAGTTCCTCTGAAGCAAAACTGGCATGAATATATATATATGACTAAATAGATTATCTTTGATGATGTAATGTATCAGTGGGAATTGGAATAGCACAATTGTTTAATAGGTGATGCCATCTTTAACCGTTTGACAATTGCTTGTAATTAGCCAGTGTCTTAGGTAAAAGTAAGTGAGCCCAAAGGGCAGTATGTTGTTATTTACAAATCTATAAGCCTACGTAACCTATAGGTGTAGTGCAGTGGTTAAAGGAAGATGTTCTGGCAGTTCATTAACAAGAAGCTGAAAACTTACCTACCAGCCAACTGAAAACAAACAAAAAGCTGATGCATGCCATGGGTAATTTTTGCAAGTAAGAATTTGTCATCTTGTAATGATGGCCCTACACACTGGCCTTTAATTAATCTTTTAAATAGTTGAAAAAAACCCCACCAAAAACCCCACCAAAACAAACAAACAAAACCTGGTACCCTCCCCCCCGAACAAACAAACAGATACCTCTGGGTAAAACAAACAAGGCATGGTTGTTTATTTCCAAGTTACAGATGAGAGTTTCTGAATTGTATTATGTTTCATTTCCCAGTTACAATTAAATTAACTTTTAAAAGCGGAATGCTTTCAAGTTATGCATGCTAGCTTTTCAGGTCTCAGCTGCAGCCTTTCTTTTGCAGAGCTGATAAGTTTTGCTCTCAATTTGTCAGCATTTTTCATTAGCCAGAGAACTTCATTATTTTCAGATGTTACAAGGGTGAGTCACACCCTGCCTAACGTTTTGCACACAAACCTCCAAGGGACTATGGAAAGGTAAGCGCAGGCTTGGACCTTTTGTTTGGCAAGGGCTGGTGGTCGCCTGTGCTCTGTTCAATTAAATAGTTTTGAGGCTTAGGATTGAAGACCAGTGCTAGCAGGACATAAGAAGTCTTACAAATGTAGGAGTTCTTACAAGGGTCTAAGTCAAGGTCAATACTAGAACATTACAGGTTTTCTGAGTTGAAATATGAGGAGGAGGGAAGAGATTACCTGTTCTACAGGTAAGAAAGCCTGAGTAATCTACTAGAATGCACTTGTGGACAGTATAGGAAGTAAGAATGCTTTAAGTTTTTTTTAAATTTAATTTTATTTATTATTTTATGTGCTGAACTTGATGTGGTGGGTTGTATAAAATCCAAAGTATACTTTCTCATGTAAGTTTAACTTATATTAGAAGGCTTCTCTGCTGTTACTATGCCAGCAAAGAGAAAATGCAGGGACTCTGGGACTGAGTATGCTAAATGAGGTAATATTGGTGTTGGTCTGGTGGAGAACTTGCATCAGTAAGTTGATTAAGAAGGCAGGGGAGAATGCTCACTTGGTGTGGCTTTTTAAGACCTTCAACTTTAAGTGGTTTAATAATTTCTATCTTGAATAGCATCTGAAAAGTCATTTGGGAGGAGAAAAGAGTGTAAAAGTGTGATATGGATTAAAAAAGTGGACAGTTTAAACTTGTTCTCTCCTTTTTCTCCATTTGTATGTTCAGCAGAGTGAGTCTCAAACATTTTCAAGTATAAAATGCCTAATTTAAAAAAAATCTAATTCTCATAATGAGGTTATGGCTAGATAATGATCTCTGCGTGTCTCTTCTGCTACTTCTGTCTTAATAATATTGTTCTGAGGCTTCTTTAATGGTACACGGTGACTGTTGCGTGTCTTTCTGAGGCTCTTGTAATAGCTGCCTTCTATGACAAAAATTAAATGAGATGTGGCTGGCCTGCTTTGAACCCTGCTCTGAATGTGTTGTAGCTCAACATTTAAGCAATGCTGAAGCTGCGTTGTTGTTTATTAGATTTAACATGTTTATTTTGTGTTCTGGTTTAAAATGGATCACCACAGGGAAAATCAAGGTCTCTTCCAAATACGAGTTTACAAACATCTCAAGATGATATTTCTGAAGTCTGTGTTGTTTACTTATGTTCCAGCAGACAAAAAGAATGGTGCAGTTTCTTTTTCTGTGTCCTACAAAATAGTTGTCCAGATTGTGTTTAACCTAGTACTTATACAGAAAAGTATACAATATACAAAGCAAACATAACTTTGCAATTAAAAAAATGGATGCTTTCATTTTTAAATGTAATGGTAGAAATGTCTGGAGTCTGGTAAAGCACGTAACTAAGTTCCATGTAACAGTGGGCCACAATTCATGTATCTTATATCTCGAGCAGAGGTGATCTTGATAACATGTGAGGTGGGATGTGCAGGAGCGTATACTACTGAACTTGCATTAATGCCGATGAGATCATCTATATAATTCCCAATAAATTCAGTAAAGGTGATGGTTAGCAGCCTGTGCTTCTTGTATCGTGCTGTTGACTTGCTGGTTAAAAGGAAAGGTGGAAATTCTGAATTAATTATACGACTAAAGGTACTTCTAGAACATTTTGAGCTTTACTTCAGTGAGGTGGCTCTGAGCTATGGATGCATTGGCGAGTGCATAAATCTAGGATCCTTGGGCCCAGAAGTTCTTATGAACTGGTTTCTATCACTAGAGTGAATTCTATTCCAATTCCATGAATCTGGAGTCCAATCTGATACATCAAACAAGTTTATAGGCTTACATTTGTAATAGCATTCATTTATTTACCTGGGGAATACTTTTTTGGTGGCTGCCAAACCAGGTGTGAAATGGGGTTTTGCCCATCGGTGGGCTGTTAGCTTGAACTTTTCCTGTGTGAGCTGACTTCTGTGGATGTTTATTTGGGGTAAGGGGGGACAGAGGAGGAAACATGATCGTTATGTCAGCACTTCTGGAATAGCTTGCCCATCCTGAGCTTAATGAATGAGATCACGCACCCTTCAGCAGAGCTAGATGGAACAAAAGATTTTTGTGTTGGCATATATGTAAGGCAAGAACGGACTGGTAGAGGACAGAGCATTTCCTTGCTGGTTTCCTAAGTGACTGCTATTATGTTTCATTTGTTTTGGAAATGTGCTGTATATTTGAGACTTAACTGTATGTTTCTGTTGGTTTGTGTCAGAACCGTAAGTCAGTTCGAATGACCTTTCCATTACTGAATGTAATATACTCTCCAAGGATGAATGTTGCAAACTATTCCAAAACGCAGTTTTCTTCCATAAATACCTCTTACAGAATATCAACTGCTGTGCTAAAAGTCAAGAAATTTGATGCTTTCATAGAGATCAAAATGCAATAAACCTAAATTTATTTGTCCGACACCTTACTCCCATTTCTTGTCTCCCTGTTGCTGTTGGCATAACCCTTAATGCAAATTCCTGTCCTTTTGGGGAGCAGCAGGGAAAGTGCAGTGTGCTGGGATGGGCCCTGGTGCTGCATTGCTGCTGGCAGCGCTGTGGCAGCTCCTCGGTGCTGGTGCTGGCGCCGCGGGGCAGAGGTGGGTGCTGGAGGGTGGGGGAAGGCCCAGCTCTCCTCGCCTGCAGCCCCTGCCCGGCTGCTGGGGAGCACTGCTGCAGGTGAGGCTTCTCGGGCTGGGCGGCACTTCCACGGGCGGGAGGTGCCGCAGGGTCCACCGGGACGCCTGGGGCAAGCGGGGATCTTCTGGTGAGGAGCCAGGCTCTGAGCTTCAGCATCCCTTGCATTCGGCCCAGCATAATCTGGTTTTATTTATTACTTTTCTATTAAGGATGTGGAATAGAGAGAGCATTTGGAAGCAACTCGACAGCCACTAAAATAAATGTTCTTTTCTGTTTATTCCTTGGCTTGCATTCAGAAGTTAAATGGTGATGCATTAAGAATCTAAAACTTCGACTGTCCTACTAAGTCTTTAATTGAATACAGTTCAAAAACAAAAGCATGACTTCCTTTTTTTGTTGCACTCAGAAAAAAAATAATGACTTTTAGAGGCTGGCTATATTTAACACTATATTAATCTGAACAGTCCAAATATGTAATTTTACTTTTTTACTGAAAAAAAATAAAGTCTGTCATTCTGTCAGTAGCTAAATTGTATTTACTAACCTGATGAATTCCAGATGAACAATATGGCATTTTTTAAAAGGCATGTCTCCATTCACAATGCAGCCTGTAAGCCATAAGCTTGCTGGGTAGATATTCGATATTTTGTTTTTCCATTTCTTGTCATGTCTCTTATGTATTTGACAAGAGTAACCACTGCTAAGGAACCCTTCATTCTGGGAGCCCGGATGGTGGCGTGAGGAAGGGTAGGACCCAGGTGTGAAGGCAGAACGTCTGGTTGGGGGCAGACGGGCAGTGGGGAAGGTTTTGGAATGGGAACTTAAAGGAGAGAACAAGGGGGTTCCTCTAGTGTGTGCGCATCTTTGCATCTTTCAGTGGTGTGTACGTACTTTTTTTTTTTTTTTTTTTTATTTGACACAGGGAGGGAGGAATTGAGTTTTGTGTTTAAAAAGCTGTGAAGATAATGGAGGGTGAAGGGAGAACTATGCAAAACTGTGCCTTCAAGAGCAGGAGATGGAAGCAGAACAACTAGCAAGCAAAAAGTGCTGTAGCAGCAGAACACCATACTTGCTCAGTCGCTGTTTTAACTTTTCCAGAAATGTTGAAATGGATGTTCCTGAGCTTGGCTCCCTCTTGTCTGTGTTCAGGGCTGCTCAGTCCCGAGACCTGACATGTTCAAAGGCCAGCCTGCTTCTCCCGCAGAGAAGCGGCACTTGCAGCCAAACCACCGCTTCCTCCGCTGCGGTGCGGGCCGCAGCAGGCTGGAGGGGATCTGTGGGCTCTGCAGCTCGCCTTGCTGCTGAGGGGCCAGCCAGAGCATGGGGCCAGCAAACAGGCAAGGGCAGGACTGTGGCTTGTTCTCTGGGTTTCAGTACGGCCACCAGCAGTGCTCCCAGGGCCTTGGCCAGAGGCATGGAGCCATGGCTTCACCGGGGACAGTGGGTAGATGGCTGCGTAGGGCATCTCCAGGCAGCGGCGTACGACCGATGTGGAGTCGAGTACCCAGTGCAGAAGTGGGCACTGGCAGCGTGGCCAGTTCAGACACTCAGACACAGGCAGTTACATCTCTTGTGGTGCTATTTGTCTGATACTTCCCAAGCAAAGGAAGGGTATCAGAAATGGCCATTTCAGCTGCTATCTGTAGGTAAAATAGATATCGCCGCTATACAAATAACCTTTTACTTAAATCAGGACATTGGCAATAGCTCTGTTTTTGAACGTCTGAAACAAGTAACTGTAAATAGTTAGACCAATAAAGATTTTAATACCGGTCTTGGGTAAAACTACAGTGGATTGTGAACACTGGCTGAAAGTTTTCTGTTAAAAGCTAGTAACTCTCTATTAAAAGCTAGTAAATATGTTCTCTTTCCACAACAGTAAGCTTAATACTGTAATTTTTATATGAAGAAAATTGTTGAATCAAGCTGAAAGGAATGTGCCCTTAATTCTTTCAGCAGTTCTTAAGCCACATGCTCAACATCTCTGTTTGGAAACCCCAGTGATGTTTTTCTTATTTCTGCAACAACATTTGCCTCTCATTTTCATGCTTTCCAGCATTTTTCTTGGTATGAATAGAAAATGCCTTTTTTTCTCAATGCTGTCTTAGGGCTGATGGTACTTGGATAATATACATGAACATATTATTTCCAAAGCAAGCTCAGCTCTCTGTAACATAATATAAGATGGGCTTGTATTGTAGTTATAAGCTGGAAACCTGTTGCCATAAACTGGTCTTCATCAAAAGGTCCAGATGATGCTGCTTTGTCATGCTGAGCTATTCCTCTGTCAGCCCAAAGCCAATATTATTTTCTGAAATGAAACAGTCATCTCTGGCTGAAGTTTAAATGTTTTCCAGCGTATTTATAAAATCTTGTTTATGTTCAAAGCACTTGAAAAAACAAATCTGTAAATACCAGATTTACTTCAAGTAAATATTGCATTTAGGCACAGAAGACATTCGTCTTAATTTGTGAACATTTTGTATGTTTTTTCCTTCATTTCATAAAGGAGGATAGAGGCACTAGTTACACACTGGGGGCAGCGAGTATGTAGTTTTAAAGCAGCTTCGCTTTACTATTCTGATTTTCTCTGTGCTTTGACTTGCATTTGCACACAGGGTGATATACAGTGGCGTGCTTGTAGCAGCCTCTAAGTAATGCTGACCTTTTTTTCTTCTTCAGAGGCCACGTCCCTTAGAGCAGCTGAGGGAGGTAAGTCAACCACTCAATGTTGAAAGCAGAGGATAGGCAGAATAACCCAAGACTGTACCTGGCCAAATTAATCAGTTTTCCAGCATTTGAACTAAAGCAGTCTTTCCTTTTCTTGAAAATACTTCAGAATGCTTTTTTCACTGAAAGGAAAGAATAAAAAAGAGGACAACTTGGCTTTTTTTCTCTTTTAAAAGACTCAGTTCACTTCTGAATCCTTCCAAAAAAAAAAAAAAAAAAAAACCAAAAAACCCAAACCCATCCTGGAAAAACATTTTCTTACATTGAGATTAGCCAAGACCAGAGAGTCGCTGTCTGGAAGTACTTAGATGTAAATTCACATGCTCTTGGCTTCTAGCTTGCTTTATCTACTGTGTATTTAGCAGATAACCTTTGGCTTTGTTCTGTTTTTGTTTACAATGTGAAGTCCAAAGTGACTTCACTGGAAGGATAGTAGACAGTTGTGAAAGCAAAATCATGCTTGTTGGGCAAAACTGTAGACTTCTGTGCCCCATTCATCCTGTGATGGCATTAAGCATGATTAAAAATAACATTTTATTCCACTTTGGTTCTCGTGTCAATCCCAGAGTAGTACCAAGCATCTGTGAGTTTCTTTCCCTGGGAGCTGCAGTGTTGGGGCTTTGCTTTGGGTCCCAGGGCAGAAGGAGCACGCCCTGGGCTGTCTGCAGCGTGCCACCGCTCAAACAGCGGGGATGTTGGGGACAAGGTGGTGAAGCTGCCATGGACCCCAGGCCTTGTGAGAGTTCATCCCACAGTCTCAACCTGCCCTGAGAAAGCTGCTCTCACAGGTGGGCTTTGACCTTGGAGTGTCAGCCCCCAGGCAATGGCGGGTGCCCTTCTGCTGGAACCTTCAGCTTCTTTCCAATGGCCATGCTTGCTCGTGGTGGCTGCACATTTGGACATCCAACCAGTGTCTTACTAGGAAAATCACTGGGCTTCTGCTGCTGCTTTTTAAGCAATGGAGAAATGCCTCTCAGGGAAAGTGAATGGAGCAATGCTTAGAGCTGCTCAGAGAGAGGAACCTTGTTCTGCAGTCCCACTCTAAGAGGACAATCTTTTATTTATTTTAATATTTTTTTGTATGTGTGTCTGGGGGGTGGGAAGGTCTAGGCCCAGAAGGGCCACAGCAGTTTTTAAAGAACTGAAGAGAATGTTCAGAAAACTTGAAAAGCAAGTTAAATGTATGGAGATGTTAACCAGGAGAGGAGGCTAAATTGTTGCAGAACAGGAAGGAGAAAGTCTGCAGTCTCCACAATTGCATGTACGTGCGCATAAACGCTTTCTGGCTTTCACAACTTTGAGCTGTGCTTACTCTGATATTCTTAAAGCTCACAGGATTATGTCAGCTGGTGGTAATAAAACTACATTGACTTATAAAGGGTTTCGTTGCTGCATTGAGGAGCGGCACTACCAATGTTTTGTTCACAAGCAGAATTTTGATAACTATCTTCCAGATGCGTAAACCCAAAGTTAATAAACCCTTCTGAAGGGGACTAAGACTTTTACAGCTTGTTTCACAGCCCTGCAAGAAACCAATAGAAGGGTGAGGCCAGTGCGTTGATGAAGCACACTGTTGAGAGTACATGCTGGGTGGTGAATTCACCTGCATTTCCTCATAGCTGGTCTGCCTGGATCTCTCTGGTCTGGACATTTGTAGGTAACCATGTCCTTCTGGTTGAAAGACAAGAGGCAGTTGTGTGCCTGAGTGAGTGACAAGCTGCCCTTCACATATGTCACTGTGTATGGTTAGGCGCTGGCAGGAAGACCGAGTCTGCTTTTTCTGTACCTACATTTTGATAACACACTTTTCTTTTGTGGAATATTTGGATAGAAAACAGAAACAGTTTTCGAATCCATGTAATCTTTTCATGACTTCTTCACTGAAAAATGGTTTAAAATTTCCTTCGTTTAAAACAAAACACTTGGAGTTGAATGCAATTGTTTGCTCAGCCCAACCCAAAACTTTTCCTACACTTGCATACTGAAAATTATGGAGAACTGCAATAATCTGTGATTTGATTAGCATTTGTACCAAGCTCTGTGAAGCTCAGGTTTCCTCCAAGTGAGGCAAGAGGGAATACAGTTGTTCCTATGCAGGCTTCTCTGACCTGAGATGCATTCTGCTTGTTCTCACCCATCTTTACTATAAAAATGAATAAGGAATATCTGGCAGAGAGGCCAAACAGATAAAATCTTTTAAATGCAGATGCTTTGGAAAGTAGTGTAAAAATATGGAGCTCATTATGTTTCCTTTGTTATTGAAACATATTATACTTCCCTTTACACTGAGCCTCTGCTGTACCAGACATTCTTTTACGGATGGTCTTTTGTTGGCTTTTCCCTTTCCCCTCATAATTTTGGTTCAAGACTTCTAAAACAGAGTAAGAGTGCCATACTGCTTCTTCTGCTCTTTCTGAAGAATTTTCCCTTGTGAATATGTATAGCAAATACCTGCTTGGCTACGTATGAGCTGCATTTAATCTAGGTCATAGTAAGTAAGGATGAGGAACCAAATTCTGATCCAGTGATGACATAGGTGAACTCCCACTGGTTTCCAAGGATTCAGAGTTGGCTGTAGAGGACTTAATTTTGCAAATCCAAGTGCCTCTGACAAACACATTTGGCTCACTTTCTGCCAGCACTCTTTTTTTTTTTTTTCCTCCCCAGTTCAGATGTTTATGTGAGTGTTCTGTCTTGAGAGACTTGAAAGCGTCTGGATATATTTGAGCGTATAAATGATATTAAATATGAGCAAGTGCCATCAACCCCACTCAGCTGGAGGAGCCTTGTAAAGATCTCATACCCTTATCTCAGCCAGCTCTGCTCCTCTGTTCTCTCCTGGCTGAGGGATGACGCTGGCTTATTGTGCAAATTCCCTGTAGCTGCTGCCTTCGTAGCAGGGCTTTCCATAGTCTTAGAATCATAGAATGTTTTGGGTTGGACGGGACCCCTAGAGGTCATCTAGTCCAACCCCCCTGCAGTGAGCAGGGATACCGATAACTAGATGAGGTTGTTCAGTGCCCTGTGCAACCTGGTCTTGAATGTTTCCCAGCCCTGTGCAAGGGCTTACCACCAGTTAACTTGCTGCGTGGGGTGCCGCAGGTGAAGCTGAAATAGTGTCTAGAATTTTTTCATGGCACTTAAATTGATTGTGGGTAGAAATTCTCTGAGATGAAACCCTGTGTTGTTTCATATGAGTACATTATTTTTGAAGCAAGAGAAGTACTTTACAGACATGTGCCACCAATATTAATAGGTAGTGGAAAAAATATTTGGAGTCAGTACCTGCCCTGAAGGTCTGGCAGTGCAAGTATTGAACAAGGGTTATTTGTTTATCTCTCTATCGAGATAAGCAGAATGTGTGTGCAACAATTTCAGCAATTGTATTCTGCACAGTGAAAGGACAGTGTGTGTGTGTGTATATATATCTCCTTACCGTTCTAAGAGGAGCAGTAACCTCAGGAAAACTTGCTTTCAGCAGCTGGAGCATAGGAGCAATGCAAGGTGGAAAACCATAAAAAGCCATACAAGATGTTTTTTGCCTATTGGGTGCTGAGAAATCTATTGCATCTGATGCTGGGGAAGCATTGTATCTTGAAGTGTCTGTCACTCACCATGCTAGATAGCAATTTTGTGCTTGCAAAATCATAGCATTGATCCACAGAATCACAGAATCACAGAATCACAAGGGTTGGAAGGGACCTCGGAAGATCATCTAGTCCAACCCCCCTGCTAAAGCAGGCTCTCCTAGAGCATGCTAGACAGGACTTTGTCCAGGCGGGCTTTGAATATCTCCAGAGAAGGAGACTCCACAACCCCCCTGGGCAGCCCGTTCCAGTGCTCAGTCACCCTTAGAGTAAAGAAGTTCCTCCTCATATTCAACTGAAACCTCTTATGTTTCAGTTTGCACCCGTTGCCCCTAGTCCTGTCACTGGACACCACTGTAAACAGGCTCCTCCCGTCCTCTTGACTTCCGCCCTTAAGATATTTGTAGGTGTTAATGAGGTCCCCTCTCAGTCTCCTCTTCTTCAGGCTGAACAAGCCCAACTCTCGCAGCCTTTCCTCGTAGGGGAGATGCTCCAGACCCTTTATCATCCTCGTTGCCCTCCTCTGGACTCTCTCTAGGAGTTCCTCGTCTTTCTTGAACTGGGGAGCCCAGAACTGGACACAGTACTCCACAAGCCTTGCTTGCTGAAAGGGCACAGCTTAATTGCCCCTTTGCTGATTACCCAGATAGGACAAAAATCAGCCTGTTGGGATGAGTACACTCATTACAAAAATGATTCAGCTACTTCCACAAATGAGTGTATGGGCGGTATTTCCATGCTGAAGGGTCTTATGCTGGGACAAAATTTATAGGACAGATATTTGGCCTGTACATATTGTACAGTAGAGGACTCCATTACATTTGTTTTTGTAACCAACACAACAAGGTAGTTCTGAATTCATTGATGCACCCCAAGTCAAGGGGTTTGGACAAAATATTAAACCCCATTTTGCGGGGTATATCTCAAAACCGATGTCAATTTAGTGGTCCTAGAAATTAAAGGAAAATACGAGTAAGACATTGACTCCTTCAACTATTTGCTTCAGAAACTTCAGACTAATCAAAAAAGATGAAGACCTTCATGAAAAAAGTATATAAAGTGACTGCTATTTTTCTAATAAATCACTGTAGGCAAGAGATAGTTCTGTAACAGGGAGGCTGAAGCAGCATGATTTATTGGCTCAGCTAAACAAGTACACATGGGCCCAGGTCTGTGGCTGAAAACTTCAAAGCAAATTATGTTGTGGGGAAGGAACTCGGCAGGCGAGGTTCCCTGTAGACCTGTTAGCAAGTGAGTAACGCAGCTGTAAATTACAGCCAGGCAGGTTGTCATGCAAGCCTTACAGCAACAGCCTGAGTGGGAAACTTTTATTGAAGCATAAATGGGATTTTTAAACTACTTTCAAGGTCACTAGTATTTAAAATCATATCACTGTAATTAGTAATATAGTTATAAAAAGGTGAAATATGTATTAATAGAGTGCATAAATTTAGCATTTAAAAAGGAACTGGCTTCAAGTGAGACTTGAGTTTTCTTTGAGAATGGCACTTATTTTTCTGCTTAAAAATCCCTGCTCTGCAGGATGGATCCAAATGTGCCATGCAAATGTCATTGGCTTTCTCCCAGTTAAGCTCAGCCTTCCTACAGCTTGATTTCTTTGTTTTCTGTGCAGTGCATAAAGGTGGGTGACACATTTAACCAGCTCAGCAGAACTGCTGGATACTCAACACTACTGAAAACTTTAGTGCATTAGGTAGGATCAAATTCAGTTTTCTTTCAAAACCTCACTGTCTTACACCTTGTTTTGCTCCAGTAGGAAAATGTGTCTGATATGCAGAGTTGATGAGTTTGAGAACAGTTGGTAAGGAAATGTTTGAATGTGCAAATGCCTGATTTCATGTGTGACTGCCAGAATAGTATCCTAAATCAGATATGCAAGTACAAAGATTTTTGCATTGAAAGTTTCACAAATCTGTTCCTTCAAATGTGTGTTTGGTAGCTCTGAACAGGACTGTGGGATGCCTGTACAGAGGGAATGTTTTAGCTTCATTTCCTTCCTGAGCTGGCTTGATGAGGGAATGTGGAAATTCCCACTGTCTTTCTGGATGTACACACTGTTCTTCATTATTTTTTTATTCACTAGTATTACGTGCTGTAGTTTTGTGTTAAAACTGAAATGCTGCACAGAAGCAACAGTCAGCAGGGGATTCAGGAATGCTGAACATGCCATACTGTTAAACTTGTTAAGCCATCACACTGAGAAGCTTAAGACTCCTCTCATTCAGGCCTCCTCCCCTTTATGTTCCTAGGCATCTAACACTATTCTGTGCTGGCTTTTTCTCTAGTTTCCCGTTCTTCCCTGTAGTTCCTGTGGTAATTGCCACGTACACAGCCGTCAGCACTTGAAGCTTCATAGGTGAGATCAGTTGCCTAAATTGCGTCAGCTTATGATATGATTTTTGAAACTTACACTGACTAAACAGAGATTAAAATATCTACTTTACATACATGTGTGTTGAGTTCAAAACACCTTGATTTACTGAGCTCTGAAAGCAGCTCAGGCGATCTTAGTAATGATTTGAATACACTGAGAGTGATTGGTGCATATCGGAATTACTGCCACTACTAGAAATCAGTGTCTTTCACTATTCAACTGCTCTAATCAAACTTTGGGTGGCAGCTGAGGTACGTTGTTGGAGAAGACATGGAGAAATGATACCTAAGAAAACAACCATGATTTTCTTTGTGAAACAGGTCAAGATTCCATTTCCCTGCTGGTTTTTTGTGATAATTGGGATTTTTGTTTGTGTATGAACCATACTCTTTAATGCTTTAACGTTTTCAGTATATTGGTGAACTTTCGTTGTGTGCACCAGGATCAATCTACCTCCATTGTGCTTTCAAAGTGATTGCTAGTGTCTTGTCTAAAATAACTATCTAGATAAATACAAGGAAAAGTATATTCAAAGTGCATTCAGAACTAAAGAGGTTTTTAACAAACCATGCATACTACACATGGGCTTGAGGAAAGCTGTGCTTTGTGCCAAACCGAAGAGCAGGAGGGAGAAGTGGAGGGAGTAAATAGCTGCCTCCCCTTTCTTTCCGAGCTCAGACAGTTTGGATCAGTATGTCTCTTTTCCTTGATGCTTTAATGGATTTGGTCATGTGGTAAATTCTGATAACTTGCTTCTTTCCATGTGTACGTAGGCCCCAGTCAGCATGACACTGCAGTACAATCCAAGCACAATTTGTAGTATCTACATTAAACTTCCCTGGCGTTGAACGTACAGTATGTATCTGTAGCCTGGAAGTAAGGCTCCTCCATGATTTCTTACTTTCATACATGGTTCATGGTTGATATATGTTAAGACTAGATAAGATAAAATTAAGCCAGGTCATGCACTTATGGATGTGTCTGCACAAGGCAGTTGTGCAACCTGCAATACTTGTGCTAAGTGTTCCTGAAAAGCATTAGTTTGGCTAAAAGATCGTTTACTAGGTTCAAAAATACCCACCTGAGAGAAGGGTAGAGAAATGTAGTGTATGCCTTTAACCTCATATAATTTTTTTATTTCTGAAAAAATGCTATTAAGAAGACTATGTGAGTGACTTTGCTTGCTGAGAAGCTAACGCTTGGCGCTCCACTGCTTTCTACCCTGTAAAAGTGCTAGAACTTGGTTTGTGTTGATGTCAGCGGTAAGACTGCTGTCTTGTGTCCTGGAACAGTTTCCTGAAGATAAATTGGTAATAAAATACGTCTGTAACCTTCCTTGCCTGCACTGAAATGACTGATGATGTTTCGAGGGACAGCTAAAGCTGTGCTCATGCGCTGCCGTGCGTCCTGGGTGCCTGCAGTAGGGACTGTGCGAGACCAGCGTTTTAAGGAACAGACCACTTGAATGTTAGCGGTAGGGAGGCTTGTATTTTTTCTGCTGTGTATAAATCTCTCAAGACTTGGTGGACTGTTTCATCCAAAACCATGTGAATGGAATTTTATTTTCTATCCATTACTAAAATCCTTCCCAAAGTTCTCACTTAAATGTATTTAATTATCTTACAAGAAACAAATGCTGAATTGCCACAAAAATGCATGCAACCATTAAAACCAGCATGAGAGCTTGTTAGTGATGGGATCCCGTTATATGTGCATTGTGAAGTGAGAGGCAACTGATGTAGTTTATCCTGGTGTATTAGCAATGCTTTTTCAAATACTTGATTGCTGTCTGTCTCCAAACTACATTTCATTCCAACCACAGTTAGTGCTGCAAAGGGAAAATACCATCTGTAGAGATGTTTGGGCAATTGGACTCAACTGAAGGAAGGATTTCCACCCCTAACTCCCCCTTCTTTTCACACATCTCAGTAGCTTGTTCTTGTAAGCATTGCAGTAAAGGAGCATGTGATTTGCATAAACTGAAAACACTACTTTGTGCTTTATGAAGGTACTGGTCTCACCAGTAGTTTCAAACCTGTGAAACTGAGGCTCTACAGAAATATAAAACTGATACAATATTGTAGGTGTTGATGGAGATCTTCTGTGCTTATCTATAGGAAAGGTGGTAATTCTTTATTTCCTATTGAAGTTTTTATTTTCCTGTTAAATCTTTAGGCACTCTGAAGTCTTTCTTGCCTTAATTATTCCAAGTGTACAAATCGGAAGTGATGCAGTTTCAGCTGAAATCGTGGCCACACATCCTATTCGTTACTTCAGTATTGCACTTCTGGTTATGCCAATACAATTTCCTCATGTAGGTGGTTCCTCAACCGGCTTAAAGAATTGTGCATTATCACTTTACAAGACACTTAAAGAATCTTGCTGACTTTACTGCTTTAGTTTGTAAGAAAAATGTGCTTTTTCTCCTTTTCTCTTCCCTTCGTGGCTTTTGGAAATTAGCTGTTGGGAATACAAAACCATTACATGAATGTTATTTTCTCTACTTAAAGGAGTTATTAATCTAGAATTACAATATACCAAAAAAATGTTCTTGGTGGATAATTGTTTCTCATAGCTAGGAATAACGTAACAGGACTCTTACCCATCTTGATGTCTGGCTGAGCTCTCTGTCAGGAGACATTAAACATTTTTATGAAATCTGACAGCTCTTGCATTCCTTCACTTAGGTGTATGCTGCTGTAGTAACTCTAGAAGCTGCTGTGCACACTTCCTATTTCTGGTGGACTTCGCTGCTGCTACTACTGTGCATATATTTAATAACGTTTTCTACCATGAAATACGCTGTGAGCTGTCTTAGATAACTACCAACTCTGTTGCTTATCACACTTCTTGCTATATATCAAGGAAACCTTTGCCTATTTGGTTGATACTCAAATCGGTCACGTCTGTGTTTCTTTTGCTCAAGGCACATTGCTCAAGCTTACTAGCAGCAACGCAGCACTTGGACTTTTGAGTCGTAGCACTGCTAACAGATACATGTTTTCATTGGAAAATTGTTTATTGCAGCCCTGTTTAATGTGACAAATCTTTTAATACCTGCTTGAAAAGCCATTTCTCTCTAGATTTGCCTGGTGGTATTGACATGAGGTGAGATAGAAGGGAGTGGAGAAGACCGGGTGAGGGAGCTGAAGGAGTTGCATTGCTTCCACAGACCTTCTCAGCATCCATGGTCTGGTCTGTGTCCACATCTGCCCAGGCTTCCCTTTTTCTTTTCCCTCCCACAACCAGCACAAACCTTCACAGGGTTTGATAGCCTTTTCAAGTGTTTTTAATGGCTGTTTAAAATGCTTTGCCCAAAAATTTTTAATAAAAAGTGTGGAATGATGTGCAAGGCGCTAAGAAGCAGAAGTCATCACTGGTAAGTAACTCACATTGAAAGGGATATTAGTATTATTATTTCCTATTTCTACCTTGCATTTTTCTGCCAAGTCTGAGGCGAGCTATGACTGCCGCCTCCTCTTGCTGCGCTGTCACTAGACTTTATTGAACAGCTCAGCTGATATTTCAGATTTTTCACGGCATGTCTGACATTGTTCATTGAGAGAATTGCATATCTTTGATATTTAAGGACATCTATCATTTCTGAAGTAACTACCCTGAATGATTTTAGCGACTAATACTTGAAGACAGTGAGAACCCTGAGCTTTCATGGGAATTGTGTTCCACAGAACTGGAGTTCAAAGCTCCTGGCTCCATTTTATCATATAGGATTTTTTTTGTTGTTCTTCAGAAGATGATGTGTCTTCTCTTGAAATATATTGCTGTAAGGCTGTTTTCAGCACAAGGTTTGGTGACCTGGGATGGTCCTTTCCCTTCTGTTTGTCTGTGATCACTTATCTCTAGTCTGTACTCTGCTTGCTTCTGTGGGTTTTTGTTTGGTTTTGAGTTGTTTGTTTGAGTTGTTTGTTTTTTTTTTTTAATCAGGGGGTAGAAGTAATCCTTTTAAGTTGCAAGTGTTATGGAGCTCTGTCAAAATTTAAATAAGTTAGTTTAGAGCGTGGTTTATGTAGTATCTGTCTGGTCTCCTGTTTTTCAGAATTTGATGTTTTTTCATGTATCAGAAAAAAATGTTTTCTTTGGCTGTAAATGCAGCTGGCATTTTCTCTTAAAGTGGATAATCAAGGGGGGGAGAAAAAGCACTGGTGTTTTGCCAGGTCTCTGTCTTAGTGTTCTTGGTATAGCACCCTTGAAGGAACTGCAAAGAATCCATAAAGGACAAAAAGTTTATAAGGGCTAAGAAGCAAGACCAAGCATCTGCAGCGGCTGCTGTCCTCAAAGGTGACAACCCTGGGAGAGAAGCTCCAGCTGCCAACCGAAGGCACCCCGGGCAGGATAGCTGAAGGCAGGAGGAATGGGAGCTGTCAGAGGGAGGAATCCACAGAAATTGGTCTGCCTAAACCTGAGAGGCCAGAAACAAAGGTTACAGCAATTAGATCCTAGTAACGGAGAATTACAACAAATGTTTGAAGTCATTGACAGATAAACTAGGGAGCAATTTTGTGTGAAGTGCAAATAATAAAAAAGTATCAATGGTCCTTTAACACACATCAGCTTCCCAATAGCTAAAAATAAGATTAAAACTTGAAAAATTATTTCCTTACAATAGCACGATATTAAAATCTTTCTGTATTATTTTAAGCCTTTAGATACAAGCTCCTGTAAGCATGACAATGTGTTTTTCACAGTGCATTCCGAGATGCTTTTGTATGCCTCATGGGGGGTGGGGTATTGCAGCTCTGGCTACAAGGTGAGCTTTCTAGAAAATCAGATAGAAATGAGAGCAAAATCAACTGATCCTCCTCCTGAGCCACAGGCTGCACTGGGAAATCTGGTGCAGTTGAAATTCTTCTGTTAGTTGCCCTTGAAGCCAACGAGTAGGTCAGAATTTACTGGTGTAAATCTCGCTGTTTTGGTGAAGTCAGCTGGCTGATCCAAGGAGTTCTGTAGACCTGTTGGTGTCCTGTGGGTTTGTTGGGTGTTTTGTTAGTCCCTTAATATGGGACTTAAATTAATCCTAACTGCAGATGTTTGCTAGTGATGGTGTTCTTCCTGCTAATAGCTCTAATTAAAGTCACACTTTACGCTTCTCCAGTGTACTTTCTTTAGTGTGGATGTTTTTAAATCCATAGCATACTCTGTTTTCTTCTTTGTGCCTCTTGACTGCACAAGTAGGTTGTATTTAAATTGTTTGTAGGCGCCTGGCATAAAGCAGAGTCATTAGGAGGCTGTGTAACATTTCCAGATGTAGTTTTTTTTAAATAACTTATTTCAAGACCAAGACAAGCCAGGGAGTTTGAATGACATGTCTAACACATTAGCTCATCCTGTGATAGTAGTTTTCTTGGCTTTGATGGTTGACTGGGATCTAGTTCACATTTCTGATTTCTTCTGAAAATCTGACGAAAGAAAATGCTAATCTTGCTGACCCATTCGGTCACCCAGGCCCTTCGCAGCAGGCAGGTATCTGGGAAGGTTCCTTGGGAGGCTGGGTGAAGGGTAGCAAAGCCTGGGAAAACACACTGGGCCAAATCTACTTCTGGTGCAAATCCACTGACTAACAACTTTCAGGCCTTCCCTGCTTTTTATTTAAGTAGCAAAGGAACTAAATGCAGAAGATGTCTGATTTACAAGAACTAGCACAGAAAAGTATCAGAGATAGGCTCTTCAGGGAGAGAAGTCCTGGGGCTGGATGGGCAGGAGACGCATGCCAGGCTCCAGTGAGGCAGTGTCTGCTGCTTGTGGTTGTACTCCGTGACAAGGTACCGAGAGACTGTGGTAAGAAAAGGCTCAGATGCTGAGGACTTGGGTCTATTGGCCCATTAGAAGAAGCTGAGAATGTCATCATCTCCCTGCTCCCCTGTGGGAGCTAGCCTCCTGAGGCCATGCTGGGGGTCCCTGCCTGGCAGGACATGACATTCCCTTCTCCCAGCAGTAACCAGAAAGTGTGATGGGGAGAGCCTGTGCCCAGGTCAGTCCCCAGCTGGGTGGCTTTCCCCTCCTGGATATGAGGAGACCACTGCAGGACAGAAATCAGAGCTATGTTCTGTTACAAGGCTGCTGTAATTAATGGCCAGTTTGCTTCTGGAAGCAGCTGCCAGCAAAGTACTCCACTGTGCTTTAACATTGGGTTTGTGATCACCTCTAGAATAAACTTGCTTAGGGAGCTAAAGCCAAAACTTATGTTTCTAGCCAGAAAGAATTCAGGCTATGGAAAAACAGTAAAAGTTTCTGGTTGTGGCAGGATTACAGCAGGGATGACAGTAAAAGTTCCTGCTCATGGCAGGACTACAGAAGGGATGAAGTTTCTCAGGAACTCACAGTTTCCATTTAAATACAGACTGTGATAATTTCATATTTGCCTCTTTGTGGCTTGAAGTAAGGCTCCTTCTGAAGTTGATTCTTCAGGTTTGTTTTGTAGAAACTAAATATTTTGTAATGCATTTTACAATTTTAAAAATACCCTTTTTCCTCTAAATTGCATTTTATTAGAGTTAACAACACTGCAGACAGAGATATTTTTATTTCAAAACTGGGTGTATTGTCTGTGTCACTCAGAATGACTATATTTAGATTAAATCCCACTGGACTTAAGAACTGGCAGTTTTGTATTGCTTACTAAGGGTGAAAAACCCTCTTGCTAGGTGTGAACTGCATTGCAGGTGTGTGGTTCACCCCGGGGACGCTTTCCATTGACTTCCATGAAAGCTGGATGAAGCCCCAAACTAACACGCTTAACACAGGCTTCCAAGGAACCCTTTTTCCCCAGGATCTGGCTGCTGCCCACCTTTCCTGTGCCGCGCCGCCTGTGTGGCCTCCCCAGCAGCCTCTCTGGAAGGCAACGCTTGCTGCGCACGTACAGCTCCTGTTCCCTGCTGCATCCCCAAGAGCATAAGGGATGCAGAATTTGGTGATAGTTGCACGTTATGTCTTAGATGAAAATGTTACAAGAAGTTTGTAGAAGGACCCTAGCCTGTGATGAGCTGAGACCAGAGAAGCTGCTTGCTAATCAGTAGGATTATTTAAAAATAAGGGTTATATTTATGTAGTCTCCAGATGGATCCTTAATCTTTGATACCATTCATATTCTGAGACTATTTCTATGTAGGTTTTGGTCAATTCTTTTTGGCCAGTCCTTGATCAAATCATAGCAGTGTTTTCAGTCTTGTCAATATTCTGAGTATTTTACCTGGCTGTGTTAGTTATTGGCAATGGCTGTGGATTCTCTGCAGCTTGTTTGATGTTTTTACACATGAGAACTTTCTAAAATGCTTTTGTAACTGTATTGGGCCACAAAGCAGTCTGAGCTGTGAGAGTGAAAACTGCCTGGAAGACAGCAAGTACTGACATCAAGGTTTGCCTTTTTAACTTGGTCTGTGCAAAGAAGCAAGTCACTTCATACTCCTGTCTTCATTTTCCCACTGGTAAAATGCAGAGTCTTGGAACCTACTTAATGTTTAGAGAAGTGGTTTGAAAGTTATTTGCTTAGCTTGCACTATTATTATTAGAGTTAGAAATTATTTTTAAAGTTTTTAGTGAATTATAGTTGTAGCTAGTTTTCACTTTAAAACATCCAGTGAGAAGTATGGGGAGCGGCTCTGCTGTAACGGAGAAACCTGAGCCGCAGAGCTGGTGAGCCTCATGCAAGCGATTGCATTATCGCTAGTGCAAATACATTCAAGTCACTTTGGCTTCGGCTTGAGAATCTCGAGTCTTTTGCTGGAGACAATTCAGGAATTCTGCAGCAGCACTGGAACCAGCTGTGTGCTGTAGGTGTTACAAAACATAATAAATGTCTCTGTAATGAAACTTCAATTAATAAACACTAGCCATCAGTTATTGCAAATCCATGCCCTTAATGTTTATTAAAAGTATTTGATATTGCAACATTTCTCAGAATTATTCTGAGGCTAAACCCTGTGTATATTCATTCAAAGCACTAACTTGAATGAGTAACATATTTCCCACTGAAAATAGATGTGTTACTCTGGCCAGCGGATAGACTGTGAAATAGAGAAATAATCCTGGTTATCCCTTGAAAAGGGCAGGTGTCCTACGAAAGAGACCTCAAAATAATGCATACTGTAACTCTCTTCAAATTCCTTATGTTCAGTCAGCAGTAAATTAGGAATAAAGTAAGAACAAAAATCCCATTTATAGGTATTTCTTCTGTAAATCCTTAAATATGTCTTTATTTTTTCAGACTTTACAGAAGATTTAATATTCCTGTTAAGTTTATTGGTTTTGTAGTGAAAGTTCTTTTCACTACATACAATTTCAATACTTGCAGCTCTGAAAGTAATAAAATGTGAAGGAAGGGCTCTAAGCAAGCCTCGTGTTTAGTCTGTGGGAAATTCTTTTAGGTCAGAAGTTGCCATTAAAATAACAGCAATGACAAAACAACCGCTACATGAAAACTCACCATTTTCTTATTCTCACATGCAGCCCTGGTATTGTCCAGACTGCATTTCAGGGCAAATTTTAGCTTGCAAATCCCTAAAGCACTCCATGGTTATGATTAGGCTGTTGGAAAGTAAGACAGTATCCAAAGCTAGGAATTGCTGTCCCATTGCCTTGCACTTGCATTTGTAGATGCAATTTGATCCTGTTGGGTTGACACTTGAGCTGAATTTTACACATGAAATACACTGCAGTACAAACTGATCTGCTCTATCTTTTTTACCATGTCATGTATGGAGCTCTAATGCTAAAGTGAATGTTCAAAGGCACATGGGTAGGGTTTACTGGTGTGATTATGGCTCATTAATGGTCATCTCGGAGACTTGCAAGAGATCTATGTTTTTTAAAGAAGTGAAAAATGCATTGTAGGACAGGAAAATCAATGTATTTCCTTTTTCTTTTCTGTAAAAGAAAAAACAACAAGAAGGGGGATTTTGGTTTCTTGTACTCCAATCCCAGCTGGCACCCTGGTGAGTTTAACAAAATTTGCTTTCTTTTTTTAAAAATAAAAACACTTAGAAGCAGAAGCTATGTAAGGAGTGCAGTAAAAACCGTTGCTGGTTCTGCTGCAGGACGTGCTGAGCTCTGGGTGGAGGGGCCGTGGCACCCACTGCACGCAGGCATGTGCAGAGGTACTGCACTGCTGCTCCTGGAGTGGGACCTCTGGTAGCACAGAGCAGGTCTTCTGTATCTGGTACACAGGCATGGGCTGCAGAAGAGCCTCCGGTGGGATCAGTGTTATTTCTCTGGGCTCAGCTGGCTATGTGCGTGGCCATGGCTGGTAGCACTGCCTGGCCGCGGGCACGGCACTTCCAGTAATGCAGAGACCGAGGGAGCAAGGCTGGGAGGAGTGTGAGCAAGGGACATGGGCTCCGGGAATTGGGTGCTGATGAGCTCCCTCCTACAGAGGGCGGGTGGGAGAGGAAGGACAGGAGGGAGATCTCCCAAATCTCAAACTATGGTTTTGGGGTTTTTTTTTATAGCATTCCACTTACTCTTTTTCCTCCTTTTTATTTATCGTAGTTATCGCTTATATTTCTTCCTCAGGCCCAAGTTAGCATAAGATAAAAATGAAGCACTAAGGTAAATGTCAATACTACATTGATATGATTACACTTCCAGAAAATGCTTTTTCCCCTAGTAGTGTGTTTACTGAGGTAACTGAGGTATTTTCTGCTTTGTTTTTAAATGGTTTGACTTTTCAAATCAACCAAATGCTTTCTGCGCTATTATTTTCTTTTAGTTTTCATATTGCTTTGGTGGACTGAATGATGGAGCAAATGGAACCTTGCTTGAATCTTCGCTCTTTTGGACCTTGCATGGGTGAGACTGTTCCAGAAGGGATTTCTATCAGCTCAGCTCTGTGAACAGTCAGAAGTAACCCGTGATCCTAAATGCTCTGCAGGTTATTTTGAGAAAATACACGGCTAGTATCTAGTGTGACTGTTGGCATGCAGCTCTGCTATGCTTGAAAAGGAAAGAGTTGTTCAGAACCATTCTGCTTCTCCTAATGCATTAGCATTTGCTGCATGTATCATCGTGATGAGTGAACATCAGCTGTTTTGTTCTGAATAATCAGCCAACGTTTTGTGATGATTTCAGTTTATTCAGGCCTATGTGGCCTGGACTTCCTTGAGATTTCCAGCGTTCCTCAGCTCCAGCCTGGCCACAGATGCTGGGAGAACATTGATTCAGTATGTCTGTGTCTGGCTGAGAGCAGGCGGTATGCCGACACGTGAAAAAACAGATGGAGGGAGAGAAGGAAATATGTACCCAAGAGAGAGTGTTTTGGGTTCTAGTTTTAAGTAAGTTGTGTTTTATTTTAGCCAAATGGATGATTTTGTTTGTTATGAATGGAAAGAATGAAAACTAGAATGTTGGTGTGAGATGGGCTTTAGAAATGTATTTATTGGGGAAATAGTATTTCACAGTGATAATCTTTGTGGAAACATGAAGAAATCTTTAGATTTGCCAGTTCTGTGAATGCACTGTACATGTGATATCTGTGGGACACGCCGCTGCTGCTCAGTTTCTCATGCTTTTGAGTTTAATTCTGACTGAAAGTTAGCAGCAACCTGCAGTCAAGTCTTTGTAATACGAAATTGCTGCTAAAAATAGTTCTTACAGTCAGGGAAATTACTCCAGCTTTTTCAAAGCCCTTCCGTGATTTAATTATGGTAATACTGTTTTCAAATGCTATTGCAGAATGGACCTTCTGTTGGCACGAATTGAATGTGACCCACATTTCTTCAGAACACTAAGAAGTTTCAAAGTCCGCTAAGACTATTTTACAACCTTTCAACTCAAAGGTGTAATTCAGTTCAGTTGAGCCTACATTTTGCCACTGGGCATAGAAAGAGTTTGAATACTTATTGTGCTGGGAGACAACCGATGTAGGTGTGACTTCAGGTGATGAATAACTGGTACCCAACATTTTTAGCTTCTGCTAACCTTTCTGTTACAAATATAAATGCCAAGTACTTGTGGCAATGCAGCTAAACCTCTTGAATAAAAAAATGTCTCCAGAGTATTTTGTGTTAGTGTTTTCAGCAGCTGTTGAGAATTATTCTTGGTTGTTTTCCTTACCCTCTCCTATTCACAAGAGGAACAAATTAAGAAAGTTAAGATTTGCTACTTCAAAAATGAAAGAGAAAACTTTGCTAGAAACGAGGTCTGCACAGAAATTTGGTCTTTGTGCTGTAAAGCAGGACTTGTTTATGTAAGGTTGGAGCACCCTTTTGCAGATCACTGCTGAAAGGTGTGCACGTGGCACCTCTCCTGCAGGTGCTGGAGGAATAGCTTTGGGGAAGAAACATGAAATACACCTTACGATGAGGGGCAAGTTGTATCTGCAATCATGTGAATCAGACAGCAAAACTGTTTCTGCTAGTTTTTTTTCCTTCAACATTTGGAGTGCCAAACTGTAGCACAGGCTTTTGCCTGCTTTATTTCTGGATGTTTATAGGAATATTGCTGTGGCCCATGTTCGTCAGTTATTAAATGCTGTAAAGACTCAGCTAGGGAGTAGCCGCACTGATTGTAGGATATATTGAAACCTCTGAGGCAATCAGGAAAGCATTCACCACTGTCAGGAAGAATTCCTGGTTACGTTTTTTCCCCTGTGGTGATTAGGGTTTTGGTATATTCTCCATTGAGAATATTTTTTTTTCTTTTTTTTTAGCAATAGGTTCACTAAATTATTAAACTAATGTTAAGCTCATTAAACTAATGTAACGACTTTGCAGATAGTCTGTTGTGCAGTTGTCATTGATCCATAGCTCAGAAAACAGCAGTATTCTGGCTAATGAATTGCTTGATAGTCAGTACGGGTCAGATGTACAGGCATTAGGGAGCTAAAATCCAAAGCAAACGTACTGAGTAAGGTTCTTAACACAATGTAAACAATTAGTCATATTAAGTCCCCCAAAAGTCAACACTTTCCCTAAGACTCTGTACTCATTCAGCACAAGAAATATAATTAATTTTAGACTGAGAAATACTATCTGGTAAAGCAGTATCTTTGAAAGATATCTTAAAAATAATTCCTTCCCTGTTCTCTTCAATTTAACAGTTCATGGACTTTTCATACTTATTTGAAATACAGTTAGGTGTAGCCAGGGTAGGCAACATGCTGATAGAGCTGGCAAATACTGGGATCAGATCTGTGGCATCACAAAATATGCTGTCTACAAACATTTCTGTGAGAATAAATTGAGAAATAAAAAATGAGTGTTAATATGGGAAAAATGACGTTTCGACCTGAGGCTCAAGGACCGTTGATTTCAGTACGTTTTGTTTCATGTTTCATTTAATTTATTGTCTTTGTTAATAAATCAAGTTGTAATTTGAACAACAAACTATATGCCTTCTCTTAGTTTATGTGTAATACAAGATAATCTTAGAATAGTAGACAAGCAACTATAGTTGTCTGCACTCTTCAGTATTCCCCTTACTTTGACTGGGCAGCTCGTGTTCTGAAGTCACTTATTTTTAGCGCTATGTAGTTTTAAATTTCTGATCGGAGTCAATCAATTCAAAGCAGATGCAAGTGAAGATATTGAGGGGACATTGAAGTGCAAGCTTGAGATCTCTTTAAGGATATTTGCATGTTACCTTCTGTGCCTCAGCTCCCAAGCAGTTTTGATATTGAATTCCTGGTAACTGCTGCGTGGGCCTGTAGATAGTCAGGACTGCTCCAGGAATGTCTTTAGTCCGTCCTTGGTTTCTTAAACGGCAATGCTTCTCGTTTCAAAGCAGATTTATGGGGAACAGTAATTGAAGTAATTTTTGTTCTAATTTACGTTCTAAAATCAGTGTGCTTCCTGTTTTATTCTGTATGTGCAGCTTAGCAAGCTGTATTAATCAATGCAGACTAGGCAGCGTACGTTACCAAGTCTCTGATGGGAGACATCTTTATCTGTTATTGGACTTTGCCTAGCACACAGTAGACGTTAGTGGAATACATTAATTACTATTTATTTAAAATTGTATGTACAGTTGATTTTATACCTGTCAAAAATTGTGTACAGTATAAATCTTGGGAACGAAGAGTTTGGAGGGGTGAGAGGAAGCGTGCATATATCCTTTTTCAGCCGCTAACAGTAACTGTATAAGTGTACATAACCTTTTCTCTAAATGCCGCCAAGTAGAGATTCTGGGCTGGCTGCTGCCTCTCCCAAGGGAAAGTTTTCACAGTCAGGAACTTTTAACTCTAACTGGAGGATGTCGAACTCCATACAGCTCTGTTATCAGATGCACACGCTGCTGAAAGGAAAGTGTTCAGCCTGAGCTTAGACTTTATAAACTAAACACTGCAAATTATAGGAATGCTGAATTGTTACCGTAGACGATTTGTGCTGTATTTTCAAGTATCTATCTTTCTGTAGATACCTCATGTGATGCAGAGAAATAAGTCAAGGAGTTGAACATTTTTTTCCTTTGGCACCATGGCTATGTACTGTCTTCATTTTTACCAACTCCAGGAAGGAAGGTAGTAATGCCTTAATCAATCTAATCTGTGTTGACAGTCTTAGCTCCATTGCAGCCAGGCTGTTTTGTTGGGGAAGTACTCAAGTTTGGCTCCCTTTCTCTTTTTCACCAGGAGTAGCTCGCTTCCTCTGAGTAATCTTAAAATTCAAATGCAAGTATTTACACTGAACAGACTCGTATGGAGTGGTGTCTGGGCAGCAGATGGTTACACAGGCTGTATTTATGTGGGCAGTGGGAAAAGTACCTGGGCTCCCAAGGGTAATGATTTGCTTGGGTAGTGATGTCCTGCGTGGTGTTCTTATGATGATGAACAGCACTGGTATGTCCATGTTCAGAGCACTGGAACACTGCTCCTCCCTTGCTTTCCATGTCATCACTGCTACCCAAAGCAGAGCTGCTCAGGAGCCCAGAGCAGTAGAGTGAAGCAGGTTTGTTTTTCAGCTGCTTAAGTATAGATTTTCAGAGCAGGTCATAAACAGCTGTGCTGACTTTAGGCAGCATTACACTAACAGGAAAGTTGCCACAAAACCCAGTCTGTATCCATCACGCTCTTCTGAAAGAGACATAAAGCAGAGCACCCGTGATGGTGTGCTACCCTGCAAGCGCAGGGCTCTGAACTCTGCACAAACCCACGCGTGTCTGCGGGGCTGGGAGCAGGAGCCGGGGAGCACTCTCCACTTCTGGCAGGCATGCTTCTGCCTCGTTTAATTTGTGGAGTCAAAAGCACGCAGATTTACATGGGTGTTTGCAAACATATTCTAGCGGTTGCTTTATTTCAGGCCATTCATTTCTTATTGCTCAAAAGTCTGACTTGTAAAGGCTGGCCAAATTCTAGGAGGTGCCAACATGAAGAAAATCTGCTGCAGAAACAACTGGGAACTGTTTCTGCTGAGTTTCCCTGCTGGCCAAGGACTGCCTGGTCTGTATTGGTACAAGCAAGTATGAACAGTTTCATACCATTTCTTATTTCCTTGTCAGTGAAATTCATGGTACTACTACGGTTTTGTTTTAATAAATATTATATCCAATATAAATGGCTACTTTTGATAGTCCTGTTCACTGTGGCTTTAGCTGCTTAGTAACAGCATCAAAGAGTCTCTCCAGCACATTGAAATCCTCATCCTTGTTTTCCTAACTTTTTTCTAATTTTGGAGACAGGGAGTGGGGGCAGTGAGAGCAGTGTGTCCTCAAGCTGTACAGCACTGGCTGCCTTCCACAGCTGGTTTGGAGAGGAGCTGGGATGTTCCCAGCAGAGTCGGAGGGTTGTCTTGGCAGGACAGACTGTGTCTCTGCATGCAGTCAGGCTACGGCATTCTGCAATCCCATTCGAGTGACCGGTCTTGTTAAACTTGACAGCTCTTCTAGCCCCTTGGATCTGTGTGAGTCAGGATTACCGTGAGCTTCCATCTCTGAATTTGTAGGTTATAATATCAGGAAAGAACCTGTAATCATTTATCTGACCTCATGCACAGCACAGGATAGTAGGGCTGCCCTGAACTGATAGTCTTCTGGGCATCTGGAGCAGCAGGGAAGAATCAAATTCCAGAGCAAATGAGAACTCTATATAATCTTGTATATACTCATCACAAACATCTCAAAGTGTTGATTTTGAAAGATAAACACCAAAAGTAACTAAATTCTGGTTTTCATCATGCTTTTTTCTTATCTGCTATGGAAATTACATTTCAGAACTGCTCTGTTGTTTTAACAGCAGTTTAATTCCCCCAAATACCATTGCAACTCATTTGAAAGAATATATAGACCTGTGGTTTGAATAATGCCTCTTCCATTCATCATCCTCGGCATGCCCATTGACTCTGCAATCCCAAAGCATTACTAATTTCAGAATTCAGCCTTAAATATATGTTTCTGCATGCACACATGCGTATATATGTACGTTCATAAATCCAGATGTATGTTTGAGTAAGTGAATCTAAAAACTCATTTGCTGAAAACATTTACCAGATGGTTTCTTTCCTTGTTTGTGGTCTGTCAGGCAGTCATTCCACTTTCCCAAATGACTGCTTTGGACTTAAGTTTTATCAGTACTGCTGATTCCTGCTGATTGTCCTGGTCTTTGTTCCCCTGGGATGGCAAATTGAACTTTTCAGTTCTGGATCCTGAATTCAAGAATTGTGCTTACTGTTGTAAAATGAGAAACTATGTGAAAAGTAGGACTTTGTGAACATTGAGAAGCTAGAAATTACAACTGTGAGCGAAATGGATCTGTTGATGTAAGTTTGGGTTTCTTAAGTTGTTTTAAACTTTGAAACTTAGGGTAGAACCAAAATTGGTGAAAGTGGTGTCCAGTATGTGTAGATTTATGGTTTAATGTGAGTTAGATCAAGACAGTAAACTCCCACACCTATCTCCAAGGCAGTTTTGGTTCAGAGTGAGATGGCTCTTGTGAAATAGTGCGCCCATGACACAGCTCTGCAGCTTTTCTCTGCTGAGCATATTTCTTCACTTGGGAGAGAAATGGATAGGGATGAGATGAGTGGAAAAAAATAATTTCACTTGCTGCAGACTTCTATTTGACTCATTTCATCAGGGGAATGAGCTAAATGGCCATCACAGTCCTCATCCTCCATGTCACCTCCAAGGCAGAGGGACTCCTCCTTACAGGATTCCAGGGGCAAGGTGTACAGAGCAGGAGGAACATGGGGTACAGGAGGTGAGGAGGCAGAAGCCTTCTGGCTGTTCCCAGCCTCCATGGGTGTTGTGCACGAGATGCTATGGGCTGCTTTCCTCAGTCAGTCCTCTTGCAACCTGTGCATGAATAAACGAAGGAGATACAAAGAACATTTCTCTTTGGGTCTTTTCTCTCTTTGCGTGGTGGGGTGACAGTGGTCAAAGTTTTAGAGGACAAAAGGAAACAGCCTCAAGTTGCACCACGGCAGCTTTAGGTTGGACATTAGGAAAAATTTCTTCACCAAAAAGGTTATCAAGCATTGAAAGAGGCTGCCCAGGGAAGGGGTTGAGTCCCCATCCCTGGAGGTATTTAAAAGATGGGCAGATGAGGTGCTGAGGGACGTGGTTTAGGGGTGGCAGTGTTAGGTTAATGGTTGGACTTGATGATCTTAAAAGTCTTTTCCAACCTAAACGATTCTCTGGAGCACAAGTCTGATGATGAGTGGCTGAGGGCACTGGGGGCGTTCAGCCTGGAGAAAAGGAGGCTGAGGGGAGACCTTATTGCTCCCTACAACTGCCTGACAGGAGGCTGTAGCGAGGTGGGTGTTGGTCTCTTCTCCCAAGTAACAAGTGATAAGATGAGAAGAAATGGCCTCAAGTTCTGTCAGGGGAGGTTTAGATTGGATATTAGGAAAAATTTCTTTACTGAAAGAGTGTTCAAACATTGGAACAGGTTGCTCAGAGAGCTGATCGAGTCCCCACCCCTGGAGGAGTTCAAAAAATGTGTAGATGTGGCACTTTGGGACAAAGTTTAGTAGGCATGGTGGTGTTGGGTTGATGGTTGGACCTGATGATCTTAGAGGTCTTTTCCAACCTTGGTGATTCTATGATTCTACTTTTCACTGCACTTGCAAAGCTGCTCTTGGTAAGGATGTTCTGTTGCAACCGCACAGCAGGCATGCTGCAGTAACTTCACCTTTGTAATCTCTTAACATTATTATATAGACATAAATCTTAAACGGATTTATTTTTGTTCGTGGAAAAAAACAATCTGTGTTCAGGTAATTAAGGAGGAAGTAAAGAAGGAATTCAGGTAAATAACTTGATTATTTAATATCCCTGCATCCAGTGTTCATGATAACTGCAACTGAGTTGGAAAATGTTTTATTGGATACTTTAATGCTTTTATGAACCTAGTATATTTCTGGAATTGCTGCTTTGTTCTGTATTCAGAAATACTGCATGTGTTAAATTTCAGCTTATTGAAGTTTCAGTGGATTGCTTTTTTAAGTTCAGAGTATAAATATATTCTCAAATAAGACATTTGTTTCCATTTATGCAACTTATAATTCAGTAATAAACAACAGATAGAAAAACAATATCCAAATTGTCTTGTATAAAACATCTTGTGAATGCCATCTCTTCATTTTATAAAAACAGGCCAACATCCAGTTCTGTAAGCATCATTAAAAGTATGGGTAATAACAATGGAGAAATAAAAGTAGAAATAACTGACTGCAGCTTAGTTACTCAAGTGATATGAAATATAGCACTTGCTTCTGAATATTAAGCCAAAAGCTGTTTAATTTCTAGTGAGTCCCACCATGTACATTCAACATGAAGCTAGAATTTTCAAACCTCTTTTGTAGAGAATGGGTGGAGGTATGCAAGAATCTTTTTTTGGGGCAGAAAAAGGATATAAAAAATAAGCAAGCCAGTATGTCCTCTCTTCCTCTCACATCAGATTCGCTGTTAGCTCTGTCAAACTCCTCCTTCTGCGTATCTGTTGGTCAGGGACAGTTCTGGTCTGGAAACCTAAACCTGAAGCAGTGATAAGGGTAACAGGGGCATCTCCGCCCTGCCCTCTGCAGAACTTTGGGTTTTCTCCTGTGCATTGAACACTCACCGCTGCCTTGCTGGTGCGGAGCTTCCCCCGGCACAGGCAAACAACTCTTCAAGGCAGCAGCTGGGAAGGCAAAGATCCATGTCCTCACTGCCTGAGGTACCTATGGGAAACCTGATTTGTGGTGTGGCCCCAAAAGGTGGGGTGGGTTGGGTGGGGGCAGGTGGGCATGACTGTCTGCTGCTGGGGGAACTGGGGGACAGAAGAGGGAAAGCTGCTGCAGCCAGGGAGCAGGGCTGGTGCATGCAGCAGCAGCACGCCTGGCTTTCCATGGCGCGGTCCCCTTGCTGGGAGCAGGTCTCCTCCCTTCCTCAGTTGAGGGCTGATGGTCCTTGTGGACTTTGCCAGTCTTGTGACACTTTGATCTCCTGCTGGTGCCCCTACTTGAGACCTTGGTTCTCTCCCCTTGCAGATGTGCTGAAATTTGGCATGCAAAGGATTTGTCCTCACCTTTGGGCAATGCAATCCTGGTTTGCCTCTTCTGAGAAGAAGTCTTAATCCCCTGCGTGAAGGACTTTTTAGCTTACTGAGGACAGATTGGAAGGCAATTTCATTGTGGTGGGACGAGCAATACGGTACCCTGAAGCTCTTGAACTTACTGGCATGAAATGCAGCTGTTGGAGCCACTGAGGCACAGCACAACTTGCTATTGAAACGCTTTGGTTTGTGGCAGAACAAAAGGCAGCAGTTAGCGCTTGAGGGTAGGATGGCTTGAAAAACCACAAAATATCCATTGCTTAAATTATTGATGTTAACAACTATATATCATGGTTTGGTGTGGATTTTCTTTCTTTTGCTTTAATGTTTTGCATTGTTAAGCTGGTTCCTAAAGAGCTGTTGTTTGCTGTGTGTTCTTGTGTTGGATGAAGACGCAGTGACAGCAGGTGTGGTGTTGCTGCCTTTCAAAGGGTATTTTCAGCCCCACACTGTTCTAAGTGTACTGATCATATAATGGACGTGCATCAGAGGTATTAAAGGACAGAAGAGGAAATTTTTGCTTATTACTAAAAGGTTGTGACTTATTTCATCGAAGGCAAACATGGACGGTGTTTACTAGCTCCAGTGTTGCTTTTCATCCTTTCCTCTTGTTCTCAGAGTCTCTGGGTGACCGTCACATGTGATCCTTGGTTTGCTGAGAGAGAAGGACTTACAGAACCATCGGTATTTCTCACTGGGTTTTGAATGCTCATGAATACAGTTGTTTGGTGGAAAGGAAAACTTCTTGCAGTGCTGTGCTGCCTCCCGGTGGCTTTTCAGTTTATTTCCTAAAATATTTTACTGGAATGAAAAAAATCTCTGATGTATAGCATAACTACCTAGAGTATTTATGCTTTTCCTTTCATCCCAGTGCGATGGCTATGGCTACGAGCACCAGCAGAGGTGCATGGGACATCTGGCCGCCTCCTGCTGAAGCTGAGGACAAGTTTCTGACCTGCCAAGCTGGCTGCCCGTGCTGCCACCTGTCCCTGGGGCTGTGGCTATTTTTTACCGCATCCTTCTTCGACGCCTGTGTCTCCATCCTTTACCTCCTGGAGCCCTGCCCAGGTGGGTTGGGCACTGGCAGCTTGCTGTCCCCAAACCAGCGTGTCTGTTCCCAGCAGGCATGGGGCAGTGGCGTACCCTGACCCCCTGCCACCCAGGTGGGTAACTGGAGCATGATGAACCTGCTCAGGCACGGAGCCTGTGTGCCTCTTCCAGCCCTTGGCTGCTATTTTGGTAAGCTGTTACTCCCCACCCCAGTGAAGACGTGACCCTTCTCAGTCTAGTTCTATAAAAACACTGCAGTCATCACAGGATCAAATTAGTGTCTATCTTAACAGTGGGGCCACCCTGGCAGCCCTGGGGGTGCTGTGACCACCAGAAACGCTCCTTGGTCCAGCCAGTGACAAGCTGGTGATGTGCCCAGCATGTGATGTAGTACATGGGGAGTGTGGGGACCCCCACGACGCAGCCTGAGCAAGGACTGCACTCAGGGCTGAGTGTCAGTGGGGGCTCTGGACAGTGGGCAGGCGCGGGAGGGGATCCTAGATGGGGCTGGTCAGGGCCACCAATGCTCGTTGGTGCTGCCAGGCCAGGCACAGGCGATGGTACTGTGCCACCCAAGGGTCATCATCCATCATCTGCTTAAACGTGTCCCTGTCCGGGCTCTGGGTATGACAGGCAATTGATCTTAGAGAGCTGCATGTGGTTCATGCAAATGATATGCAAATTACCACCCCACAAGCCATCTGAAGGAAAAATTCAAGGCAGTGATGGGGTGAGTGAGGAGGGAAATGTCCCTGCTGGTACATACAGGTGACGCGCAGGAGTGGCACTACAGCTGGTAGAAGAAAGTGGCCTATATTTTAAAACTGCAAGGATGTTTGTTATTCCAGAAGAAGCAGAGAATTAAAATAATGAAAGAAATGTAACAATTGATACATAAATATAATAAGCTTCTACCACTCTTGCACTTCACTGACAAAAACTGCCTAATGAGAGTTCTCTTTCCAGAGTGTGACATAAGACACTTCTGTACTCCTGCTGCAGGGCTGTATCCTAACCCTGAGCCTGAGGACCATGGTACAGCTACTGAACCTACAGTAACAGGCAAGGAAAAAGAATTACTTTGCAGTAACTCAGATATTAATAATTTTACCCAAATCGCTCGCTTTTTTCCTCTAGAAATAGCTCCTATTGACAACAGCAGCCTTAAATTAGAGAAGATTGTGCTAGTCTTTGATCAACTGTTTGTTTATTTTGGACTATTATTAATAAGAGCTGAGTCAGAACCAACTTACACTCAATTATTTCCCATGTAGGCTAGACAATACTTTTTTTTTTTTTTTTTTTTTTTGCTGGGTAGCCTTGCAAATGCTTTCTGCTTTGAGGAGGTTTATTTCCTGGTGTGTTTTCCCAAAACAAGCAGTTTCTCAGGGGCCTGTTTGAGCAGAACTTGGTTGACCTGGATGATTCTTTCACAGTAAGGCTGTGAGAGTGCAGTAGGTGGAAATGCAATAGGAGTGGAACGGAGGTGAAGAGGTATTGCTGTTATGAGCAGATGTAAGTTATAAGCCCACATATTTCTTTCTTCCAAACCACAGTTTGCAAATTCAGTCTGATGTCACAATACTTATCTTTAGCAGGACTGATTAATTGGGGTAGCAGGTCAGCGTCTGAGTGAGTTCATGCAAGCCTTTCCATGGCTGTGCAATACACAGTGACAGGCAACCCTGACTGTCATCCTCTGTGTCATGGAGCACGTGGCTGCAGGGGATGCTCTGGGCAGGGCTGCTCTCCGACTGCTCTTCTTTCCATTGCAGTTTTAACCCTGGCTTTAGTCTGCTTAAGTTTGCAGTAATTTTTTTTTCTTTCCTTGTTTTCTGAAACACCGGTAGCTTGGAATATATGAAAATGCAGACATAGAAAGGAGGGCACGACTCTTGTTGGTACGCTACGTGCAGGAAGAGCAGCAAAACGAGGTTTGTTTTCTTTAGAAAGCAGTGAATCGTGGGAGTGTACGTGATGCAACAGCAATGGCAGTGGTGGGTGTTGGTGCAGGGCCTGAAAAGTGGCAGCGGCGCAGAGGCTGGGCATTGGGGTGCAACACAAAGGGTAACTGCTGCATGGGATTGACCTGGATCTTAATGTTCACGTTTCATTTGGCACCCCATGCCACCATTTGAGAGGGGTCTTGCTCTGTCTCATCTGGTCCCTTCTACTGAAAGGACTCTAATAAAATTGGCATGATATGGGCACTTCCATATTGAAGTTGATGCTTTAGGATTGCCTTGGGTAAACAGTGAATCCAATTTATTATTCTCTTTATCCAGTATCACTGTGAATTAGGGTAGGTTGCTGTGGCAGTTCAGCGGAGGGCAGGAGGGCTGGCTCTGCCAGGAGATTAGGAGATGCTGGTATTGGAGGGCTAAGCACCGTGAGCTCTCGCCTAAGCCAAGGGTGAACTTGGGGCAAGGACAGTGCATAGTACGTGCTGTAAGTGCGCAGCTGTGCTTCAGCTGGAGATTGGCATGGAAGAAGAGGGTGAAATGTTCCTTAAGTGCAACAAAATAAAAGTTTTGTGGTAGTTCCAGGTCTGGCTGTGTCTTCCTCTGTGCTGTTTGCCGGTGCTGAAACAGAGAGTGGTGGTCACGCAGAGCAAGCTGTCCTGACTGCTCGTATTGCTCCTGGGGAGGGACAGAGGAAGGACAGGGCTTTGTCCTCTATTCCTCTTTACTGGGTTGTGCCTTCTCTTCCCATTGCCTGAAATACAGCTCCTTTACCTGTGTTTTGCCCTGCAGCCTCTGAAGCCAGCCCCTGAGAAATGGGTGATCTGAGCTGTAGAAAAGAGAAGACGGGGGTTTGCTGATCTGCGTATCCAGCCCTGCATGTACGCACGTGTTGGTGCCTGTGTGCCTGCCGGGAATGCAGGCGCAGCCTTGCTGCTGTTTGGACCTGGGCCATGGGACTGCTGCAGCCTCGCCTCCATTGGGCTGGATTCACCCGCCCCTCTCCCCAGCACCTGGCACTGGCCTCCAGGACAGGGAAAATGACCACAGAGGTGCGTGTCCTCTTGTTTTTGTTGGAGTGGTGTCAAGAACGTTGAGCTTTGACCTCGGTGTTGTGCTGCAGAAGGACTGACGAGGGAGAACAGGGTGTCCTGTCCTGGGCTGAGGAGGGATAGCACAGCTGGATTGCTAAAACATCTTAATATTTTGGGGATGCCCAGAACTTAAGTAAAGAAAATGTTTGATAGATTGATTAAAGCTGCCTCCTCCTCTGCATTTGGGCTGGTGACACAGAGTTCAGCTTTCAGTCTTCATGATGCTTCGTGCTCTCTGGTCCTCCCAATGGCTGCTCAGTGTGAGAGGATGAGCGGTGGTGCTTCTCTGCTCTTGGTAAAACTTCAGCAAAAGAATGTGCTGGTTTTGGCTAGGATGGAGTTGATTTTCTTCACAGTAGCTGGTATGGGGCTGTGTTTTGGATTTGTGCTGGAAACATCGTTGATAACCCAGGGATGTTTTCGTTACAGAGCCAAGGCCTTTTCTGCCTCTCGCGACACCCCATCAGCGAGGAACCTGGGGGGGCACTAGAAGCCAGGAGGGGACACAGCTGGGACAGCTGACCCCAACTGACCCTGGGGATATCCCACACCATATGGCGTCACACTTAGCATGTAAAGGTGGGGGAAGAAAAAGGAAGGGGGGTACACATTTGGAGTGATGGCATTTGTCTTCCCACATAACTGTTACTGTGATGGAGCCCTGCTTTCCTGGGGATGGCTGGATGCCTGCCTGCCCATGGGAAGTAGGGAATGAATTCCTTGTTTTGCTTTGCTTGCATGCATGACTTTTGTTTTACCTATTAAACTACCTTTATCTCAACCCATGAGTTTTCTCATTTTTACCCTTCTGATTGTCCCCCCATCCCACTGGAGGGGAGTGAGCGAGTGGTTGAGTGGGTCTGGGTTGCTGGCTGGGGTTAAACCATGACAAAGAAATAACTCAAATTTTAATTGAGCTTTTTACCTTTTCGGTTTATCTCTAAAGTAGAGCCCCCTTGGTGCTGCAGCCATTCTTTTTACCCCTCCTTCTGTGTGTCTGCCTGTACTTGTAGCGTTTCCTTAGTGGAATTATCACCTCCTCCTGAGTCCACCCTGTGCAGAAGCGGTTGCCTCTGGGAGATGCATAGAAATCTCTTAATCCTGAGAATAGTGGCAATTAAATCTGATCTTTCAAATATTAGCCAGAAGCTTTGTAAAAGATTGTTATTTTTCTGTCAAACCTGTTATTGCATAACTGGTTTGGTGCGTTAGTACCAGATGAAGGGTGTGCTTTTGCCAAAGCAGGAGGTGCTTGTTAGTGCCTGAGCACCGACCGTGGGTTAAACGCTGCTGTAGTCCAGTCCGGATGGGTAGCTCTGTAAGCAGGGCTGTGTTTGAACAGCTGCATTATAAAGCAGCCGCTAATAGCTCCTGAGCATTCATTATATCTTTTTGCATTTGAGTGTCACCTTGCGACAGCCCTTGGTTTGCAGGCCACAAACTTCCTTATTTTTCAAGTACCTCTCTCCTCCCGGGCCCTCATGCTGCCTTTGTTGCCAAATGCAGGAAAAGGGGTGTTGGGAGTGTAAGAGCCTCGATGTTTAATCTGCAGTTTAAGTACTGGTTTGCCCTGTTCCGAGTGGCTTAAAAGCCTTGCTGAAGAGACGTGTTTTCTCGGGAGCTGCATGGCAAAGTAAGCTCTGCCCTGGGTGATCAGCCCAGAAATCATCTCCTGGCCGTTACCCAAACAAAACACGGGATTAACTTTGCCCTATGCATGTGTGCTGGCTCCTAGCTGTTAAGAGTCAGTGAGAGTGTTTAATCGTTCAGTCTGGGAGGAGCTGTGCCTGTAGACATGGGAGTCAAGCTGCTCTGCCTCTTCCTCGCTTCTGCCCTCGTTGCTTACTACGTCTACACCCCCATCCCTGAGGATGTTGAGGAGCCCTGGAAAGTGATGCTCATCATGGCTGGCTTCAGGGCTGTCGGGCATCTGGTGAGTTTGGTGCTGGGCTTGGTGCGGGGCTGGCCTGGGGAAGAGATGGCTACGGAGCAGGGGGCGATCTCGGTGCCTCTATGGCTAATAGAGAGCTGGCCATATAGATGTGTCGTGCATACATATATAATATATCCATGGTAATATACTAAGTAAATAGCAGTAATATCTGACATTAAGCATTAAATTTACTGTCATTATGACTAGATTTGATTGTGCAATCTTGAAAAAAAGGCAGAGTAACTGGAAATGTGATCTGTAATGTGACTAGGGATAGATAAGTACAAGCAAGTTTATTTTGCTTTATGATCCTTTGTAGCTGAAGCACTGCTCCTTGAATTTTTCCTGTTTCTTGGAACCTGTATATTGAGCTTCCTCGGAAGTACTGTATTAGGTGTCAGAGAAAGGGAAACTAGAGCACTTCTTAAAAACTATTAATTTTTGTGGTTTCATAGGAATCTACTGGCAGCATAAGCCTCAAAACTACACAGAGCTAATTATAGGGGTGATAATGCTAAAGTGTGTAGAAATTGAGAGATATAGATATATATAAAAAACTTTTTTTTTTTTTTTTTAGTACCACTGTAATCTTGCCTACCAAAAAATGGTATCTAGCTAAGCAGCACAGAACCATATGTTGCAGTCTGGAAAGGCAGTGGTATTATACCCTGTCTGTAGTTATACGGCAATATTTACTGACAACGTGGTCCTTATGTCTTTCCATGCTATTTTTGTATATATTACAGCCCCAGCTTCTGCTTCATTTCAGTCATGTTATACAGCCATTTCAAACATATGTAAATAATCTGTGAGACTGCACGCCATGCATAAATAACGGTGCTGCAGTTCCCACCTCTTAAGTACATTCAACTGGGAGCTGTTTTGAATCCAGCCTGTACTTAATATACAACAGTGGCTGCAGCAGCGTAACCGAAATCCAAAAACAAGGTCAAAGATGAAGGTCTGGTGGGAGGAGAGGGGCAGAGTGTTGCAGATATCTTTCTGGGTGGCTACAAACATTTTAAGACTGCTTTTTTCTCCACCATAAAATATATTGAAAAGGAGGGTCTAAGGAGCCAGGAGAGAGGTTTCTGGTTTTGCTTGAGGGATGCTGCTGAAAGGCTTGTCTGCTGCAGGCGTGAACACCCGGGCTGTTTGCTCCAAAGTGCACGAGTCTGGGATTTTGCCTTTTCTGTTGTTTCAGCTAAAACACAGCGGGTATGATTTTATGATTTTATGGTGGAGGCAAGGGTGCATGTTTTCCTGGGACGTCTCCTAAACATCACGCTTCTGGACAGCATCTAAAAGCCACTGTCAATCTCCAGATCCCCGTGTCAGACAGCCTTTGTTTGCAGTGGAGACCTCTTCTTGGGTCTGTACAGCCAGCAGAAGGAGGGGGGAGGATGATATTTTTGTGTGTGTGTTTATTTGTGGACGCTTTGCTGCTTCCTTGTTTGTCTTGATCTTGTGGTTTGAGGTTTGAGTGGTGGGAGATGAAAAAAGCGGTGAGAAAGGAACTGTAGTCTGCATTTTTGATGTGCCGCCTTGCTTCTTCCTCTCTTAAATCTCCTCTTGGAGGTAGCCTGCAAGGAGAGTACGTGCATAGGTAGCTCATTTCCCCAGGAACACCTTCTGTCTGCTCACTCAGTCAGACCTGTAGCCTTCACCACAGCAGTGTTAAATGCTCGGCAAGCAGAAGTGTTGTCTTTCAGTGTTGGAGGATTGTGTGTTTTCACTTTAAAATGGAGTTGGTGTCTCTCATGGCTGTTGCATTGGCTGCCTGTTAAGCCGAAGCCTGTTAGCAGCAGCAGTGGTGCGGAGCAAGCGTGTTTTGTAACTGTGCTCCAGTCTCATGCAGAACCGTAATCCTAAGGGACGCTGACAAAGATAGCCTCCCTGGAGCTGCCCTGATACAAATTAGATTTGAGATGGCTCTAAAGCCTCCTAAATATGTTCAGAACGATCATCCGACTGTAGGGCCACAATTTATAATCATTTAATACTAGGTCTAAATTTGCAGAAGGGACTCTCTTTTAGTCTTTCTGACTTCCCGATGTTGCTTGAAAAAAAGGGAAATAATATTGCCACCGTCAGATGCTCCTGACCAGGAGGGTCTTCTCTTCAAGCTCCCAAAACAGCATGCCAAGAAAGCCATGAAATGACAAATCTCTGTCCTTCTTCGTTGTCTTTGCTTTAATAGGTCCTGGGGAGCTCTTCAGCTTCTGTGACAAAGTGTGTGATTTCCTTTGATTTTGGGTTTCCTGGCCTGGACGAGTAACTGGTTTGAATAAAAGGCTGCTTTCAAAGTCCATGCCAGGCATGGCAGTAAGTGCTGAGGGGCTCCAAAGGCTGGTTGGAGGCTCGTGGTTAGATCTTGCCATGGGGGGTTAGATCTAGCCTGCAGGGGATTGCAGCCATGCTTAGTTTTGCTGGTGTGCCTGGCCTGCAGTGTGCTGAAGAGTCCATTCGTACCCATCTTATTGTAGAAGGGAGACTGGGAATGTCTCCGTTGGCATGTTTATAACATCTCAAGCATAAGTGCTGTCTAGCTGGAGAACAGCCTCCAGCTAGACGAATAAACCGGGCAGTTTCGGTGGTGCTTAAGCACAAAATTCTTTGTGTATTTTCAGGAAGTGCCATGTGCACATGGTCTAAGATAAAATGTATGGAGGAAGTATAAAATGCAATAAACCTTTTTCTTCCTAGCTGAGCCTTTCCCTGGCTACAGGTCTGTGAAATCCTTCCAAAGCTTCCTCCATCCTTGGCCTGCCTCCTCACAAGCAGTGAAATCCGGATTTGAGCCCTTTACAGCCCCACTCACAAACTGCCTGTCCTCATCAGGGGGTTGGACTAGATGACCTCCAGGGGTCCCTTCCAACCCAAAACATTCTATGATTCTGTGATCTCCAGCTGATGGAAAGCTTCACCTGGAGGGGTGACTCCATCTGAACTGCCATCGGTTCAGACAAATAAGCTGCTAAAAGCAGTGTCAGGCGCTCTGCCTGCCCAGGCACAGCCAGGGATCCCTTCCTCATAAATAATATTTTTTTGTTTGTTTTTTAATCTTTGCTTCCATGCTCCCCTTATGGAAGATAGAGAAAGTGACTGTGGAAAATGCTTTCCAAAGCATAAGGAACACAAAACTCCAAAGTGGTTGGTTTTCCTCTTACCCCTGTAGCATGCAGTAACCTCAGATCTCGACAATGAGATGTTTCAGACGAGGGTGTGATTTCCTTTTGTTTTTATATGATAATGGCCTTGAAACCACAGGCAGCAGACCAGTGGTTTTCCACAATGTAAAAAGTCTGCTTGTGGAAAAAACAGCTCTGAGAGCTGCGGGAATTCCTCTGAGCGCAAGGGAGTTTCACAAGCTCAGTGGAAATACAGCAGGGACTCACTTTGACCTATATATTTATTTTTTTCGAGATGCTAATCCTCAGGGAAAATACAACAGCTGAGAAATATTTATGCAAACTGTGTAATCACTGTGGATAAAAATACGCTGGTTTGGCATGTGTATGTATTTGTCTTCATTGAGCTTATGACAAGACCTGAATTTTCCCTCTGCCCTGCGTGCCAGTTACTGCCCATTTGTCTTCATCCTGATTCCAAACCACAGAGTTTGGCAGAGCTCCCAGCATCGCTTGGTCCAAGTCTTCAGAGAGGTGACTCTTAAACATGGTGGTGATCGCTATCAAGAGTTGTCAGTGAGGTCTTAGCTGTCTTCTCTTTTCTTCTAACTTCTGAAAAAGTAGGCTATATGTAGAAGATGATTAAATACTTGATTAAAATATAATTTAAAGAAAAATTACAAAAAGCAGAGCAGGCAGGGTTAGATTGTATGATTTACAACATCAAACCCTGTGTGCCAGATATTACACCTTTCAAGAGGTGATCAGTTAAAGTATGGGAGGTTTTGTGTGTTTGTTTCACATTCTTCCCGAGAAGAATAAAGCATCTCTTGGAAAGCAAAACTTCCGACAAGTTCTGCACCAGGCTGGGCTATTTTATTTCTTATTAAACTCAAACGTGCTTTGAATCTGTTTTTCACCTTCGGCTAATGTGTAAGACAGAATTTGGTTTTGTTACTTAATCATTTCTATTGCTATGTGATGAGGTAGTTGACTTGTGAGGGAAGCTGGGTCACGTCTGCTGCTGCTGAGGGTGGTTATGAAGGAGCCGAGGTGCTGGAGCCGGCAGCGGGCGCAGGAGCCAGCGGTGGCCATCGGTAGCTCTCTGTGGCACGGTGCCTGTGCCGTCCCCACCGCTGCGCTGGTGCGGGCAGGGCACTGACCTGGAGACCAGGCGGGGGAAATGACCCACATCAAACGCTGCGTGTGCGTGCACACGTAAACCGGCAACCCAAATGTCAACGCTGGGCATTTCCCAATGCGCTTTCCTTTCTGAGCAATTGATAACACAGCGCTAGTAACAGTCTCGGGAGTGTTTGTTTTACTAAACAGTTCCGATGAGTTTATTAAACTCAGGCCTGCTGTTAATTCAGTTATCTTCCAAACCAAGCATTCTTATCAAAGTGCAATTACGGGATTGTTTATGTCTGCTCAGACAAAGAATTGTACAGTGGCCTGAAATTTAGAAAAGCGCTTTTATTATCACGGAGTGTCAGCTCGTAACTTTTTAGGGTGTTTATCTAGATCATACGCAAGTGCGGTGCAGATTCAGCTGAAAAGTAATATGCAAATTAGTTTGAAATTTCTTCCAGTTTTGCTTGAAGTGAACTAGAATTCTAAGCTCGTAGCTGACTTTTTCAGCAAGTCAGATAGCAAATGGCTTTCAAGCAAATTTGAAGTTGTATTCTTCAACCTTTCTATCATCTAAAAAGTAAACAAAACACACGCACACCAGCTATTCCTTAATATATCGTTAGGAATTAGATTATATCATGCTCCCAAATCACGAAGCAGTCCATGCTATTTTTACCTTCTAGCTGCGAGTAGCTCCAGCAGCCCATTGCCATGGCATACTGTGCTTTAGGGAGGCCACACATGATAGGGGCTCCTCATGCTGCCAGCATCTCGCATGACTGAGATCCCACTCTAGCCACCAGCAATCTCTAATGTGGCTAAATTTTTGTTTAAATAGGTATTTACACTATCTTTCACAGTATAGAAAATGAAGGCTTTATTTTTCTTCCAGTCATCGTGACACTATTCTTTTATGCCATTTTGTGGTATGTTACAAATTTTTAATGTGTCTTTAGAATAAGTTTCTAATATCTTAAAAGCAACATGAGAAGTAAGTTTCTTTAAACACAATTTAATCCAATAAAGAGGAAAAAGGAGGGGGGGGGGGGGGGGGGGGTAGGAAAGATTTTTTATGGGAATCTCATTCGATTGGGGGGGGAAGCGCGGTCGGGGGGAGGGGGGGGGGGGGGGGGGGGAAGCCAGTGAGATTTATGGATAAGCAAACACTGGTCACGTCTTTACTTGTCACAGTTCTCCCGAGACGGCGGTGAGGAAATGTGGTGCCCCCTTTGGGGAGCTGTTGGTTTTGGAAGGAGTAGTTGGGATCTGCATTTCTAGCACAGTCCATAGCAAATGCCTTTAGAAATGTTTTTGCTTGGATTGACTCTTTTCAACCAAAGACTTAGTATAATGAAAGCCAGCACAATTTTTTTAAAAAGTGTTATGTTCAAGGTTTAAAATAATCTGTGAGTGAAAGGGATTCTGAAATGCTTTAATCTGCGTAAATTGTTATGATAGCAAAGATTCAAAGCTGCCAAATGTTAATCTTTGGAGCTTGTATTTCACCTGCAGGTTTACTTGTTAGGGTTTGGGGTTTTTTTGTTTTGATTTTATTTAGTGTCTTAGAATATCCGTAATCTAATTTAGAATGATAGAATTTCATAATAAATGTTTTAAAACATGAATTTCAAAGGAAACTGCTTTAGCAGCATTGAAAATTGGCAGTTCCTTGGTTCTGAACTCCCTGAACCACATGGCTTTTCTTTGGTCAGGGAATTTCTGTGGATCCCACTGGGAATGTTTTCCCTTCCCTTTGCATAGCTCTGCCAGGGGCACTGGTGATGCACAGGGGCATCGATGGCTCCCCCTGCTCTCTCCACCTCCGCAGGGGCTGGGGCTCCAGCACTGCTGCACAGCTGGGGTAGATTCAAGATGTCCAGGGGGAAAAAAAAAACCAACCTTTTTAAAAAGTTAACCCTTTGGGTATTTTTTTAAGACCCCCCTGACTAATGCATTTATCATGCAGATGGAGGTCCTGGTTAGCATCATCCTTATTCCCCCTCCTGGAGGATGCTCCTGCTGGCCCTGTGGAGTCTCCAGGTCGGGGAGTCACTGGGATTGTCCTCGGTTGGAGTCAGGCTGGGGCCAGTGTCGGGTGACTGCGGTGATGCTACACCAGAGCCGTACTTCAGTCACTTTGTGGTCAGAGGGCTGGTGGAAATCAGAATATCAGTGGCAGGGTTATTTTTAGCTTTTTATTGTGAAATATCAAACTGATGTAGGGAAAGGATTTTGGTGGCTCAGGAAAGGCTGGATCCTCCTCAAGGATGATGGCACAGGAAATAACTTCAGAAGGTAGAGTGGCACGGGTAGCATGATGAAATTTTGTCTCATCTGCTGACCATGTGGAATGGACAATAAACACAAGAGTCAATATTTGTTCTGCTATTCAGTAGGAGCACTTAATTCCATAGAAGAACACAGAGGTATGTAACCAACAGAATTGTTTGATATAAACTGAAGAAATTAAACAGAGCTGGACTGTGGTAAAGTGACAAAGATACCCTTCTGCCTTTTAACATCTCAGAGCAGAGAAAATACTTCCTTTTAATAATGTAAGGGTACTCATCCCTAAATGATGCTCCTTGGCTACTGGGATGGAACTGATCATTAAAAATAGTTGTACGGTTTGAAGTCAAATTGTTGTATCTCTGTGTTTGTGCCACCAGTGTCCTCGGCATCCTGAAAGTACTGGCTGCTTTTGCTCCTGCAGTTCATCACAGGAGCAGGTATTACTAGGTTTTGTGGTAACTATCTGGAAAAATGAGGAGGTCTGGCTCATTGAGCAGACCCTCATATTGTGTCTCAGGAGGTTTCAGCTGATTCGGTTTTCTTCCACATCCTCCATTGTGTCCTAGTTAGCTTCTATGCCTGTGCTTCCAGTCACTGTCTCAGCTCTGACAAGCAGTGGTGTCCCCTAGGCCTCCTTCCAGCCACTGCCGCTGGGCTTCACGTGGAAGTGAATATGGTAAGGGAGTTAGACAGCGAGACAGTGGCTCTTCCAGGTCAGCAGCATTTGGCTTAGCGACTTCTACAGCAACTTCACAGACCTGTGCAGAGTATCAAATGGCGTTATGAAAATTTAATCTCTGAGAGTAACTAAGGCTGTGTTTAAAACACTGTTTTCCTTGTCTTTAGTCTGAGGTTGCTGATCAGCTGGGTTTGATGCACTATATGGAAGCACTGATGCTGATCACGGCTGCCGAATACATCGCGCCTACGTCTGATGAAAACGTCACTGTGACGGACACAGAGTTCAGCAACGTTGCCATCCGTCTGTACCTGCCCAGAAAACCATCTGATGGGCTGAGGAGGGCGGTGGTCTACTTCCATGGTGGAGGATGGTGCCTAGGACAGGCAGGTAAGCTCTTCTCTGTCAGTACCTGGGGTCCCTATGGAAGATCTCAATGGCCCCTGTTAACTGCTGCCTTCTGTTTTATGGGAGAGGGTCAGGGAACCTGTATTTCACTAGTTAAAATGCACCAGCTTGGGAGAGGGTGGTCAGTGCATCTTGAGGTGGAGGGCAGGGGGTCTGGTCCAGGGCTCTGCTTCTGTTGTGGTGTTTTATCTGCAGCCCTTGGTCTTCATTACATGGTATTAGGGGGAGAAAGCGACAAAACTGAGTATCTTAATAAGGAAAAGAGCATCTACGTAGTGGTAAAAATCAAATGGGAGATGCAGACTGGGGGGGTTTCCTTGGTTCCCAGAAGCTCGATTCTCAGACACTTCGTCACATCTCTTGTTTGGGGAAGTCAGGGGGTATTTATTGTCCCCTGAAATCTATTTTAGGGAGTTTTGCCATATCAGAAGTCATCTATTGCTGCATCTTTATATCTCATGAATGCGGTCCTAGACAGGAAAGCGCATTTCTTCGGTTTTGGTTACAATTGCACTGTCAGTGCTCATCTGATGCTTGGGTGTTACAGCCAGAGGGGCTTTCCAAAATGTTTTAGTTCAGTGTGCCATACTTTTGCTATTACTTTTTTATGGGAGTGATTCATCTTCCCTCCCAGTCACATTCTCCCCTAGAGCACATCCTCTGCTTCTCTTTGCTGTCATTCAGTGCTTTATGTAAATGGATATAAATTATCTTGGCCATGACCCAAACTGGCATTTTAAGTGTAGTAGATATGGCTGGCATTCCCAATAACCAACTTATAGCTCGCTTTAGTTGTTGGGCTGCCTGTTTCAGGGGCAATGAGCCAAAATGCTCTTCCCGGGCAAGCTCTTTAATTTTGGTGTGAGTGCATGTGAGTACCTGAGAGCTTAATCTGTGCCCTGGTGTACTTCTTGTTTCCACTTTTCCCTGCCATGAAAGCTGAGCCTTTAGGACCTTGCATTATGTAGTGCTCAGAAGTGTAAATAATGTATTTTGTTCATCCTTTTAGATAGCATTCAAGCAATGGTTGGATTATTTCTTCCAGCTTGTGCTTCTGGATAAACCCATGTGTGCCACGGTCGCATTGTGCTGCTGCAGATGTGCAGGCGGGTTGATGTTTTGGAAAGTCACCTGAAAGCTTCTGCACAGAGGAACATGCTGTTGTGTATGTGTTCATTCTCAGATGTACTGGAATATATTCGAAGTGACTCATTTCATTTCAGGCATGAAATCCTATGATCATCTGACAAGATGGACTTCGAACAGGTTAAATGCTGTCGTGGTATCAGTCAAGTAAGGAGATTCTCCTTCTAGGTGGGATGAGGGTTTGGAATAAATTAATCTATTTCAATTAATCTAATTTTTCAAGGGTTTTTTTGTTGATCATGTGCTTTGTTGCTAGTTTTAAGTATTTGTAAACAAAAGGTGTCAAGTTTGCAGTGGTGCATTGTGGCTGGTGATTATTTTGGATACTGCTTTATGAGTTGGGTGGGTAATAAAACATTTGATTCTCCAGCACAGATAGTTCCCATTTTGCTGGGCACAAAAAATAATAAACATTCACCAACTAGGGCAGATACTAGTGAGTATTTCTCTTTATAAATAGCAGGAAGTAACACGCTTTTGCTTGCCTCTAACAGTTACAGGTTGGCACCTAAATACCATTTTCCCATTCAGTTTGAAGATGTGTATTCGGTAACGAAGTTCTTCCTCCAGAGCAGCATCCTCTCCCAGTACGGGGTGGACCCAGATCGGGTCTGTGTTGCAGGAGACAGTGCAGGTGGCAACTTAGCTGCAGCAGTGGCACAACAGGTAAAAAAAAAAAATCCCAGCTGGTTTGCTAGCTTCTTTTTTTTTTTTTTTTTTTTCCCTCTGGTCATTTCATGAACTCTTACAACAGACTAACAAAAACCTCTGCTCAAAGCAAGTGCACCTCCCAAATGTTTCTTGTGGTCTGTGTACGCTGGACATCGTGCAGCCTGCAGGACTGTCGGCGAGGACTCTGAGTTTCCAGCCAAGCAAACCGACTTGAGCCATTTAATGGCATCAAAGTAGCTTTGATACTATGATGTCCTCCAAACCTTTAAACCCTAAAAAAAGGCTCTCTGCCCTATACTTAGGGCATATGTCACTCTATCCTTAAGCATGTTTTGACTGGTTTAGGTATGTTGTTTGAAAAGGGAATTTTAGCAGTTTGACTTGTATAGATGTAAATAGCAGCAAAAAAATAAGAGGACTAAATGTTCCAGTGTCATTTGATCACACACAGTTTCAGTGCTGTTTGCCCTTCTCAGGTTTATTAAATAAAATCAGCGCGATGTTGTTGGTCTCTTGAGAAGTTATTTGGATTGTAATGAATCTCACTTGGAAAGGTTGTGAATGTGCTGTGGACACTGAAGGCAGAAGATGAGGGAGACGGTGGAAATTTATTAGTGAAGAGGGAAAAAAGATGACATATAAGAAATGTCAGTGTTCAATTAATCACATTTTATTTTACAAATGTCTAAAATGCACAGAATAGTATTTGTTTGAGTTCTAACACCTCAGGGTTAAAAACCCAAACAGATGGATAAGCTCTAAATTGTGTGAAATGATTAAAGGAGCCTCAGAAACCTGCCATTTTTAAGCTATAAGAATAGAAATTTTCTGTAGTTATAGAAAAGGCATTTGTTACTACTTTGGAAAGAATCAGTACGTCAAAAAGAATATTTTCTTGTTTAACGTAAGAAATAAAATGAAAGTGTATTTGATGTTTGAGAATTTTTATTACAACATACTGTTCTGGGTGACCTGCCTATGAATTTAGAATTTCTTTAAATTAATCTATCCTGGTTTTATTGATAATGTTATTTGGTTTATGTTGTAAAATGTGTGTATGAATTCCTTACTTTTAAATTCTTCTGTCAGTGTGGGAGAACCAACACTTTTTAACTGACCTTTTGTAATTGCTTCTATTTTCTTCTACAGCTGTTAAAGGACTCTGAAGTCAAAACTAAACTCAAAGCCCAAGCTTTGCTTTACCCTGCTCTTCAAACTCTTGACTTGAATTTGCCATCTTACCAAGAAAATGAAAACAAGCCCATTTTACCCAAGTCACTTATGGTCAAGTTCTGGAGTGAATATTTTACTTCTGATCCATCTCTCAGGGAAGCAATGTCCTCCAACAGGCATGTCCCAGTTGAATCGAGCCACTTGTTTCAGTTTGTAAACTGGAGCAATTTGCTGCCTGAAGAGCTGAAGAAAAATCATGTTTACACCAGTCCCACCTACGGGAGCTCCGAGCTTGCACAGAAGTACCCGGGGTTTCTGGATCCGCGGGCGGCCCCGCTGCTGGTGAGCGATGACCAGCTGCGCAGGCTGCCTCTCACCTACGTCCTCACCTGCGAGCACGACGTCTTACGGGATGATGGAGTCATGTACGCCAGGCGCCTCCAGGCAGCGGGTGTTTCTGTCACGCATGATCACGCCAAGGATGCCTTTCATGGGGCGATGATGTTTGTCTCTGGTCCAACCCAGCTAGCTGTAGGGCACCGGCTGCTGAACAGATACATCGAGTGGTTAAATGAGAATCTATGAGTTGAAAATGTTGCTCTGGTATGCCTGGCTCGCGTTCAGTGAGTGCAATTGAGGAGCATAGAAATGTGAATTTTTTGGGTGTGATGGCAGTCTTTGTTGTGTTGCCCTGCAGTGTCTGGATTGAGCGTTTCTCATCATCTCCAGCAGGAAAATCAATTTGTTTCTAACCTAAGTGTTCTTTCAGTGCTGTTGTCTGAGCTCAGAACCCCATAAACAGCCGGGACTGCCCTGGGATTTCTCTCCTGGCCGAGATCAGAAGGGTTGGTGTGCCCAACCCTGCCCACATGCTGCCTGGGCTCACCCAAGCCCCCGGCTGGCACAGCATGTGGGACTTGATGTCTTGTGTCACTTGCTTCTTGTTTCTTCTTATTGCAATGTCTTCATGTAGCAGGCTTGTGCAAGCGGGCAATGTCGTTGTCTGCAGGTGGGAGGTGCTCAGCGGCCGCTTGCTCCCTGTCCCCTTCGGTGTGCTCCCTTGTCCCGCGGGACGTGCTGGTGAGGCCCCCCTGGCTGCCGTCAGGCGATGGGGTGAGCAGAGGCGCGGGGACCCGACTTCATGAAGTAAAAGGCAGCTTGTGAAACCCTGCCCTTTGCACGTGGCTGCTGGGTTTGTGCTGGGGTCTCTCTCCAGCACAGTTCGAGGGAAGCACTTGAAAACCAAATAGTATGGCTGTAACACAGTGCAAATGTTGTTGTGTTGTTGTTTGTTGGGTTTTTTTTTTCTAAAAAAAAAAAGCATCTGTCTAACTCAGTAATTTCTTTCCTTAATCCCTGTACTAGAAAGAAATAGCATAACAGAACAGCACTGGGTATTCATCAGATAAAGGAAGGCTGTGAAGGTCCTAGCCTTACACTAGCACTGCTGTATGTTTTATGCTCTACTTAAGTTATGTACAGTGTGTTCTAATTATCCTTAAAATTGTTTAGCAGTTTTTACATATGAATTTTTTAAAATAAAATTAGTGTAGTATCTGTATAGTCTTGAAAAAGAAACACAATTCAGCTGTCAGTCTTGAAGAAATATCCTCTATATAAATGTTTTGTGTATTAAATATAAATCCTACAGATTTTGAATGAGTGTACGCGTTGGTTGGCTATTGGTTTTAAACTGATCATAACACACCACAAACATGTACTTCTAGCATCCTGCTTTTTTCTTTTGCATAAAAAATACCGAATCTTCAATAGTTCTGTTTTTCTGAGTGTGTGTGCGCAGCCTGTTTAGATGGAATGTATATGGCATGATTGCCACATTTTTCTTTTTCATCTTTATTATGTTGAATGTAAAAATTAAATTTGTCTTCGATTCCAATGCAGCATACTTTGTGTTACTCAAGTATCCCATTTATTGGAAAGGAATAACAAGCCTTGGCACACGCTGTAGCTATCACAGACAACTGGGACCAAACCCAGGGAGATGCTGTTTTCCTCCTGCTTAGTATCACGGATGTGAGTACTAGGCAATGCTGGACTGTGGTGGTTGAGGAGAGAAACAGAAGCAGTTGAGAGGGTGTCTTTTATCAAGAAAAGGATGCTGAAGCTTGTGACTGGGATGGAGAGCAGTGGGGAGCTGAGCCTGGCTGTGGGGAGGGCTGGGCCAGGGCTTCTGCTCACCCCAGCAGAAGGGGTCAGAAAACTGGGTTTGGTGTGGCAGCAGGAGCATTCTGCGTGTCTCTTTCTGAACCCAACCTTGCAATGGCAAGTGCCTTCCTGCCAGCACACCAGGCATAAAATGTACCATGGGACTAAAAAGCATCTTGTATAGCCCACATGCACAGCAGTGCAAGGTGCTTGTGTGGTTGCACATCTGCAGGGCATGTGTGCACTTGTGCAAGCTCCCAGCGTGTTTGGGAAGTTACTTCACACAACGTTCTCCGTAGCACTGCCAGCAGGTCCCAGCTCTTGCCCATGGGACTGGGAGCAGGCATCTTGACTGGAGTTTTAACTCTCTCATTTGGAATCAAAGTATTCCTGAGAAAGTAGGGCTTTGGGGCTTTGCCTCAGTAACACCTTTGGTCTGACTTTTTATACAGTTATATGGTCATGTCCAGAAGAATATTCCCCAGGTTGGGTATTTCCAATGCTGTAAATGCTAGCAGGATGAACCAAGTTGGCCTTTAGTCACCATCAGTGATCATTTCTCTGAGTCTTACAGGCTGCTTTATTCTTTCTTCCATATAAGCAGCAGAAAGACTTGCTTAAAGAACATTTGGAGAGGACAGTTATTTTGTTTGTGTCAGAGGGGGACATGCACAGAGCTGGAATATGAAAGCAGGCATCCCTCAGCAGATAAAATTGCTGTGACTGCCGTTGGCTTTGAGTGTTCTCCTTCCCTGCAGGTGGTGGGACACAAGGTGGCATTAGTGCAGTTGAGGCATTGCAGAAGGCTCATCCATCACTCGGTGACAAGGACAAGCACGACAAGCATGAGGGTGGTTGTTCTTGGCAGACTGAAGAGCTGGGCTCATGCTGGCCACGACAGTCTAGGTGGCCTAAAATCATCATGGGAGCCTGCGTGGGATCTGCCCTGTCCCACTCAGGGGAGGCTTTGCCTCTCTTCGGGGGGTGCTGGAGATGCTGGGCAGCACCCAGCCTCTGCTGGCAGAAAGCGTGCCAGCCCAGCAGGAGCAAACCTGGGACACCCTCCGTGTCGGTGCTTCCTCTGTCGTGGACGAGGACCAATGCAGGTGTTGCTCGGGGGGTGTGTGTGTGTACAGCTCCTGGCAAAGCCTGGGGAGGGCTTTGGATGTGGGCCCTGGCATTTCCTCTGTTTCTTCAGACAAATACTCATGGAAGGCATTGGGAAGGGCTCGGCAGGCTTGCTGACGGGGTGGTTGTTGGCCCAGAAGGGAGCCTGGGGAGGCAGCGAAGGAGGCGGTGAAGCTGTGCCTTTAGGGTTAAACGCTTAAATTAGTGGAGAATCTGACTGAGCAGGCATGGAGGAGATAAAGCAGTGAAGATGTTGGCAGTGAGAGGAACAGAGTGAAAGACACCTCTAGAAATGATCTTTCTTACCTTACAGAAAAGTGTTTTACCTGTAAGGCAGAACGAAAACTTATGCTCTAAGCAAAAACACGGACATTACCTCTGCCTGCACGTTTTTATATGACTCTGCCTGGAACATGCAGTAAATGTCTTTTAACCACCAGTACCTAAATGTGGCCTAATGATTGATTGGACTGTATCTGCTTTTGATTAAATTCCTGAAATAGACTTTTTGAGTTGGAAATGCTTGGGGAGGCACAAAATGAGACAGTGAAAATTGCAACATCAGCATCTCTGGCAGGAGAGGCTGAACCCGCAGTATGCAACTCGTTTATCCAGAGCAGAAAACGGTAAAAACCACCCAAGAGAAGGCTTTGTTCCATCTCCCAGTAGAGACTGAAAGGAAATCTGGTGTTGGATAGTCAAAGACAAAGCTCAGTCTTGCCATCGTCACGGCGTGGCTTTCACGGTGGCGTTTTGGCTGGGGAAGGCTGCGCTGTAGCTCTGCCCTGCCGCCGTTGAGCCCGTCCGGCCAAACCTTGCTGCAGCGTGGGCAGGCTCGGGCCCTTCCAGCGTGGCACGCCGTGCTCCTGCGTGCACCGTGTGTGCACCGTGCCCTTTGCTGCGGGCCCTGGGGCTGAGTCTCGCCCACCGGTGGGTGTGCTTGGGGTGCAGCATCGGCCTCTCACCGGCGGCTCCTCTGGTCCTCTCCTGCTCAAGAGGTGCAACCCTGGTGGGAGTTTGCAGAGGAGCCAGCTCTGGTTGTGGACATCACACCTTGCAAGGATGCCCAAGTGTGTGTGGGGGTTGATCTCAGCCTCTCCAGTTCCCCTGTCACCCATATAAAACACAATACAGTGGTAGGCATGTGCAGAAAAGATGAAATCAATTTACGCTTGTAAGGGAGTGGAGGAAATAAAGCATCCTCACCAATTAGGGTTACCCCATTATCGGTTTGTTAAGAGTCCTTAACTTTTTGCTGAAATACTATATTGGTTTAAAAAAAACCAAAACAGAAAATCCCCAAAACTGCAACTTGGCAAATAGTTTTTCCACTATTTTTGGAACTGTTGATTAAGTTGTTCCCTTAAATTGTTAAATTGTTCCAATTTGGCAAATTCTCTTTAAGGCCCAATCCCATTGGTGCTGCTCAGCATATTCATTATTTTCATTAACCACTTCACAGAAGCAGTTTCAAAGGCTCCCTTTAAAACTGTTTTATTTTGTTTCGGTTTCTCACACTAAGGTTAGCCGGGGGCCCCAGGCTGAACGCTCCCCAGCAGAGGACAGCACACCTCAAACCTGCGGTACCACCAGCGAGGACAACCTGGAGCTGCCTGGTATTGCTCGTCTGACACCCACACCGGCTGTGCGCAACACCCGGCTGTTTTGGCAACAACAAAAACTGCTACGGAGATGCCCTTTAATTCAGGTATTCTGTATTGCTAAGCCTACTGGACAACAATGTAATTACAGATGCCAGCTTACGTGACTAAGAGCATTGCTAAGTCTCTGGCCTCAAAATAATCAAGGTTTAGAAAACTGCTCAGGAACAAAACGAATCTATGCAATATTCGTAGAGATGATAAACTGGGACAAAAATCTAAAAACACTGACATTACATGAAGAATATTTTAACTATAACAATTATAAGAAATCTTCGAAATGTCTTTTTCTTTGGAATATTTGTGCCTTGCCATACATTTTTTTTTTCTTGAGGGAGAGCATGTTTTGGTCTAGATAAGGATGGTGACCTGCCCTCCTTCCACACCTCTGCTGCAGCTTCGATGTCCCCAGTGCCAGTGAACTCCCTTGTGCGGGAGTGCAGTGGCCCTGGGCAGAGCCCAGCAGGGACCCCCCGCCTGGCCCTTGCCCCCTTGGCGATGTGCAGGATGGAGAGATCTTCCCGTCCCCGCTCCCAGGGCTCGGCTGCGCTGGTGGGGGTACCAGGGCAGGCAGGATCCAGGGGTCAAGGGAGAGGAGTGGGGGGTCCCCGTCACAGCTTGGCTCTCCTGGCAGCGCCCTGGCTGTCCCACTATTAGCAAAGCTGAAAAAAAAAAAAAACCAAACCAAAAAGTTGCATTTTACACCTTGGTTTCTTTCAGCCCCAGCTGTTGGGTATGGTTTGTACAAATCCGCTGATGGTGGCTGGAAAGAATTGAGGTGGAGTTAGTTACCAGTTACCTGTGAAGAGTGCTCATCTGCCCCGGGAAATTGTCTTTGCAAGCAGCCTGATGCCCAGCAGCATCACACCAACTCACCCATACCCACCTGCTTGAATAGCCAAACAGGGGCAGCAGCAGGGGCAGGCACATTTTTGGAGGGTTACGTCTTTATTGCTCTATTACCAGTTCTTTGAAGCTTTACTGCAGCGTGGAGGAAGAAATGCTCCATTTATTCAGCCCGTTTTTATCCTTCAGTGCAACAGCAGTTGCCTGAATGAACAAAATATTTAAAAGCTGGTAAATGAGAAGCTGGTATTATTTATCAGCCATGGGGGAAATTTTAAAGCAGCTTCTGTAATGCTTAAATATTAACTGATTTATTGGCCTTGTCTTCAGAGAAAAACTAGAATACCTTTTTATATCCCAGATATTAGTAGGGTTAATACTGGCTAACCTTAAGGTTCATCACAATGAAGGGGAGGGGGGGGAAAAAAAAGGTATTTTTAGAAGCTGAACAATGTTTATTTCTCCTCTTTAAAAATAATCATGGTGGAATTCAGACTTTCACTGATGTGTGTCATGACCTTGCATTTAACTTCTCTACTGGGCTTATTCTCCAAGCCCTGATTGCACGCAGCTGCTGTTTGCATTTTATAAGAATAATACATTTATAAGTGTATGATATGTAGTGTATGTACATTTTTTTTGTGTAAATGCAACAAAATTTCACATTTTAAATACATGTTGTACTTTGGGGAAACACCAAAGCTCTCCCCACACCTGCAGCAGTGTGGGGAACAGCCCCAGAATGTATCGACCTGGAGGGCTCAGGGTGGCAGGGCCCAAGCTGGGTGTCACCCATCTCCCTCCTGCATGACCCGGGAGCAGGAGAAGGAGGAGGAGGAGGAGGAGGAGGAAGGCCTCAGGATGAAGTTTCTGTGCAGCAGCTGAGAGCAGCGAAGGCCCCTTCCTCCTCCTCTTCCTGGGAGGTGTATGTTGAAAAAAGGGGTTTATAGCTTTGGGGGAGCAAAAGAAATCTGTGTGTTGGACTTCTTGAAACATACATTATTAATGAAGATCTATTCCTCCCAGGAAAAAAAAATTAATTGAATAATTGAAGCAATTTCATGTCTTTCCTCATTTTCAGGCCCTGCATATAATTACTACAATTCCAAATAACAGATGGCAAAGTGCTAAGGGGAGCGATTGTATATGAGATGTGTATTATGAAGGCATTTTATGCAAATAACATCCTACGTGCAGCCATTACACCACAGGCTTGCTCAGACATTGCTGTCATAAAAGCAGAATTGCGGGCAGAAGATACGCAGGTGGGAGTGGATTCATTTGGGGTTTATCTGCTCTTTGAATGTGCTGCTTGTTTGCACACAGCAATTCGTAAAAGCCAGATTTCTTGCCCAACAGCACCCAGCACGGTGCTTTTGGGATGGGTGGGTATGGGTGCTGGCCCGCAGGGCTCGCTGCCAATGTCAGCCGGGAGATGCTCAGGCCCTCTGCCTCCACGCCCTCTCTCCTCCATCGGGTTCCAGTCACTGCGATGCTGCAGGTTTTTCTAACTCCTCAAGCTTCCCATTTACTCTCCAACATCCTGAATCATACTGATTTTAGGAGCTGGAGAGATTCATCCATTACCTCTGCAAGGCAGTGATGGAAAAAAATGTAACTTCTGGTTTACAGAAATGACTGCAAAAGGTCTGTGCAGTACAATCCTCCTTGGGCTTCGGTCGATTCTTCAGCTATTAGATATACTGCAGCATGGAAAAGAGTCACAAAGCTTGGCCAAAGGCTGTGTGGGGAAATGCTGCCTTGCTGGGGGACCTGACCGTGTTTGGGCAGAACCCTGGCGAAAGGCTGGGCGCCGCACCTGAGCGAGCACGGTGGCAGGGGCTGCCCGCGGTGGGGCAGGGTGACTCTCCTGCTGGAATGCCCCATTTATTTAATTTTGAACATTTAATGCTTTAAGATAGCGTTTTTGGTTTGGGTTTTTCTTTTTTTTTTTTTTTTTCTTTAGCAAAACCTTAACACTGCTGGATGGAGGCCAGCAGCAGGAGAGGGGTGTTGCTCAGGCTGTGGGTTTGGCACCCCGGAGCCCGGCTGTGCTGGGGCCGTGGCAGAGCCAGAAGAGCCGGTGCCCGGCGTGGGGCTGGGAAGGGGTTGCAATGCCGCAGGGCTTGCAGCGTTCCTTGCTGGAGCCTCTGAGTGGAGCACCAAACGCTCCGAGTGCTGCCCTAGGAAGGCTTCCTGCTGCTGTTCTCTTTCTTCTTGATTTTTCCTTGCTGGATTCAGATTTCATTATGCCACGAAATCTGGCTTTTGCGGTAAATTACATTCAAGCCAAACAAAATTGGTTTTGAATTACGTTTATAAGCCAGCTCTGCCTGGGAAGCTTTTGTACCGCTGCTTTCCTTCAGCAGGGCAGTGCCCATGTTAGAGCTGGAGTTTTCACAGCCAAACTGTGGGAAGTGTCGGAGGTCGGGAACTTTACCTTACGCTTGCTCAGCAGGAGTCATCAAGTCAGGAAAGCTTCACCCCAAACTCTGGGGCAGCTGGGGGCTTCCATGGGTCTGTCGAAACCTGCAGCTGGAGGGTAGTAGTGCCGCTTCCCAAACGCCACGTGCACAGCCATGCAGCAGCATGGTGCGTGCTTGCAGGGGTGACAGTTCCTCCTGCTTGGGGGGGTGATGGCCCCTCGGCGCCTGCTTGTCCCCTGGCTCCCTGTCCCTGGGGATCAGCCGAGTGGGTGGTTTTACTGATGAAGGCAGGGGGAGCACAGAAATGCTCAGATACCTTTTTCTGGCAGGGAGCTGGCAAACGAGCATCTGAGGCCAAACACGATGACTTTGGCTTGGGGATCGAAGCAGAGGAGAAATGGGTCACATTCCCCAGAGCACAGGGAAACCAGGTACTGCTGGGCTAATATAAACAAGCCACAGATAAACAAAAGTAAACATTTAATTCTACCCCTTCTTTGTACCAAGGATAGGAACAGCATGAGGCTATCACATTTACAGTAACAGGCTGTGCAGCCTTCGCCCAGCACTGTCCAGGCTGGTGTACACGTTTGCTGACCCGTTTGCGCTGCCGTTGTCATGGCAAAGTTCTTGCTTTGGTTCATGGTGGCCAAGGCAAGGTATTAATTAATTTCTAGTAATAATTTATAATCTGAAAAAATATTCCCATGTTCCATTTTGCTCATGGGGGCTGAGTGGGGATAAACATCCCCTGTTCAAAAGGCTCTGCAGGAAAGGCACCACGTTTCACTCAAGGTCAGTCTCAGTGACTCACTCCAAGCAGTCAAATGCAAATACATCATAATAAACCATTAAGTATGCATGACTCATTTTAATAGGCCTCACTCTAATACAAATTGACTAATGGGTATTTAATGACAACAAATGTGCCTGACTCCCATTGCATTTCTTCTTTAAAGCCCGCAGGATGCTAAAGAACCCAATGAATTTAGCCACACGCCATTAATTTACGGCCAGAGCCTGCCACTGTCTCCCAGTCTAAATGCCCAGGTTTTGCAAACTGGCTTCAAATTGACTGAGAGCTGCAGGCTTAAATCTGAGCGGCACCATTTCAACACAGAAATATCTATCAAAAGAGCATGAAGAAGTCCTGTAATCATTAGGGGCTGTTTGGTTTTTTGAATGGATGGTGGCTGCATTCGGCTGTTTCTCAGCGGAAAGATTTGTACTGCTGACATTCCTCAAAAGACCGGTTGACTGTCATTAAAAAGTGTGTTACTGGGGTGCTGTAGGACTGAGGGTACCCCCAGGTATTCCCCCGGGACGCTGCAGCTTGCACTCAGGCAGAATCTCTCCTGCTTGCCAGGCTTTTAATGCACCCTTGGAGCGCTTGTGCTTTCCACCCCTGCCTTTCTCGTGCGCCCACACCCCAAAATGGTCTCTTTCCTCTCTTCTGGACCCAAATCTGTTCTGGAAGTTTAGGCTCCTATTAGCAAATGTAAATGCCCGAGTACTGACTTTATAACTTGTATTAACTTGTTTCTTCAACATAGCTATACATGAGATACCTTGTGTTCCTCAAAATGCCCTTTGAACCCCTCTGCGCAAGAGAAGGTGCGGTTGGCAGACCTGGAGAGCAATGGGTTTCCCAAGTCAAGCTCTGCGAGCTGCTGCCAGGCAGAACACCATCTTCCACAGGCACAATTTGTTTTGAAAAATAAATCCCTCTGCCTTTCAGTGAAAGAGTAGAAAAACGTACCAGCTGTCCACGTGTTTAGAGGTTTGTGAGGTGTGTCAACGTCGTGTAATTAAAGTTTCCTTATTACCCATGCTGGAAACCTTATCAGGCAAACACAGGTCTCCAGGTGCTTTGAAAAAACCCAGCATGCGTGCTGGTATCCTGGCCATGCAACACTATTTTCGCCATAGACACGGGTCTTATTGGATGCTTTGGTTGGTTGTTTGCATGCAGTTGTTGTTTTTAACAGAGTAAGAATCTGTCACAGCCTGCAGCAGAAAACTGAACGGGGATGTCAGTGGCTGTGCTTTCCTAAGGCCTGGTATGTAGGAAAAGACCATCAGTTGCTTTTGAATCGGTTTCTAAATAAATCATCCATCAAGGACATAGGCATTTGGAAGCTAATCTCACACAGGGATGATAGATGTGCAGTACTTGGAGAGAAAAGCGTTCTGTGGGGGATCCTTGTTTCCCAGTAACGTGGCCATGTTCGCAGACAACCTCGAAGCTTTGCTCTGAAATGCTCTCCATGGCAGTGCCCCCCTGGAGAAGGCTCAAACCTGGGCTGGTCGGGACGAGACTGTGTGCTGTTACCTGTGTAGTCAGGAGCAGGGATGAGCCTGGGAAGACCACAACCCTGAGACCAAGTGGTCTGCCTGAGAATTGGAGATATCCACCCCAGTGGTGCTCTGCCTGCGGCTGAAACATCCCTTTCTCCTGGGCAGGACCTTCCCTGGCGAAGGGACCACCCCGGCCAGAGCAGAGGGCAGCGCTGCTGCCACCGCCATCAGTTGAGCTTCTGCTGCAGCCCCTGAGGCTCCTCTCATGCCTGAGGAAGCCTTGCCCTCAAGTACACAAAGGGCTAACCCAGCAGGGGACAGCTTTTTTAGATGTGCTTAAAACATTGGAACTTAACTGGCAGTTTGTTTGTCCCCTGTGAGGGATGAAGCAGCGGGTCGGTGCCGTAACAACGTATGGTGTTGCGGGGAGCTGCTCACCCAGCCCACAGCGGCGCCAGCACTGCCTCTGTTTTCCAGATGCCGCATGCGATCTAAATACTGCGTGAATGGCCGGGTTTTGCTGGGATCGGAGGCAGCAGTCAGATGCCGGTATACATGCGTGTGTTGCAAACGCATGGCTGTCTGCTCGGGGTGCAGTAGTGTGGCTGGTTTGGTGTCTGCCAGCAATTCTGAGCAAGCTGCCATTGAAGGGTGAATGAAGGGGGCCTGGCTCGTTTACTAAAGGGGAGATTAATAAGCCCCCCAAATGTTGGGATTTTATTTTTCCTGCAAGCCTGCAGGCAGAGTGAAACACCTTTTCTGTAGCAGGCTGAGAAGTCCTCTACTTCTTACACGAGCCAGGAAAAATAAGACTGATCCTTTTGCCTTCGGTCAGTAATGCACATTGACAAGTCACAGAGCGGCAGCTTCTTGGCTTGAAGCCTCACTTAGAGCACCCTTATGCATGGCAATAAAAGTTAAATGGAAGTATATGACAGCTGATGTTACACAGTGCAGGATTTTTTAAAAATCTCCCCTGGATACAAACCAGCCCCGTAGCAGTGGAAATCCCAGACAAGGAGCATCTCACGTGTGAGCCACGCAGCCACCCAATCTAGTTCAACCCCAAACACAGCTGAGATTGCTCTCCTGCTCGTTTTTATGGAAGAAATCTGCAGCACCTTCACTTCCTTGTGCGATGATCGGTGCTTTTGGCCGGGACATCCAGGCTGGGCATGCCCTGCCCCAAGAAATTGAAACCTAATATTCTATGGAGGGCCCTGGGGCTTCTGAACAGAGGAAGACAGTGGTCCACAGGTAAAAATACAAGCAAAACCATACATAAAAACACCACTGTATCGTTTGAAACCAAGAAACAATTTTTGTGCTGATATCAACAGTTTCAGGTGCATTAGTTGCAGCGGAGCGGAGTCATTTTGCATTAGCAGCATTTATTCTCAAAGTTAAAAACATAATAATATTACATAGCAATGATGAATAAACCATCGAGCTCTGACATGTTAAAGTGTGTTACTACGTGAAAAGTAAGCGCTCTTCTTTGGCGTTCTGCTTTAACACTTAAGATAGGTTGGTTTGATTGGTTTGCTAACTATAGAATGTCCCTGAGCTGCTGCATTTGTTGCGTTGATCTCCGACTGTAAGAGGAGAGGCTGTTCTGTGGTTGGAGAAGACTGGATGTCTTTGCCCTCCTGGCACCTCTGGGGATCTCTCAAAACATGGGATGAAGAGCTGGGCTCTCCACCTCGACGGCCGCCCTGTGTGCAGCCCACACAAGGTAAGTGCTTTGCACAGCACCAGGCACGCCGGGCGGGAGCTGGGGACCTCCGACTGCCGGCCCCACGGCTCGCTGCGAGATCTGCTCGTTGTCCAAACGGGAGCATTTCACGTGAAATCCTTTATCGTGCTCTCGGCACGCCGCGGGCTCCCCTGGCACGGAGCAGAGCTGCAGCCCGTCATCCTCCCCAGGCAGTTCCCAAACGGGTCTCTGCTAAGGGGAAGTGGTTTTGTTTACTCGCTCCTTGGCTCGGCACACATTTTGCAGTACGTTCCTCCCACAAATATGGCCCCCGTGTCCTGCTCAGCCAAACAAATCGCTCCTTTGCCTTGACTCATTAATGATTGAATCGTATGCAAACGAAGTTAAAGGGTAATGTTGTGCTGCGCTCCAGGGATCCCAAAGTTCTCACCAAGGCATGGTCCGGGAGTGCTGGTGGAGAGGCAGCGGCAGCCCTGGGGATGGTAAGGTGTTCTCGTGCCCCGAGAGCCGGCTGTCGGCTGCGGCTTCTCGAGAAAACTCTGCTATTCCCCTAGCGAGACCATTTCTGAATGACCCCTTTAAACTGTTTTACCCTGACCGCTTACTTTAAAATTGATTAATCAGTCTTTTTCTAACAACTGCCTAAATCAATGTATCTCTCAATACAGTAATTTTTAAGTTGTTATTTGTATTTAAAGTGCTAATGTTAGTGCAGCGTGTGCTAAAATTAAAATCTCACTGTGGCTTTGAATTTCTTCTCGAGAGCCTGAACAGCCAGGGCTAGGCTGGGTGCTGCGTGTGGGGTTATTCCGACCAGAGTTGGCAGGCATGGCTATGTAATTTTTGTTTCCTGTGATATACAGTGTAAATGGGGATGTTTGCTGAGTGTAACTTTATGAAGCTTTGTGTATGCTATGCTTTATTCTGTCTCATGATCTACCTTTAAAGTAAAACAGTGCTTTGAGAGCAAAGACCTATTAACAAATTCTAGACACCAGAACAACTTTGAAAATGCTTGAAACAATTCCACAGTCCGTGGAGACTGTCTTTAGCAGATTTCGTGGCAGTCAACGTTGCTGCTTTTTCAGAGCTTAGGCTTAGCTTGATTTCCCTTTTAATCTATATCTCATTTTTCTAACATTTGGTTTTCCCCTGATTTCGAATTGTTTTGCTAATATTTTAACCCAAGGCGCTTGCTAAAAGCTTTCTTTAGCTTGCAGTTCCCCTGCAGGTGGGTGTGGGTGTCTTTGCCTGAGAAGGGAGAGGAGCGACCACTTGAGATCCTACTCTATTTCTTTTCCTGTAGCAAGAAAGCATTTTTTTAACCAACCTTTAGAAAGAAAGCAAAATTTGTCCTTGGGCAAACTCATACTTGGTGCAGCTTCCTAGAAAGCATTGCTCCTTAAGAGCAGCGATCGTGCTACTTCTTTCCAAGCTGACAGGAGCAGCTCTTTGTCTGGAGCCAAAGAGAAAATGAAATAGCAGTGCTGGAGGGCTGGCGGCGGTGCCGGCTGCCCTGCCGGGAGCTCTCCCGGCTGCAAACAGGCACACGTTTGCCAGCCCGGTGCTCAGCGCTGTCCTGGCAGGGAACAGCGTCTGCTCCTCCAGCCGCGCTGTGGGGCTGGGCTTGGGGGACTCCGTCGTACGCAGGGTGTGGGTTTAGCAGAGGTTACGGCTGTGATTGAATAAATCATACACAGTGTTCTCGCTTCATAGCAACAAAAGTGACTTAAAGTTTATGAATTTGGCTTTGGAGGCATTTTATCCTGGTCTTGGCTGTGCCGTCCCCTTGACTACAGTCGCTTTCATATCGGTTAGGACTCAGTCATAATCGAACCTTCCCACCTTGAAAGGGCTTTTTGTAGCAAACTGAAGAGACTCGTAAAACCCCAGGAGCAGAAATGCCCTGTGCCTGCAGGAATGGCTCAGAAGTCCTCCGGCACGCCTGTCGTGATGCACAGGATATGCGCTTCATCCTCGCAGGGCTTTCCATGCAATTCTGGTACCAAGTTACCAGCAAAACCATACAAAGTGCATGACGAATGGTTTGATTAATTTAATAAACACATTCTCTCCTGACTTCTTAATGAATTCCGAGTAATGCTGTCAGAGCGTGGCTGTATTGCTGCTAATGAGATCATCCTTTGTAAGTCTTGACAGAGGACTTCTTCTTTAGTGATGAGTGAGGAGCCCATGGGACAGGGCTTGGGTAACAGGGGGGCACATGACTGCCAGCAAGGGCTGTGACAAAGTGACGGCAAGTGAATTTCACTTTCACAGCCTCTGGTACTGCCGTGGGTTTGGCCAGGCAGCAGCTGGCACGCTATGGCAGATGCCTTCAGGTGATGCTCTTACTTCAAACTCCTCACGCTGATTTTTGCTCAGGCAAGTTTTCATCTTGTCCGGTAACTCTGGTCAACAGCTGAAAGTAGAAATCTTGCGTGCATAAGGGATGTTCTTTGAGTTCAAGTCTCTACTTACCGTATAAGCTGTAAGGAACTAGAATGCTATATTTACCTATTACAGCAGCAATATAAAAATAGCCATGCAATGATATTTTACTGATTTTTGGTTTTTTTTTTTTTCTTTTGACTTTCCAGGCTGTGAACGAGACAAGTGGCTGTTTGCTGATGAACAGAGGCCTAGAAAAGTATTATCTTTCCACGATGTACAGCCTTGAGTTCATTTTAGGCTTCATTGGAAACACCATTGCTGTGTTCGGCTATATTTTCTGCCTGAAAAACTGGAAAAGTGGCAACATCTACCTGTTCAATTTATCATTATCAGATTTATTATTTCTGTGTACTCTTCCAGTACTCGTGAATGGCTACTCCAGAGATCAGTGGGCAAAGAATAGCACCTTGTGCCACAGCAACAGATTCCTGTTGCATGCAAACCTTTATAGCAGCATCCTTTTCCTCACCGTTATCAGTATTGACCGATACATGCTCATAAAACATCCTTTCAGAGAACATTTTCTACAGAAGAGGAAAGCGGCCCTTATCGTGTCTGCTGCCGTATGGGTCGGGGTGATACTGGAACTGCTGCCGCTGATGTATTTCCTGGGCGATGTAACGTCTGACAATAATTACAACTCTCTTGATTACGCGAGCTCTGGAGACCCCATGGAAAACCTCATCTATAGTATGTTCCTGACTGTCTTTGGGTTCCTTATCCCTCTTGTGATCATGTGCTGCTTCTATGTGAAGATGGTTCTTTTTCTTAAAAACAGGAATGAGCAACTTAGTTCTTCCCTGACGCTTGAAAAACCTTTTACTTTAGTCATCCTGACAGTGGTTATCTTCTCGCTGGTCTTCACTCCCTATCACATAATGCGCAATGTCCGACTTGCTTCCCGAATACCAGCCTTGAACGTATCTGTGTGCACGCAGGGCATCATCAACTCCATTTACATCATCACAAGACCCATTGCATTTTTAAATAGTGCCATTAATCCTGTTTTTTATTTCTTAATGGGTGACCACTTCAGAGAGATGCTGATGGCAAAAATAAGGCAGCTCTTGAGCAGGTTGACAACCACCAGCAAATGAATGAAAAAGGAGACCCTCTCGTAGTGGAAGATGGGGGGAGGAAAATCTCTTCAGGAGAGCGTTCACCAATGCACAGTGCCGTTTTTTTAGATAACTTTATTTGTGCTATAGAACATGTGAGAGCTGATCGTGTTCGTCTAAATGCACTTGTTACCTTACTGTACGGGAGGTGACCTTCTGCTAATCTGACTCCAGCAAACCAGAAGCGATGCTTGCTCACAGGAAATGCAGCAGGAAACCGTGCTCTCATAGCAGGATACACTATGGCCTATTCATATTGTAAATAAAAGATCATTATGATGGTTCTTATGATGGCTCTCAGATGGCTGCTTTGTGAGCCATAACTTGATGCTGGACTGGATTTAGGCTTGGATAAAATGTGCCAGGGGCACTCATTCATGTGGTCAACACAATCTGGGGATTGAGATTGAGTCGTCTTTGTAGAGCTGTTTGCAAACTGTGCATCTCCTGGGAGGTTTGCCTTTCAGAATAAATAACTGGAATGATTTACATTTCCAGCTGATTTGGCCAGGGTTGGCATCTCGGATGTGGCAAAACAAGAGGATATGCAAAGGCCTGGGTGGAACGGTTTGTTGGCGTTGCCAGAAGGGAGGCAGTGGCTTGGTTGCTGTTTTTGGTTGTGATGAATGCAAGGAGTGCAGAGAGCTGTAACGTTTGGCTTCTGGTCTTACAAGCATTCTGTGGAAGCCCATGAGACAGCAAAGATGTGTGTGTGTGTGTGTGTGTGTGTGCAGACAGGTTCTTTCACACTTTGATATTAAAGCTGGATTCAGCTTGCAGAAGTAAAAATAAGAAAAATGTTTTGGTTTAGTTCTTAACTGAGATTTGCCTTTGTACATCACTGGGACAGCTATGCAGGCTCATACTGGCATTTTTGCGGTCACTTTCCAAAGTATAGATGTACTTAACTTTAATGTAATTAGCTGTAAGTGCGAGCAGAATGTACAGCTTGAAGCAGAATTTGGACCTCACGGTTAGAACTTCATTAAAAGTTCCGATAACGAAACAGGAGCTAACGAGGAGAGCCAGTTCTCTGCCGAACATCCCTGCAGAATCGTTGCAGCAGCAGAACTTACTCTCCAACTGACTGACCTGACTTCAAATGTGAAGGCTGAAGAGATCAATGAAGTGATATGCTTGTGCGACCTTGTGCTCGGGAAGGACCTGCCGAGAGCGCCGGGGCACGCCGGAGGAGCGTGGGCAGGGTGCGGGCAGCCCCCTCCCCTGCCTGAGTTCCAGCGAGCGCTGGAGGAGCCCGCGGGGAAGCACGAGGTGAGCGATGCCCAGGGCTCACTGCTCCCCAAGGCATGGGAAAAGGGACCGACGGTCGTTTCTCATCAGAGACAACTTTAGTTCTGCTTTCTGGTGTGTTGTTCATCTGCAATACTCTTAAATGTTTCACCAATACCCGCCTGCGATAATAAACTGTGCATCCTGTTAAAAAAAAAAGCAAGCCTCCTTCGTGTTGAGTATTTTGGTTTATATGCTATTCTCTTTAATGTCCACAAAGCCACTCTATCTGCCTTTTTCCTGTTAACAGTAAGACCCTAAAGTTTGTGACCAAAAGTACTTTATCCCTCAAATTGAGGAATAAAGTAGCTGCTTTCCCCTGCAAGTATCTCTCGCAAATATCCATGTCAGTCTTCCCCTGGGGCACTGGGTGGCCATGACACGTGCTGGGTGCTATGCCCAGGCACCTTCAGGGCACCCACGGGGATCCCCCTGAGTTTGATGTGATGATGATGATGATCCTGGTGATGCTGCGGGAAGGATTTTGCTGTCACATCAGACAAGTGACTCCTGCACCACTCCCCCAAAAGTTTGCCATGGTTCTGTGTCCCCACCCCCCCAGCAATGCTGCTGGCTAAAGCCACTGCGCTCTGGCTCAGCCGGCAGCGGTTCCCACGCTGGACCAGCAAAGCTTTGGGGAGGCTGGAACAGCAGCCAGACTGCGTTGGCAGGGAGAGGGGCTGTCCGGAGAGTGCTAACCAAACTTTTCACTGGAGAGAAACATGCATAAATCTTTATTTTCTTCCCTCTGTTTGCTTTGTAACAAGTCTTTACACGTAAATCACTAAATTGCTCTGTCAGTGGTGGAAAAAAGATCCATCGTGTGTGTTACGGCAGCATGGCCTGGGACAGATAAGGCTGCGCTTGAGTTTCCTTTATAAAGCCTCCTGTTTTTTAAGGACCATTGTAGGTAGCATCAAGAGGCAATAATTCAGCTGGGGGTGACGTGGCACATGTTCAGCCCAATACAAGTGAAGCTAAGAGCAGAATTTCCAAAAGTGAGCTGAATATTCCTTTTTTAATGTTGAAGTCTAACACATTAAAGAGGAATTTTCTTCCAGGGAAAGCAACATACAGCAATATTAAGCTGAAACACCTTTAGTAGACTCACCTTTGCCTTTTGCAGTGGACAGAACAGGACTTTTCAAATAAATGTTTATTTTTGAAACCTGTTGCTATTCAGGTCTTTCCTGTATCAGCTCAGTGGCTTCTTTTTCTTGTGAATGGGCTTACGTGGGGCACAAGAGGAGTTGCTGGGTTTTGGTTTTTAAATATGTACATAATCCCAGAGCAGAACTGGAAAGGCCATGCACACTCTGCCTGGACATGCTGTTTGTATTTGATTTTTTTACCACATTAGAGATTTGTGATTGTCAGCTCCTACATCTGGCCGTCTATATTTGCTCTCACTTCTGCCGTCCACCTTGGGCTTGAGAGAGAATGTTCACCTAGCAACATTATTAATGAGATTAGTGTCATAAAGTGGCAAATATTATTAATGCTGGAATACCATAGTCGGTTCAATTTGCAGCCTGTGCAGTATTCCTGGGTTTATATAGGTGGCTCCTGGTGCCCCCACCCCAGGCCCATCAGAGGCAATGCCCGTTGTGGGCAGTTTGCCACGTGCCCTTTCCTTCTCAGTAGCAGTGTTTCTCTTCTGGTGATTGCCTTCATCTTCACAGGGAAATGTCTTTCTTCACATTTTAATGTCATGGAGCGGTTTCGTGACGCCAGCCACCCTTTTTTTCCTCCACGTGATGGCCGTACGTGCTGGGCGGTGACATGGCAGCAACCCCCAGTTGTGCAAGTGCCAGTTCAGCATCCACAGCTCGGCTGCAAAGGGCAAAGCAGAGGGAAGGGGCTGCCCGGCGCTTGTTCAGGCCCCCTACCGAAGGCAGAGCAGGAAGGAAAGAGAAGGCAGAAGATAAATAAACCTCCGCCTACGAGCTGCTTTCCAGAAAACAGCCTGTGCAAGCCTCAGCTCGCGCAGTGCTGGCAGCTCAGGCCCCCCCGGCAGCTGTGTGTGCAGCAGGGCAGATGAAGACGGGCACCTTCTCTGGGAGCAGCCGCATTGATAATTTGAAAGGATCTATTTAATTAGGCCTGTATGAATTGAAATGGTAAGCCACAGCCCGCTCTTAATGATATCAGAGAACACATCTCTGCCCCTCCAGAGAGCACACGGGGTGGCAAGGGTTGTTTGGGGAGTGCAGCTGACCCTGCCTGGTGCCTGGCCCAGCTCATTCCTGCCCATGGGTGGGCACGGGATGCTCCAAGGTGGGCACAGCCGAGGCACGAGGACATGGTCCTGTCACAGCATTATCAAAACAAGGTCTGGTTTTCCTGTCAGCCCATACCAGCAGAAATTCTGTTACTGCCAGGGAAGTGACCCTGGGCTCTTTGTATAAATCAGGAAGAAACTTAACGGTTTTGCTTTTGTTTTGGTTTTTGGTTTTTTTTTTAGCACAGAAAACAGTCGTGCAGAAGCTCGAGTTGCTTTGACACCTGGAAGGTCTGGGTTAAGATGTTCTGCTCAAGGATGGGTTTGCTGGAAGAGGAGGCACTGCCAGCCCAACAACGCCCAGGCGTCACTGCCCTGGTGCTGCCATGGTTTGGCCAGGGTCTGGCTCCGCTGTCCTGCCCAGGCTGGGATGAGGCCAGTCCAAGCCCTGTGACAGGGCTGGAGCCATGGGCATGCCAGGATGCCACTGCCCTCTCCCCACCAAAGACCCATCTGTCCAGCACATGGTGTCCCATGTCCAGGTGATCGATCACCAGGAGGTGATTTTTCTTCATAAACAATGTGTAGTGACAGTTCTTATGGATTGATATGTTCAATTATTTGTTTTGCTGTGTCCATTGAGGGGAGCAGGGTCATCTGCTCCTTATTAAGTGCACTGAGTCACTAAGGATACCTCCCTGTGTACACACCGGTGTGGCATTTACCCACACGGCTATTCCCTGTCGGCTTGGTAGCCAGCAAGTAATCATCATCTCTAAATATAAGCCCTTTCTGTTAATATATACTATATATCCACCATAAAAGAGGTGCAAAGTTAGAAACTAGTACCTGTGCATCTGAGAGCCCAGCACCACTTAACAGAACTCCCATACATTATATCAACTGTTTTTTATAATAGCAATGCCATTATTTCTCTGGCATGTGTACTGATCATATCATGGCACATGAAATTTTAAAAGACAGAGGCCAGATAATTAGAAAATTGGTTATTAATTCATTTAGCTGAAATTTTGAGGGACTGCAATAGCTCTAACTTGAGCAGGAACAGGCTGGCAGCTGTTAGGCTCTTTTTTGTTTCTATGCAATTAAACTGCAAGAAGAATACTAAAAAAATCACATCAACAATTTACCATGAAGTGGTAGCATCAAGCTGCTGACAGGGATGCAGGGGCGAGCACTGCTGCTGCAGTGTGGGGTCTGAGGGCCATGGGGTGAGGGGGGAGGTTGAGGTTTAACCCCGCAGCAGCTGAACCCCACGCAGCCACTCGCTGCCCACCCTCCCGCAGTGGGATGGGGGAGAGAATGGGAAAAAAAGTAAAACCCATGGGTTGAGATAAAGACAATTTAATAAAACAGAAGAGGGAAATAGTAATAATAATAATAATAATAATAATAATAATAATAATAGTTATTATTATTATTATAATATACAGAACACACAAAACAAGCGATGCACAATGCAATTTCTCACCACGCGCTGACCGATGCCCAGCCCATCCCTGAGCAGTGATCGCTGCTCCCTGGCCAGCTCCCCCCGTTTATACACTGAGCATGACCTCATATGGTCTGGAATACCCCTCTGGCCAGTTGGGGTCAGCTGTCCTGGCCGTGCCCCCTCCCAACTTCTTGTGCCTCTGGCAGAGCATGAGAAACTGGAAAGTTCTTGACTTAGTGTAAGCACTGCGTAGCAACAACTAAACCACCAGGGTGTTATCAACATTCTTCTCATACTAAATCCAAAACACAGCACTATGCCAGCTGCTAGCAAGAAAATTAACTCCAACCCAGCTCAACCCAGGACATGGGGCTAGGCTCCACTGGGTGCAGGCTCAGTGCCCTCTGGACCAGGTCCTGCAGCCCAACCCAAAACCTGCTTTTGGTTCTCGCAAATGAGCGGGATTTGGAGCTGCAGAAAGAGAAACTAGAAATATTTGCATGCCCTGACTAAGCAAACAACACCCTGAGCGCTTGCTTCCTTCCCAAAATGGAGGACAAGCCCTGGAGCTGGCACCTTCCTTGGCCACGCTCAGCACCTTTCCACTCTCTGCAAGCACGGCTGGTTTGTCAGGGGCTGAGCTGGGCTCTGCCTTCTAAAGCCCCCCCAAAGGCAGACCTGGCACAGGTGACCTCGTGTCCAGCTGAAAGGCGGTTGTCTCTGCTGTAACAGAATCAGCAGCAATATTTGCCTTTACAAACAGTGTGCTGAAATCTCTGAAACCCTTTTGAGACTCAGGGTTATAAACCTGGATGCTTTTGAAAACTGCCTTTCACAGCACTACCTATTATACAGGTCTGCAGCACTTACAGATCCAGGCAGTATGTAAAAACAACATCTTCTGACATGTCTCATGGCAGATATTATTTCCCATTTCACCTTTTTTTGCCAAAATTCCACACTGGTGACAGTTGGTTTGTGCCTCCTGTTGTCATCTTCAGTGTTTCCTTCTCTTTAATGTCTTTGCTGCAGATGCTGTGCTCCAGCAGTTGGAGGTGTGGGCCACCTAAGATGCAGGGTGAGGAACTTACTTAGGTTTTATTGACTATTTATTCAAAGACCAGCTGTTGTTTAATCCCAGGAAATATTTCCTATTTAATAATATAAAAATACGTAATGTCATAAGATCATAGGATAACTCGGGGTGGAAGGGATCGCAGGAGATGATTCAACCCAACCTCCTGCTCGAAGCAGACAGCTGTGGGGTCAGACCAGTACAGCCACAGGAACTGTGAATGGCAAGTCTGATTTTAACGCTACGTGAGGAATTAGATATAGCCAAAATAAAAATCCGTGTTATTTATATAATTAAGTTTTAGAACCAATCTGGTCAGAATGGAAGAAGACAATGAATTATAAATATCAAGCACTACAGACTAGTTCCTTATAGAAGGGAAAATTTAGCAGAGGGCGTTCATACTATATACATCACTGGTGTTGGAAAACATAGGAGTGGGGAAGAGATGGCAATGATTGTGTTAAACTACAGATATAAAGTAAAGCCACACACTGGGAAACCTTTTGCACATGCACCAAAGCTCAGAGCTTTGCACTTGCTTTTAACTGAGCCAGGTCTAAGAACAAGCCTGTGCCCCAGCTCAAACTCAGTGGCGTCAAACCCGCACCCAAGACCCGAGCTCTTCGTGCTCTCCTGTGGCTGAAAGGCAGCATTGCAGCAGCGTGCTGGGACCGACAGCAAAGGCAAAGAGGAAAAATGAAGTCGAATAACCTCGTAGTCACCCTATTTCTGAGCCTAGTTTTATCCTGATTATATGACATTGATTAACATACCGAATTAATTTTAGCCCTTTCGATAATTGTGACATTTGCAGCTCCTGCCTTGCCCAGCCTAAGGAGAAATCGCAGCCACCGTGTACCCCTCCCCGCTATCGCCCTGGGCTCCCTGTAGCTCGCCACTCTGATCGCTAACGCTGCTGCCGCAGCCCTGCCCTTTCCTTCTCTTAGGCTTCATGAAACCCTTTCTGTTTAGCTTGGGAGCACCTAGACAGAACCCAGGCACCTCGGGTGATTTTAAGACCTGTTTGGCTCTGGTCCCTTTCACCTTCTGAGATTATCCTGGTTTGTACCTTTGATTTAGTGGCAATCTCTAAAATCCCCATCTACTTCCATTTCCCCAGACTAACCAGTGAAAATTCTGATCATTACACATTTTACTATGGTGCTTCTGGTCTTGCAATTAAAAATAGCAAAAATGTGATAAAGAAGGATTCCTTACAGAAATTATCTTGAAAATGAATAAATATTCTGTAGCATCTGTGTAGAAACACATGAACAGTCCTTTCCAAGATGGCTGATATTCAGGAGGACTGTTTTCTTCCCTCCAAAGTTTCTCTCTGCAGATGTACCTGTTCTGCTTTCAAGGGGCAGGTCTCAGGGCCTTGGCATGAACCGGTCATGTCTCATTTCACAGGCAAAATGCATAATTCTGTAAAAACCATCCTAAGGTAGCAGCACTGCTCCCCCAGCCCTGGGTATCATGGTGTTTCCAGCTCTGTGACCCCTCGCAGGCTTTTGGCTTTGTTTTATATGTCCCGGGTGACATTAAGATACAAAAACTCTATGTTAAAGTTATGCATGCACACTCCTCTCTGCTTAATTCTTCTATTCCTGAGTAGTATATAGACTAATTTAAATTAAAAAAAATCCCAAAGCTCTCCTGAGGGCTGTAGTTCACTTAGGCAGGGCTAAGCGGGGCTGAGCCGGGGTGCAGGCATGGGCTAAGTGCAATGGGCTGTTGGTGTGGGTCCACCCCGGGCAGAGCCACGCGATGCCCCATCGCTGCCGAGGCTGTGGCTGTGGACCAATGCTGATGCTGGCCCAAGGGCCCCGGCTGCCCGCCTGTGCCATCCCGTGCCGTTCGTCCCGGCCATCTCACGCCCCGCTCGGGATGCGGGCACCAGCATCAGCATGGGCCGGACACATGTGCACTGGGCTTCAGTTCAGGTCCAGCTGGGGTTTTTTTGGTTTCATTTCATTTTGCCTTCCCTCATTTTGGGTGGGGACAGAAAACTCAGCTTCCAGAAGAACAGGAATTCAGCTGTGAGTCAGACTGAAAACAGTCCAAGTATGTTTTAGTGGCGGTAAGTGATCTAAAAATAAATGTTCCTTGTGATGAGCAGTTCTTGGTATGGCAAGGGGTTGTGTCGCAACGCCGGGCACCCTCGGCTCTCCCCAGGGTCTCTCCCCTGGGCTCTCTCTGAGCCCAGCTGCCTGCTTTCCCAGTCAAATGCAGAAGCCAAGACACTGGGCTACTTTTAGGCCACACTGATGTGTCAGTCCGAAAGAGGAAGCATTGCTTTCCAGGAGACACCCGGTTTTAGGGGAAGGAGCTGCTCGAGCAGGACCTGCCTTTTGAGGGAAATCACAGCTCGTCTCTAAACCCACCCATCAGAGCAGAGAGCTGAAAGATGCATGAGTGCATTTTTTATTCATTCAAAACCCAAGTAAACCTCAGCTCCTCTGTTTTTCCTGACATTTAGAGGGGATTTCCAGGATTTGCCTTTGTGCCCGTTGCCTCTTGCCCCATCGCTGCCCAGGCAGTGCCGCTCCCCGGCACACCTGCAGCGGGGACAGGAACCCCGCTCCTTTCCCCACCGGCTCTTCAGTGGCGCTCTATGCCAAAGCAGCTTCTGCTCTGCATTATCTTAGTAATTATTTACAACCATAGCTTTCCAGAAGAACAGGATTGCCCACAGGCTCCCGCAGTGGCTGTGGATTTAGTGCCGTGCCACGCGAGGGCTGGCTGCCTGCAAAGTCAGAAAAAGTCCTGAAAACTCGAAATGAGCTCTCGCCCCGCTCAGGTGCAGCGTGGCTGCGCAGGGCGCGTGCCCGGCTGCGCCCCCCTTGCCAGGTGGCCACTGCTGCAAGCTGGCACCCTTGGGCGCCGGGAGCCACACCAGGGCGTTCCCGACAACACAGCTGGCACAGCTGGACAACTTCAGATTTTTAACTACTGATGTTGATAGCGATAGGGCTACTAATTCAGCTGACTTCTGCTTGTTTTAAATTTGGCTTCCACTTTCTAAAAATATTTAAGCTAAATAATCTTCCTGAAACCCAGGAGGAACTTAACTCTTTAAGAGAGTCTGTAAGCCAGCCAAATGCACTCCTTGCTTAAATGTTATCACCTCGACAGTACCACCAAGGTCTGGGGACAGCATCTGGAGTGTGCAGTAAAACACGTACTTAAATGCTCATGTTCATACATATTTGTTCAAAGCAGCTTTATAGTAAGGGGTCTGACCTGAATGTATAAAGACCCTGAGGACAGGACATTGCATGTCATGGGCAAGGTGGCTGTTAGATGCATCTTCATTCTTTTTACTTTTCCATGTCTTATCTTGATTCTAATCCACATAAGCGAAGCCAAACATGTAACTGCTGCTTTTGACTCACGCTGTCCATTCCTGGACTCTTACTTCACTTCCTGATGCAGTCACATAAGAATTGCAGGATGGAAAGTCTCATGAACAACCTTCCAGTTGAAATAATTAAGTTATTTGACAAATAAAAGGAATTCAGCAGCTTGCATACTGACTTTTGAAATAAATTCTGCACTCTCAGCTACTGTAAGGCTTGGTCTTATGAATTCTTTTTCCTTTCTAGAGACCTGCTTTGTTTTAGTGAGCGCTGTTGAGAAGCAGACAACGTGTCCCACCTGCTGTTGGCTTGATTCCTTCTTTCTGATGGGAATGATGAAGACCATGCCACACACAGCCCAGCTTTCCAAACAACCAGAGGCCATATGCTGTAGTGCTGTTCTTCACCCTACCTGGCCAGGTAATGAAGTGCTAGGGCTGTGGAGCATCCCACCGCCTGGGCAAGGGGCTGGGGGTGGCCAGAAGCACCGATGGGCCTGAGGAGGGGATGAGTCCCACATGCTCCAGGAGCCACCGGCTCCCCATCAGCCAGGGTGTGGCTGCTCCGCAGGGATTAAATAGGAAGCGTGAGGCTGGCTGCCTGTTTGCATGAGGACCCCTCCCCACCCAATACTGCCCACAAGCTGTGGGTGGGAGCACCCAGACTGCCGTGCCAAGGGCGCATGGAGAAAGAGCCAGCTGAAAAGGTAAGAATGAGATTAGATTTCTCAAATGCCTTTTTCTAACCAAATAATAAACTGCAGCAGAAAATTTTACTGCTGAATGTGGCGTTTCTTGGGAAAGCCTTATTAGATGATCTGCTGGAGAGACAAAGCTCATGTGAGCATTTTGTGTGTTGCTGGGTTGTGGTGTGAACCGTCAGATGGAAATATGAGTTGCTGTAGAGAACCTAAGTGACCCAGTTTGGTTTATCTAGCAACGGAAATACATAGTCAGTGTTTGTGCAGCAGTGTAAAGGGGAACTGGTCTTTGCTAAGATGCTCTCTGTGACCCAAGGGGAAAGACTGTGAAATGTGGCACGTAGAAGTGAAAGCAGGGTTGGCAGACAGGGCCCATGGTCTTCTGCAGATGTGCGTTGCTGGCTGTGCCGAGATTTTGCTGCATCAGTCCTGCATGATAGCTCAGGCTGTTCCTTCAAAGGCATCTTCTCAACGTTGTCCTGAGGCAAATGTGATGGAAACCATAAGGCCATTAGTCTTCCAACGTTACATCAAAACATTAACCAACTTTAAATGAAATGGCCTTGTGGTGGGTGAACAGGATTGGAGACTGTCCCTGCGAGGTGGCCCATGCCTTCCAGCAGTTGAACACCAGCTGGGGTGGCAAGAGGAACAATTTCACTGGTCAGACCCAGCAGCAGCAGTTCAAATGCTGTATTTGCTGTCGCTGTATCTAGCCACAAAAGCTATCAATGTGCCTGATGAGTATGATGTGACTAAGTAGGAAGGTATCGCTCTCAGTAGTGGCTTTGCACCAAACTGTTGCTGGTTTGCACCAAACTGTTGGTAGCTGTTAATGTCTCTGTTGGTGGAGAAATACGCAGCTGCAAACACTTCTCCATAAGCTGGCTGTTTGGTGGTATTTGCTTTTGGGCTTTTCTCTTGATTCTGTCTACATGCGCTTGCCTTGTGTAAATCTTAGATTAGGCTGAGTGCTTTGGCCTCAGAAGCGAAGCTGGAGGAAGCGATGTTGTAATGGCAGCGTTTTGTGTTTCTGCTAAGCAGGAGGGGCAGTTCAACCACCTACAGAAACATCCATGCTGCAAACAGGAGAGGTGAAGGAGAAGCCCCTGGAAGGAGTCCTTCCGCTTGCGTTTCTCCCCGAAAAAAACTTGATATAACAAGATTATCTAAACCTTGCTCATCTCCTGTGTTGTTATGTTGTATCAACAGAATGAAACTGCTCTTTGATGTTCTCTAATGTTGCACTTAAATCATTAACCTGCTAACTTGAATAATGCTGCCTACTCGGGAAGCTGAGAATTGAAAAAGCTAAAGCTAAAAATGACTGTAATTCTTCAGAACCAGACTTGAGTTATAGGGGTTGGCAATAAAATCATAGAATCATAGAATGTTTTGGGTTGGAAGGGACCCCTAGAGGCCATCTAGTCCAACCCCCCTGCAGTCAGCAGGGACACCGCTAACTAGATCAGGTTGCTCAGAGCCCCGTCCAACCTGGCCTTGAATGTTTCCAGGGATGGGGCCTCCACCACCTCTCTGGGCAACCTGTTCCAGTGTTTTACCAGCCTCATTGTAAAGAATTTCTTCCTTATATCTAGCCTAAACCTACCCTGTTTTAGTTTGAAACCGTTACCCCTTATCCTGACACAGCTGGCCCTACTAAAAAGACTTTCCCCATCTTTCCTATAGGCCCCCTTTAGGTATTGAAAGGCTGCAATCAGGTCTCCCCGCAGCCTTCTTTTCTCTAGACTGAACAACCCCAACTCTCTCAGCCTGTCCTCATAGGAGAGGTGTTCCAGCCCTTGGATCATTTTTGTAGCCCTCCTCTGGACCCGCTCCAACAGTTCCATGTCCTTCTCGTGCTGAGGGCTCCAGAGCTGGACACAGTACAGAAAAGACTACTGAGGTCCAGCAAAGAGATGGATTATGTGCTGATTACTTGGCTGCTTCTCAGATATGGTGAAGTGGAAGTGGCTGTGCAAGGGCAGCTTTTGGGGATGTAAGAGATGCAATTTTGAGTTATGTTGAAAGGGCACCTAAAGTACTATTTTCTTTGAAAACTATAACCCTTTATAACAGGAGCGAGGATGACTTAAACTTGTAAGTTTTTGTTCAGTACAGATTTCTCTGCTCTTAACTGTGGAAGAAAAGAATGTTTAAGTCGAGTACTTGTTGAAGAGCTGGGGCTTTTTTCCCTTGTGTGGAATAAGATGCTGAAATCTGCTGTTTCTTTATGTAGCATTTTATTGTAGTTTTTAATATGAACTAAGATTTTAGAGATTTAATCCTTCCAAGACGTAAATGTCATAGAAAAGTTAACCCCGCTCCTCTCCCTGGCCACGCGATTGTCCAGGCGGCTGAGCGGCCCCACCAAGGTGCAGCAATAGCATTTGGGAAAACGCAGCACATGCCCCTGCTCCGCTGGCAGCGGGGGGGCTCTCTGCACGCAGCCGGGCTCTGGGGTGCACTGGAGTAAATCCAGAAATGGATGTGGCGTGAGCTGGAGTCAAGGAAACTTGTCTGGGGTTTGACAACAATGTGAATTTGACAATGCAGAATTCTGATATGTAGGTATATTTTCAGGATGTTTCAGTGTCGTGCCTGCCTTTGCCTCTGTTAGAAGAGTACTTGGCAAAATAGCACCCAGGTGGTGCTGGCAGAAGAAAAGGGGTTTGTGCACAGGATGTGAGTCTCAGGTGTAAAACTGAGCTCAAGTGTGTTTTGGCTGCAAATGCTTAACATGGAACATAAATGCCCAAATAAGTAAATTAAGCATTGTCCTATTAATGTATTGGCTCTTCCATGATTTATCATCTGTCGTCAATTAAGAACATCCTTGGCTATTGACCTTTCTTTTCTTTAGTGATGCGTCATCAACTTATTTTAAGACATTGGCTTTTGCTTATTGCGGCGTATCTCAGTAAGCACTTGAGAAGATGACGAAGAGGCGCTTTATTAGATATGTGTTGTGTAACTGCACAGGTTTAGGGAAAACACGGACTGCCGCAGCAGCTGTGCTGTTAGCTGCCTTGCGTGCAGTTCTCTCCGGGCCAGCCTCAGTTTCCCTGCAGCTCGCTTTCCAGCCGCTCTCATGCCCCCTCGCTTGTAGCTGCTGTAGAACAGGCGATGCCCATGCCACGTGGTTTGCGAGTCGCTGGGCGTCCTCCCCGCAGCCCCAGCGAGCCCCTCTGCAGACCTGGGATCACAGAGCCGAAACGTCTCACCGGTGCTTGGGAGGGGAGATAGAGAGGTTGCAATAAAATCGATAGGAAAATAACACGTCTGTAATAAGAAACTGTCACCTAGGCTGAGTGGCTGTGACATTGCAGCTTCTTGGGGAGATACTGTCGTGGATGCAAGGGAAGAGAGTAGAAGGGAGTATCTATTTCCATGGGTTTACTTTGACTTTGATGAATCACTTTAAAAAAAAAAAAAATCTATCCTGGTAAACATTCAGATATTTAGAGTGGAGGGTGAATGATGCTCAGTGTGCTCTTAAGCTTTACACTTGCCTTTTTTCTTCCTTTAGGCAGCACTTCCCCCGAGCTTGACAGCAGGAGCTGCTCCCCTGGGGCGAGGACGTGTTTTGCCATCAGGACTGTGATACGGAGAGCCTTGGGCTGAAGCACATCTCCCAAACGTGGTTTCACCTGTGGGCCATTAGTGATACCTGCAGCATGTCAGATGTAAGTGAGCAGGGATGTGTGGGTTTAGTACCCATTTAATTTGCCTGCCATGTACACCAGCCCACACAATTTCCTTTTGAGTTTATTCCACATGGGAGAAGTCACTGTGGCACACAAGTTGGGTTTTTTGGGCTTGTCTGACACCCAGTCAGGGAGTGGGAAAATTCGTCATCTTCAATAAACCGAATGTGCAGATGATGAAATTCTACAGCAAAACTGAGAAATGATATCAGGCCAAAAACCCTCGGTGCGTTTGTGAGCGTATGAGTGTGAGCAAAGCTCCTGTTTGTGTGAGCAGCTGAGATTGAACAAATCAAACATTTTAAAGGCTGTCGGTAGGCTCTGGTGTTGGTGGATGCTCTTTCCATGACCCCTCAAGACTACCTTGTGACTGTGAAAACATGACAGTAACGAAGCGGAGGAGATCCGTGAGCAGATGACAAGGGAATAGCATGGGATAAGGAAAATAAACACATTATGCACTGGAAATGTAGATGAGGGTTCAGATCTTTGTTTCAGAGCATTACAGGACATTCAGAGCATCGCTCCACGGTCCGGGAGTTGTCAGGTAATGTTGGCATTGACTGGCATTTCTAGAGCCCACTTCAACTGCTGACACACCCCATCCCTATCCTTCCCCGGAACGTTACAGCTTAGGCAAAATTTACAAAGACATCGGAAATTTTGAAGGTGAGCAGTTTTTCTGTTATTTGTGGAGGTAATTGAGCTTTGGTTGAATTTGAAAAGATTTAAAAGCAACTGGGGTCAAAAAGCATCAGATCTGGTTTGGATTAGGCAAGTACTGATATACATAAGTGTGAAGCATGTTTCATTTTAATACCACTGAAGGAATTTGCAGATATTCATACCTGAAATGTGGGAACATGTTACTATATTTTTAGATCAGCCCTGTGAAGTCTCTTTTTTTTTTTTTTTTTGCATTGGAAGTAAACTGTGGATATTCACTGTACTGTAAATCAAGTAAAAACTGGTCTGCCAGCATGCTCCAGAGGAGGGCAGGCCACGGTGTTGTATTGTGACTGGAGGACTGTACCAAAACAGGATTTAAAAACCTTTTGTTGCTGATGTGACCCTTAATATCACCTGTTATGGCCAGCAGCATTACAGGAGAGATGCTTAAGAGACAGAAAAATGAAGTGACCCACCAAGCATTTGCTAACCAGGTCATTAAACAGCTACTCACTGTCACCCCTTCTGTTTGGTTGCTTTAAATACCTGGTGGTAATAATTTGATGCTTTTTACTTTTATTCCCTTTAGGCTTTTGTGTGTGCTGAGCCAGTCCCCAGCCCCACGTGGCCATGGAGGGCACACACAGCACCCCCTGCCTGTGCCCGGTCTGGGGCTGACCCACAGCAGTTTGATACAACGGGGATAGGAAAACCCTGGGATAATGGTGTGTCCTTGTCTGGGACAGATCTTGCTGCCAGCTCTGGGTTTGGGAGCAGCAACGTCAGCCAGCGCTGTTAGAGAAGGGGGACCTGGGAGTGATGCCCAGGTTGGGGCACAGCTGGCGGGGGCTCAGCTGCAGCTGGAAGCGCGCCTCTGACTGCAGCGGTGATGGTTATTGCAAAGGCTGGTAACTGCAGTGAGACAATTCACAGGGTAGGCCTTAACATATCAACATGCTGCTATTTTCTACCGCCTCCTTTTATAAATATATATAATCATATAAGAGATATTAAAAATAGATAAATATATATATTTATAATCATATAATATATATTTAAAATAGATATTATAAAATAACATACATTATAGTTACATTTAAATTCACTCCATGCCCTTGCAGTTGTTTTTCCCTTCCCAATCATTTATAGTGTTCCTCTTGTAGCTCTCCTTTTTTCTTCCATTCCTGTCCTGCTGTGCTCCTTCCCAAGTCCCAGCTGCTGTCCTCCACCCATGCCTGCCAGGACCCTCTCAAGAACCTGCTCCAGTTGAGCCCCCAATGCATCTGCAGGACTGGTCCCTGCTCCAGGCACCATGGACCGGGGTGCAGTAGGGGTTCACGCAGCCTTTGCTCAGCATCCCCTTGCACCCAGCAGTGATGCCTGCTAGCGAGCGTGCTGGCGGGGCTCCCCTCTGCAGGTACGGAGATGTGGCCAACAGGATCATGACCCAAGAACCTCTTCCCTTTGTAAGGAAGAGGAGCTAAAGTACGGTCCGTGTTATTTGTTTTAACCCTAAAGCTCAAGGTGGTGTTACCATCTGTCCATGAGACTGCACAATGTAAAGCTTAGAAAGGAGCTTCAGTAAGAGCAAAACCCAACAGCAGTAAAGCTAGTGGTGAAAGCAGCAACTATTTACAGAATTAAAATCTTTACCTTTATAGGATTCTGAATCATCTGGAAAAAAAAATATTGCCTCAGGCTCAGGCTTGCCAGTCACGTTTAGCTTTTCTTTTATTTCTGAAGACGGTAAGCTTTTCATGTGTTTTAAACAGCAGTAATTACAATTATTTATTTTAAATCATTGTCTAATTCAGGTGTGGAGAATTATGTTTTGAAAATGGCATGTGAATTTTTAAGACAAATGTGGTGCACATAGGCAGTGTTCATATAGCATAATGGTTTAAACCCTATTTGGCCTATAACTCAAATTTTACGGAGCGTCAGAATATCCACTGGCATAATACAGTAGGTTTTAGTACCTTTGAAGTGATAATATAAAGTATAAGGTTAAAAAAAAAATGCTTTTTCAGAATCCCTGAATGAGGATTGAGCTGTGATCAGGTTATAGAGAACTGGGAAACTCTAAGTAAATAATTGCCTGATGGTCATTATGCTCAATATCCTGGGTAAATTTTTACACTTGTATAGCTGAAAACATCAATTAATGGGCCTACTTTTGATTATTATGGTAAATCACACAGAAACATGCAATAAAGTCTCCTGATGCATGGAGCCATCCCAGCAGAAGATACCACTCCAGTGTTTTGTGGAATGTAGAAAGTGGGCAAGAAAGAAAGCCCCTGGTTAACAAACACCTTGACTGACAAAAAAAATGTCCCTGTCTTCTCTCCCACCCCAGGAGGGACCGGGGATCCCTGGCTGCTGAGCTCTGCGCTGCCCTTAGGCTGCTCCGAAGCAGCATCGCTCCAGGCTGCGTTGTGGGCAGGGGCTGGTGAAACCCAGTCGGTGGGAAGCGATGGCAGGAGCCACGGTGCTGGTGAACAGGGGTTTAACAGAAACCAACACCAAATTTCATAATAATACAGCAAGCGAAGTTTGTGATGAGACCGGCGCAGGCCTGAATTTGCATCGAATGGATTACAGTTATACGCTAAAGGCGGTGGCCCCTTTGGGCTGCTGCTTCAAGTTTTCCTTACATGGTTTCTATACCACCAGTCAACATCATCGGTTTATTAGAGATCTCCTTTGGTTTCTTCTCTGATGGATTTTTTTTTTTTGACAATGAATATTAACTTGCAATGGCACTGTATCCAACTTAAAAGATTGTTACTTAGTCACCCTGTGTATGATTGATAAATACTCATTTGCTAAGATATTTTTTCAGGGGGATTTAATAGGATTCTACATTGCAAAGCACGTGGCTGCATGCTAAGCACTAGGAAGCCCTTAGGCTTTTTTTTAGAGAAGTTTAGATTTTTTTGGTATAAAATCATGCACTCTGTCTTGCAGTGGAAAATACTGCTTTAATAAGCATATTGGTATTAAATTTAGTACGAGATAGGAGTACTTTGGTATGGTCTATTCCTTCCTTCTGCTTTTCCAGCAACAGGTTCCTGGCATATACTTCAGATGTTTATTCTAATCAATAACCTTCTGTAAGGTTTCACTTTCCTCATAATACATGTTTCTGCAGATGTGGCAAATGGAAGGTATTATGCAGAAATTATAATCCCTAGAGCTGGTTTACAAGTAAAAATACTCAGAAATATCCCATGTAAGTGGAAGTATGAAGAGCAAATTTAACCCAGGTCTCTAGGCAGGAGCCAGCCTGCTGTAGGCTCTAAGGGGGGGGGGGGGGGGGGCGCATGCGTGGGAGCCCATGCCAGGGTGCACCCCTGTCCTCTGCTGACTGGGCAAATGACTCAAAAGGTGTGGATCACTCGACTGTGCTTTTTCCATCCTTGTAATGGCAGCCAATGCAAGCTAGCTTTAAAAAAAAATTTGGACTTTCTCTTTTTTCCCTTTAAACTAACAAACAACATCTTATTTCCTCTAATCAGCTAATGGAAAGTTTCAAATTGAGATTTCTTTAAACGATGAACCTTGGGCTGCTCACATCTAATCTTTTTCTATTGAATAGCTCATGGCGCTTTACGAGTTTACCATTCTTCTAACCAAATAAAGCTATCAGGATGCCTGATTGTGTTTTACTGGCAGGTTTACTAGAGGAAATCCTCCTACTGAAGGAGCACAATAGCTGGTGATTTCTCCAGGGTGAGTAGCAGCCAGTAAAAACAAACATTATCCTGTTATAGTACATTTCTACACAGGCCTGAATTAAAAAGCTTATGTATGAGGTTCAATTACCATAATTTTATATCTAATAATATATTTTTCAGTGGAGGGGAAGTACTTTATCATCCTAATTTTTTTTTTACAGTGTGTGGAGAAATTCTGGTTTCTGTCGTGCAGTTCAAAAACCAGTTTATTTGCAGAAAACGATTTGGGTATTGACTACCCTAAGCAATGCTGTTTTGCCTGAGGTTTGTATATAGAGTTCTATCACAGGGAAATAACCTTTTCCTGATATGAGAGCAATTTATTTTCAGTGCCTATTTGGTTTTCGGGTTGTTTTTTTCTTATCTCCTTTTAATTAATTTTTGTGCATTTTAGGGAGGTCATTATGAAATTACTAGCAACGCATTTAGTCGACCTGTGGCAAGTTTCAATATATCTTCAAGAACTTGGTTTTTGCTTATTTCAAGGCGCTCTTCTCCCTGGGGCCAACCCCACTCCTCTGCTTGACCTCTGTGCTTGGGGGCTAGGCCTGGAATAAAGCCTGCCATTAAGCCCAGCCCAGGCAGGCTGGCATCACCCGGTTGGACCATAGGTGCTGTAGAAGGGCTTTTCCCGGTGGCTGTGGGAACCACGACACGGGGGCTGCCCTTATTCTCTGGGCAGGCGTCCTCAGTGGAGCAGCAGCCGTTGGTGCTGGAGGTGGAGGCGTCTCCGTGTCCGGCAGCGTTGGAGGGCAGATCCCTGTGAAGCTCCACCTTGGCTTTTCACCAAACAAAAGCTGGCAGCACGGTCTGCCCTCGCACAGGGGGAGGAAAGCGCTGGGGCATGGAAAGCGCAGCTTTGTGCTGCAATAGGTTGAAGGCACGTCATAGGAAATGTGGATAACCTTGTGTGTGATGCTCTTGGGTGCTTAAATAGTTAAGGAGTTATGCCGTGAGGTCAAAGTAGGGATCTTCTCTCCGGGACACTTTGTTCATGTGGTAGTCACGCTTGCTGCTGTGTATGATTTGCATGTTATTCCGAAAGATATTTTGGGTGACTTTGCTGAAGTTTGCATGAAAAAAATCTTAAAGGTGTCTCCAGTTCCACGGGGCTTTTGGACATGAATATAAAGGGAGAGGGCAATAATCCCCTGTGAAAATGGAGCTGCACGGCATGAAAACACCAACTCTTGATCGTGTAATGGCTGTAACATCAGCTTAGCATCGGTTTGCATATTAACACCCATGTTTTTCAAGGTGCCTTTTCTTTTTAAGGTCTCATTTGAATGGCTCTACAGGCAGCCGAGAGAGCAGGGAGCCTCCCTCCCGGGACAGGTCCCCAGGTGGCCCCTGGTCGCTCCGTGCCATCCCAGGGACCCGCAGGCTGGAGCCTCCCTGCAGAGGAATTTCACTCCTGGCAGCAGCTGCCTGTTCCTGGCCCAGCTCTGCCGGGAGGGGAGGTGAGACAAGCACTTCTGCAGGGAGTTCTTTTGGAAAACTTTAATATCTTCTGTGCAGGGAAAACAGAGGTGCTGGGAAGGACTGAAGGACAGTGCCTTTAAAAAATATCAGCGGGCTGTGCTGAAGCCTCATGCTGCTTCTGAGCTCTGCGCCGCCCGATGTGTTTGGAAGCCAGACTGCCTCGCGTCTGCTCGGTGAGTCCTGCAGCCTGCGAGAGGGCAGCAAATCTTCACTGAAATGTTGTGAAAGTACATCAGCCCGCAGCCCTTCGGGGATTTAATATATACAGATGTGGTCCTCGAGTCCTTAGTGCATGTAAATCCACTTGAGTTCATGGGATGCCTTGGGTGCTGTGCTGGCAGACCCAGTACTGGGGGGTTTGGGGTCCAGCAGCTGCTGCTGTGGGGGTAGTGGGTGCTCGGTGCCTCCCACGTCAGACCCACGCATGGGTCCCCTCTCCCCTATAGCTCATATACAGCAAAGCATTCTAGCCAAGACATACGTTTGCTGAGGAGAGTGATTTCATGGATCACTGCTCTGAAAACTGAAATGGGATAATGAGAAAGATTTTTGGGTTGGGGTTTTTTCTCCTTTATTGGCCTATCTGGACAGGTTGGGCTTTCATAGTTTCCTTAAAAATGCAGCTGAGCCAGTCACTGGCTTCTTTCTTAAGCAAAGAAGCTTAAGCCTGCTTGAAGCCGGGACTGCCGATCCCTGGGGACTGCCGACAAGGGAACTTCACTGGTAACTAAACCACTGCCCGAACCCAAATCAGGAGGTCAGATGCTGGCAGGTTTCTGTTTGACGCTGAGCCCTCTGGCTCTGGTGTGGAGTGGCTGGAAGGGGAAGAAAAGAGAGGGGCTCTTTCTATGGGAGTTCAGCAGATTTAACCCATTTAAAATATCAGTGTGGTGCAGAGAGCTGCTTCAATCAAATGGGAAACCTGTTTCAGCAGTTTTTAAGGACCAAAACCTAGAAGTATGGTGGTAGTTGCTTTCCTACATGTGGTGAAGTTTGCTGTTTCAATATGATAATACCCTGCAAAACATGATCTTCAGGCCATTTGGGAAAATGATGTGCTGGAGTGTTTGCACTGCAGGCAATGTCTGGTCTTGGCAGCTGCCTGGACGAGCGTCCCACTCTGTCGGAAATAAATCCTGTGGAGGGCTGGAGCCGCCTGCCCAGCCCGGAGCATGCAGCAGTGCCCCAGCCAGTGGGACACTGGCAGGCGTTTTTCTGGGGTTTTTTAGTTGAAATTCTGTGTACTCGAGCCAAGACTTCAGTGTGTGTAACTTAAATAATGCAGGTGTATGGTTCTTTCAACCAGCTGGTGTTGTCTCCCGTGATAGAGTATTTTATTAGAGTTTATCTGCTCCATGCCTGCAGATCTCATCCCAAACCTTAATTTGACATTTAGGCTGTGAAGATGGCACACCACTTGTGCTGTTGTAAATCCTGCCGGAGAAGCGGGACCCAGGGGATGGGAAGGGTCCTCTGTCCCACTGCTGCTGCCCCATGGGAGCCCCAAGCCAGGGCAGGGTGGGCTCCATCCCCGTGGGAGGTGTGGGACCTGCAGCCCCGGCCAGTGCCACCCGGGTCTGCGGCGTTGGCATGGCAAGGGCAAGGCTGTGGGTGCAGCCAGGAGGAACTCGCAGGGATGTCCGACAGGAGATCCTGCTCCGGGCGTTGGACTGTCTGCGTGGTGCTTCCAGTTTTGCTTCACTTAGAGAAGTGTCACAAGGCATATCTTCATTCCCATAAAATCCCTTTGGTGGGCAGATGCTCTCTCCTTTGTTTTAGTTTTTGTTATTTCCTAGAGTGATTTCAGTAGTGTCCTCAAAGAAGCCAGACATTAATTTTCCAGTTACCATCAGAGGTTAACATATCCTCTGTTTTCTCCTGACTGCAATACCTTTGGGCATAGTATTTGGTATGACTTGGCAAGGGAAGAAATACCATCAGAATTGACCTTGGTACCAAAATAAATAGAGAGGAATTAATGTTTAGTTATAACTCCCCTGTTCTCATTAACAGTTCCTCTTCTTACTGTAAAATATGAGGTTCCAAGGAGTTTTGAGTGACTTTTGTTGTATTTATGAAAGTAGCTTTTCAGGACCTACCACCTGTGCAAGGAAGAAAGAATAAGCCTGCATGCTGCTTAAAATGGTTTTCAGACTGCTCTGTGTAACACTCACTATTGCTTTACACAAGACAAAGATCAAAATAAACAGATTTAAATGCTTTCTCTTAGCTACTTTATTTCTATTTTTAATTATATCAAAGAGAAATCAGCTTTTTTGACAGCTGTTGCATATCATGACAATGATTCAACCTGTTGTAGAGTGTACTGATCTAATGGAAAATAATCATTTTCTGAAACACTATGTCTAAGCATGAAGTACTTGAATTTGATTCCTTATGCTGGATTTAAATCTTATTTCTTTAAAATAGGAAGGTTTCCGCTTTATGCCATTAACAAGCAACCTGTAAATCTGTTTTAATGGACTTGCTGTCTGGATGGGCACTTCTTATTTATTTTTGTGTCTTTCTGTAATTTGATCTTTCATATCTTTTCTTCTTTGTATCCGTTTCCAAAAAGTAAGGTACAAAGAACGATGCCCATGTGATTTGGGACTCCCCCTCTGCAGAGTACTCTGTATGTGCTGCTGTTCTGCTGTAGGGGTTCAGTCTTGCCACAGACGAGGGGAACCAGCCTGGAGCAGTGAAAAGGCAGCTTGCCTGAAAACACAGAGTTCAGAAGCTTGACTTCACGCACGGGCAAGAAATGTAATGTGGTTGACATTCCCCTCCTCTTCATCCATATTCATTACTTTTCCTTCAGCCATCTGAAGGCTATTAATTAAGCAGCAGTGCATTACAAATATTTTGGTATTAGGAGTGGGACATCTGATGACCCATGAAAGGAGCATCTCTCCACAGCTGGCTTTTCACTCCTGACATGCTGCTTTGTACAGGCTGTACCGCAACACAGTACAAGGATGGGAAGGTTTGGAGTTTTTCTTCAGTAGGATTTTTCAGTACCCTTAAGATCTGAAGTTGAATGGAATGATGTATTTAGGTTTATATGGAGAAAGCTGAAATAATGTTGTAAAGATCAGAAAAATACCAATTTATATTTAAATAAAGTAACAGGAAATGTGTGCATTCTGCAAATCCTGATTTTTTTTTTTAATTTTTTTTTTTACTGTAACGAAACTGCCTACTGTTAATCTGAATCTTCCATCAGGCCAGCGCGGTCTGCAGCGGAGGAAGCAGAAGGCAGGGCAGGTCTTTGGCGCAGACGCGTGACGGCGGTGGGGACCTTGTCGTGCTTGGCGCCTGCTTCACCTCTCTTGGGGCAACTCAGACTTAACCTCAGACATGAAAATGAGATGTGATTAATAACGAAACACGCTTATGTCTTCTCATTGCAGCTATGACAGCGCCATAACCAACCCTGCGTGCGGAGAGAGGTGTTCCCCTCCTGAGACCCTTCACTTGACAGAGGGACGGGCGACCTGAGAGCGATGGTGCCAGGGGGTCAGCGTTTGGGTTCGTTTGCAAATAGCAAAGTTCTTTGCAGTGGGAGAAGTTTAAAGTTTACTCTGGCAACAAGAGGTAAACAAGACTGGGCTGTGAATCCTCAGTTTGTTGTTACTCATGTTTAAACTGTGGCAGCTCAGTAATATTAAGCACGAAATACCGGAGTTACATGTCAAATAGCAAAATAAAGGATAAATGTATTAGGGTGTAATAGAAAAGTGATTAATTACATTTTAAACAGTTTAAATAAGGTAAATCTCCACTAACATCATAACTGCAGATTCAGTCACAGGAAGTGTATCCTCATGAATAACAAACTCTAGCAAAGTAGTTTTTACATCCATGCTACAAGTATTTTTGCTTTGTTTACAAAATCAATAGCAAAAAACCAGATACTTGCATATTTATGTCACTGAGCAAAACACACTGCCCACTGGCTTTGCCAGATCTCCTGAAATTCAGCCTGCAATAATTATTAATAGCTACTGGGAAGCTAAATGTTTAAAAATGTTGCTGAGAAAATTACCAATTAGTAACTGATCAGTTGAACAGCAGCGAAGAAGCTTGACTGCCATTTTTATCTCTAATAGGAATATCAGGAAATAAGACACTGCTTGTTAAATCTCTCTATGTATAATACAAGAACTAAAAAAAACCCCAAACCTGTATGCACCTTCCATTATCTAGTGCTCTCCTAAATTTCTATTATAAGGCTGCTTTCCTGTAACCTATGTCAATGTGTCCTGCAGACTGATGGAAGATGCTGCCAGTGCCACTTCCACCTCTGAGAGACAAGCCTGGCTTGCTTGGACTTGGTCGGGTGGAACCGTAACCCCCTAAAACACCAGCAGCCTGCTCCAGCCCTCGCCTGCGACCAGATGCTGGGGTTTCGCTTCCGTCCTCTGCCCTCCAGCCACTCGAGCTGTGTGTGACCAGGCTCTCCTGCCTGGGAGGCTGGTTAGAAACCCTCCCGCTCACCGGCGTAGCTGTTGATCTTGGCCACCCTGTTCCACCAAGAAACCCCCCTTCTGCCCCCTCCCAGCCATTCGCCACGGCTACCGCTGTGCATTGCTCTTTGGGGTGGTTGTACAAAGATTTGGTTAATGCCCAGGTCAGCAGTTAGCGGTGCATGGTGGATCCTGGTGATATGGCTTTATTGCTTCCCCTCTGGGATCCCTTGGATTGCCTTTGGTGTGCTCATTGTGGCTGCACCCCAGGACTTGCTCCCCAGCTTCTTGTGTGTGTCGCCTGAGTTGCTGCTGAAACACAGGAACTGGGAGATTAAATCTTTCTGCTGCTACCGAGTCTCGAATACAAAGCAGCCTTTGCCATCTTGAAGTTGTTTCCACTTGTTAGCCATCTTGGTTCTCCAGCAATAGCCTGTTCTCCAAAATTCCTGTAACTTGGTTGATCCCAGATGTGGCATCCAAGTACCATTCTTCAGTAAGTGATCTTTAAAAGAAGCTGTTGAGTTTGACCTTCCTTTCCCCCTCCCCCCCGCTTCTTTCATTAGCAACATCTGAAGTTACCACCTCCAGCACTGTGCTCCCCATTGAGTACCAACCAGTTCAGCTAGCGAAGCTGCCATAGCCCGGTCCCCACCAGTGCTGCATGGAGCCTTACAGGTTGTGAAGGTCTCTGTATCCCCCAAAGGCTAGCACCCTTTTCACTTTAAAATTAAAAAAAAAAAACCCTAATATTAATGTACCTGAAATCTGATTGTTATGACATACTTCTATGCTTGCTACTTAAATATAGAGAGTACAACTTTAAATATTGAGTTAGAAAATCCAGCTTATGTTTACGGCATAAGCTAATCATTAACCCAAGGCTCTAGCGATGTTGCCCTATGCCCTGTTATGTCCTTAGCTTGTAATGATTGCACCAACTGAACTTTACTGGGTGAGCACTGTTCTGTTTTATCGCAGTGGGATGGCAGTGGAAAGGCTGTGCTCTGAAGCAAGCGCTTCCAGAATATGGTCATGAACCCGTACACTTTACAAAAGGGATGGCTGTTCCTACTGAACGGTTGTGTTATAAAAACACAGATCGTGGAATTTTTTGGGTAGTGTGAAAGTTAAGCGAGTGGTGTGTTTTCTGTCCGTTTTCTGTCTGCCTGCTGGGGTCTGTGTTTGTCACGACTTTCCAGTTAAGTGGTAGGTACATCAGCCCATTTGTAGTTCTCAAGCAATATGCAATTGCAGGAAGAAAAACTCTGAAATTGGTTTGTTGGTTTGTTCGTTGTTTTTTTTTTTTTTTTTTTTGACATGGCCAGACTCAGATCCTATGTGAGAGGAAGACAGAAGTAATACTTTCGTTGTCTTCCCATTTTTTTGATCTGATAACTTTTAATTTGCGTATGAAATGATGGGTCTGGGTGTGTATGGACGAGGGCTGTTTGCAGGGGAATTTGTCATAACAAAGTAATGTGGCCTCTTGAGATGAAGTGAACCCAATGCTGACCCCAAAATACTTTATCTGTGTTGGTTAATTCCTCTGACTGGGAAAATGTGCTATAAAAATTCTTGTTGGGGGGGGGGGGGGGGTTTTCGCTTGAATGATGAGTTTGAAAGTAGGTCTCAACTAGACCCGTGAGAATTAGCAGTGTCTTTGAAAGAAATCGAGGACTATGGTTTACTGAAGAGATGGGGAATTACCCAAGGGTGAGGCAGTAGTGAGCTGTGAACTAGAATACCTTGGAATTTGAATGTGCAATCAGCAGTGACTGAGAAATTGCCTACAGACATCAGATCTAACTTTTGCACTGGGAGCCAGAGCTGCAACTGAGCCCTGGCATCTCTGGGACACGGGATGTAGCTGCCGACACAACGCTGCAGCGCTTCCCTTTGAACCTCCAATAGCATCCTTCAGTGATGTCTAAATATTTGGGTTAAGCTGCAGGATCCCATTTTCTGCTCTAAAGGCAGCTCTAAAGCACCGTACGTGCCTGTTCATGGCAGCCCTGGGTGGCACTGGCTGGGGGGGCTGCGGGGCGTGGGGACGTGCACAGCGGGGGCTCGTGGCAGCCCCCCAGTCTAACCCATCTCCCACGATGGATCCAGAACCCACAGTGGAGATGTACCCCTTCCTGTGTGCCACTGCTGTCCTCACAGTTCAACTTCTCCCCTTTGCTTTGGGGGCCCTTAGTGTGTGTTTCTGTGCGCTGAATGAGCTTCTTTTTTTTTTCTCTAGATTATAAGTGCAGAAGATGGAGTGAAGTGTGTGCTGTTCGCATTAATGTTGTTTATGGGAACATTCTTCGCTGGGGACTGGAGAAGTGTGCTCCCACGCCTGCCTGCGGAGCAGCCCCCCATGGATAAAGGGCTGGCTGGGCACAGTGTCCCTGAGGATGCTTTGGTGAGCTGAGAAATGCAGTTGGGAAAAATATCTAGTCCTGAGGCAGGTGGCCCTAGAACTGACAACCTCCAAACGAACAGTATGCATACAGCCTCCTCCAGAGCACTCGTGATCAACTGCTGCACTCTTCAGATATAGAATTAATTTTTTTCTTTCCTTTCTCTTTTTCTGTCTTTCTCACACTTTTAACATGCCATAGCATATTTGCATAATAAGTACTGTTGCTATCTACTACTGATATGACAAAACATCAGATTTAATGTAGGGTTGGGTTTTTTATTTTGAAAGACCCCAAAGCCAGGCTGCTAATTCTTGCTACACTCAGCACCCTTTTTGGGGCAGGCTCTGTGAAGTCCCGCTGCGAGCAACTGCTGTACCCTGGCATTACCTTTCATCAGCACGGTCGGACCCTCTGACCTATAGGAACAGTCAGTTCACTCTTCTGAAAACTCGAACTGGTGTCCAGCAGGTATAGAGCTTTGGCTGTTTGTCATTTAGGGACTTAATCACCACGGCAGTGTTCTGTAACTTCTAATTACAAGTAATTGGGGACTAATTCTATTACTCCCTGCAGTAATGCAGTCAAGTAATTCTCCTGCATCCTTTGCAGCCTTCTGTAGCTTGCACAGAAAATGTTTTTCAACAAGCAGATTTTTCATCACCTTAATAAGGCTATTTAGTGTGAGATTCTGCAATTCAAGGCTTTCCCATAATGACTGTATCTGTAGAAGCCAAACCAAAGCTCTCCCAGCTGCGCTGCCCCACCCCTTGTCAAAGAGCATGAAGCAGTCTTCCTAAATATCAAGTTTTCTATGAGTTTTAATAAAGATTTGGGGATTGACAAGCCATATATATGGTGAGGGACAACATATCGATCATTTCGTCAACTGCTAGAAGAAAAAAATGACTCAAGCAAAATGTTCTTTGATTTAGAGCTCTGCCTAAATAAGGTCACTTCTTTCATTTAGACTATCTAAGAGTATCATTCATCTTAACATATTCCCAACCAATATTAATTAAAAACCCCAATTATTCAATGATTACAGAAATGCCTGTTTTCAAGAACTCTCATCATCAAAGTAATTTTTAAAATACAAAAAGGCCCAAATGCTGGGAAGGTAGGAATGTGGCTGGGGTCATGCTGCTTCTCATTGTTGTCGGAAGGGGAACAAGTCCCATGTAACAAGTCTCATTTTTAATTAATTTTGTTTCCTACCTTGATTCCATGTGTCCAAGTAGGAAGCCATAAAGAAGGAAGAGATGCAGTTTGAAGCCAAGCAGGGCTGTAACACAGCGCGTAGTGCTTCACATACAGGGGAACTAATCTGCAAAAGCAACGTGTACCTTATCAACCATAGCTTTATGTTTTACTTTTCACAAAAACTGCGTTAATTTTGCATTTACAGGATCCTGCCACTTGCAATGTGTGCAGAACAAGGGATGGTCCTGCGCTGCCGGCAGGCAGGACACCGGCATGGCTTCTCTCCTTGGGTGTTGCACAGCTCTGGTGGCTGCTTTAGCCAAACGGTGTGTTTGGGATCATCCCACTTCTGGGGAGTGGGAGCAGCACACCTATGGCCCTGCTAAAACACCACCCGTCCCCTTGAGGTCCCCAGGAGTGAGGATGAGCCCCAGCATGCCTAAAATCCTGATGTGCAGGATCCATGGGGTGGACAGAGTCGGGGGATGATGTGCGTGGCAGACCTTGATTCAGATTATTTCCCATTACTCAATACTTTGAAAATTTAGAAATCCCAAAGACTCATGCTGGTGGAGATGTACATCTCTGAGGCCCTGTTTCTCGATTTTACTACTCTTAGGCAAACAAAATGACAGGATTTCCCCGATTTTTGTCAGCTCTTTATCTTGGTCATTTAGGGGAAATGCAATAGCACACTCATCCATCCCTAAGTATGCAAAATAGTCTTTGGGTCTTCTGGACTGGATATAGAATTGTCTTATATATAATACATTTTTCTCTTTTTAAAATTTACAGCCTCACCTAATGGCCAGTCATTTGGTGAACCTTTCCTCTTTACTACTGCAACTCTGAAAACTGATATTAAAAAAAAAAAATTAAAAATAGGCCAAGTGGCTAATGAGTAAAATAGACAAACCACCATTAAGTAACTGTCATGTAAGGAAATAAAGGAGAGAAAGAATGTCTGAAACCAGAAAGCTGTCCCCTTCCCTTGGTTATTTAAATAACAGATGATGTGAAATGACTAACTCGGGTGGAGCTGGTGGGTGGCTCACCCGGCGTCCCCGGATCCCATGGTAGGGGACCGATGTGGGTGCTTGGAGTAAAGGGAATGGGATGGGCCGTGGCATTTGCACAACTGTGAGATGACTCCAACTTCATCAGAAATTTGGGGTTCTACCCCATGGGGCCCCGACCAGCCCCAGCTGGTTCCTGCCATCTTTGTCTCACCTTTGCTGTGTCCTGCCTCCCACCTCGATGGCAACAACCTTGCTGGGCCATGGAACAAGTGCAATCTTGCTCTGCCTTAGCAGGTAGTCACAGTAACACCTACTGTTTCCTACAACGTCCCGTCCAGCTGAAAGCCCTCGAGAGAGCTGCAACCCTGGAAACGCAGACATGGCTCTGGGCTAAAGGGGTGCATACACCCATCCCCAGAAATGCTATGCAGAAATTAAAGCATCTCTAAAAAAAGCAGGTAGCACATTTTATGTGGCCTGTTCCAACAGTCATCTATGTAGTACTTCAGCTGGTTATTAATTTTAAAAAAATTGCACATAAAAGAAGAAAAAGTGGAACGGAATGGGTGTAGAAGATATATTGATTTCAGTGCTTCCATTTGCAGGGTTGGAGGAGAACTTTATGCATCACTTCAATAAAGTGATAAAGAAGTGATGCTTTTTCCTGGGAAGAGGGAAAGGGCCTGTCTCAGTCATTTCATGCTGCATGAGCGTTGCTTTTCCCCCGCAGCCCCCGGGGCTGCCCTCCCACTCCAGAGGGGATGGCTGCAGCCCGTCCTCCCCCAGGATGGTGCTTGGAGCCCTGTTTCCTCAAGCACGTTCAGCCGTCCTCCCCTGGAGCCAGAGGAAACATGCAGAAGCCGAAATGTGGAAACAACCTCCTCACCACGCGTTTCCTTCCCCGCAGTAAACTCTGTCGTCGGTCTGATGCAGACCCGAAGCCAAAGGCCTTTCGTGGCAGCTAGCCAGGGCAGGTCCTGCCCCCCTCCTCCCTGGCCCCATCCCCTCAGAAACAACCACCCCAAGCACTGACTCGCTGGTATTTTTTCCATTTCAGTGTTCACGGCTGTGCTTTGACATGAGAGTGCCCAAACCCCTTGCATTTTGGCACTGCAGGGACTGCATGTTGTTGTTCATAGCAGGGCAAGCGGACAGGGAAGGCTGTGCCCAAGCAGGTGGCCATGATGGGCTGTGGGACACCCCCGGGGGTCTCCAAACCCCACGGTCCCATCTCCGCTCCCTCTCCCAGCAGCACTGCTGATCGGCAGATGCACAGCAGACGGGACGAGAGCAGGACGTTTGGTGGCCCGAACTTGGCTCTTTGCAGAAAGGTTTATGAAACAACATCTCCAGTAGCAGCCAGGGAGACTTCGCAGCATTTTTGCAGAGCCGCTCGTGGTGCTTTGCTCCTGTGCTGCTTCCCGGCTCCTGCCCGGCACGCTGCCGCTCCGCTGCCGGCAGGGCTCGGCTCACCGTGCTCCAGCCTCCCCACCGCCCACCCCAGCCCGCTCCCCGGGCCGGCACCGTGCAGCCAGCCTTAAAAGGAGAGGAACGGCACGGCCCGCTTGGCACACGGGGCTGCCATTCTAAAACGGGAGCGAAACTGCCTTTGGCTTTGCCGGAGCTGGCAGGAGGGGCGTGAAACTAAATACTGGTGTACAAAAATGTGAAAGTCGCCAAAACAAGGCGTCGAGCTGGGGCACTGCCGTCACCAGAGCTTTGAACTCCCTTGCTAAAAAATGAAAAAAAACCCCATCATTCTCTTTAGTCGGCTAAAAATATGTGGGGCACAGAAAGTCACGTCTGCTAAGCTAGCTGTAATGTAATTATTTAAGTGTACGTGTCGACTAACCTGCAATAACTCTCTATGTTCCCATCAAAATGAAATCTGCCTTTGAAATTCAATTTTAATCTCCCTCGTTGGCAGGAGGGAAGCTGTGCTCCCTATCATAGACCTCCCATCACGTAGGACTATGTGAGCTCTGTTAGTGTGACCGTACGGGAAAGGCTGTGTATTATTTTACTATACATGAAAGGCTGTGTATTATTTTGGAGTCATTCTGCTACTCACAGTATTAAAATGAGCCAGCAACATTAATAGGTCTCAGCATTTCAGTGGTAAATCCAGCCAGTACCACCCTGGTGAGCTAATGTTAATCAGCTGATGTTGCTGTAACAAGTGTTGGAAAAAAAATGATAGTTGTCCTTTAGATCATGATCCTTTAAAAACATCTCCATTCCTGAAACTGCTGCATTCTGTGTAAAGGAGGAGTTGCCATGTTACTTCCACTTGTGCAACTTGACCATTTTGCAACAAAATACTTTGAAAATGTAATTGCTCTGGATTGCAGATACATAAAAACCTCTCGCAAAGCAAAGGAAATACTTTGATAACATGCCAAAATGCCAGAGCTCTCAAACAGATTGGAGTTTACTGCTTCTGCTAGCATAGCAGCATACATATTTCTAGTTAAATATTATAAGCAACTAATAAGTAGTTGGCTACAGTGTCTTTCCATGAAGAATTTCTTCATTTCTAAATGTGGCTGGTAAACTATTTGATGACTCTACTCGAACCGACGTTCAAAATGTCAGTGAATTGCCGAAGCATGCAACAGCCCCTTCCTTGTTTCACAAAGAAATAATAAAGGTCAGTAGGCCTGTCCCTCAGGTGCAGCTCTTCATTTGCTCCAGCTGATTGCTGTTTTGCTAAACTGCATGACTTGGCGCAGGTATGAAATGCAGAGCAAACCCTTTTTGGGTGCTCTGGAGATATTTGGTGGTTTTCTCTTTGCAGTGGCATGTTTTAAGTGGAGGGGCTTTGCTGGCTTTCTAGCAGGCCCTGGGTGGAAGCAGGTATGTGGGGGCAGCCTGTTTATGGTGGGGTGCTGCCTGGGGGGGGGGAAGGGTGGTCCCATGTGAGCCCTGGGGCAGGGTGAGGGCAGGGTGCTGCTGGTGGGGCTGGGGCTGCCCCTGCCCATGCTGCCTTTCTAGCTGTCCTGCACAGCACTGGCAGACAGGACCCAAACCAGGCAAGAGACAGAGAAAATGGTTTTGTTGGTTTGGTTTTTTTTTTTCCCCCCCCCCCCCCCCCCCCCCTGAATTTCTGCATTATTGCCCATTGTGGGTTTTCAGAAGGATTTGTGTCCACACTTTGAGTTCCTGTAGGGTCTCTGCTTAATTTGGTCTCCTCAATTTCAAACCAACAAGCTGAATTCATTTAAAGTGTGATGCTTCAGACAAATAAGAAGCTGAGGCTGATATGTTGTTATAATATTTTGGCATAAATAATATTTTTCTTGGGGGAAAAAAAAAAAGGTGAGAGAGCTCTGGTGTAGGGGGCAGAAAAGCGCCTGTGCCCAAGCCCACTGTGAGTCCTTGGGTGTGGGGCAGTCAGCAGAGCATCAGAGCAATCCTCAAATTAACCCCTGTGATTTACCAGGCTCATGATGAGGGCGTGTCGTGTGGGGTCTGGAGAGAGCTGAACGCTCCTGGGGAGCGAGGCAAAACTCATTTACCATGTCTGTTCCCCAGCTTGCTTACAGAAGAGATTTGTTACCGGTACTGGTTCCCAAATCCTATTTTATTTTTTACTAAAGTGGCTGCAGGACATTTTCTGATGTTACAGTAAATGCTGTTGTGGGCTCCTAGTATGTGAGCTGGGCCCTTGAGCTCTTTGCAGGGAGGGAAATAAGGTCGATGGGAATGTTTCCATGATAAAATATCAGGTTTTTACTGTTAGGTGAAAGGCCACTTGTGCAAATTCTGTGGGCCTTCAACTGTGAAATAGCATACAAGTCTAATACTCTGTATTTAGTTAAAAAAAGAAAAGAAAGAGTGCTGGGATTTGGCCCGTGAAGGCCAATTTAGAATACTGGAAGGATGAGTTTGGACAAAGAAATTATGGTTGGTCATGGGTAAGTAAAGAGATACTTGTGATATTTGTTTGGCTTCTTCCTTTTTTATTGGATATAGAAGCGTTGTTTAGTGGCTGCCAAAAGCGTTGCTTATGCTAAGGCTTGGGAAGCTATGTCTTGCCTGGCATTACAGGGTCATGAAATGTAAAGAGTTAGATTAATGGACATCTGTATTTAAAAAAATCAACAATTAGTTGGTTTTTTTCTTTTTGAAGATACTTCTTTCCTAGATGAAGGTATCAGAGTTGCCTCTACTTCTGGTTGTCTTCCAATATGCAGTATTTCTAATTCCAGCAAACATTTAAAACCGTTATGGATATGATGTTGGTTTGAAAACAGTGTTATTTATGCTGATCTAATTTACTTTTGGAGGACTGTCATAGACTGTTTTGTTAAGAATTAAAAATTGATAGAATTAGAGTGTTGTTAAGGAGGATAAATGAAAATGTCTGTTCATGCCAGAGCCTGTAGTAAGTGGTAGAAATACTCTAACTTAATGCTGGTGTGACATGTTGGAGGGTTCTCATTGCCTGTGGGGTGTCCTCTCTGTTGTGGCCACATTTCTCCTTTGGATTGACTTCAGCACAGCTTCAGCTAGATGAGCGTGAGTCGAAAGCGCGCGCCCTCTCATGTTCTGCTTAAGAGAATAGCTGTACGTTTGGGGAAGCTGCAGTAACGATGACCATATAGCAAAACAGGGGAGATGCAAACACAGGGAACGAGCAATGCCTCACATGGATCTTATAGCTGGGTAGCTAAAATTTGACATAGTAGATGAGATTGAAGTGTCTGAAGTTATGGTTATGCAAGATGGTAGGATGAGATGCTGGTGTGCTGAGGATGGCAGGATACGTGGGTCCGGCAGCGCCTGCCTTGGCCGCAGAGGTGGGGGATGCTTGCAGCTCGTGCCCTGTTTTCACAGCTGGGGGTGGGGGTGTGGGTGTGTGTGTGAGATGGGGACTTGGCCTCCCCTAAGAGGCTGCTAATTAAGTGACTGCTTCAGATGGGCTGCTTTGTGGCTTCATGGTGATTAAGTGAATTCTTTAGATGGTCTGCTCTGTGGTTCCATAAAATCTGGAGACTCCAGATGGCTCCAGAGGAGGTTGGTGAAATCACACCAGGGTACCCACGGCTTGCTCGGGCTTCTGTCTGCTGCAGCTGTAGAGACCAATGTGAGTTACTGCCTGCGTGGGGCTGAGGCACCAGATGTGGATAAACACATCTGTATGGGATTCGGAGAATAGGAAAAGCTCATATAGCACACTGATGACCCTCTGCTTTACTCTTGTATTTAGCTGGAAAACCAGTCTAGCATACACGTAACACCTCCCAAAAGAAGCTACCGATACTGAAGAAGCACAAGGGGAGAATCTGTATGAAACTTCTGGCTGAGTGACATGTATCTTAATTTGTTAAGGATTAGTGACTTGGGCATTAGCTGTGGTTTTGGTCATTTCCAGAAGCCTTACTGCAGGGGGTCATATATATCACCTTGGAGGAGAAAAATAATTTCCTTCTGTAGTAAATCCAGTTCTGGCCTCCCTACTGAAGTAAGGGAAGAAATAAAAGAAGCAAAGAGAAAATGAGCCTCTTGATGGAAGCTATAACGAGCGAGGGTTTATAGTGAAGTTACCTCTATACACTGATGGAACATCTGATAATGGGCCTTATAAAGTGGTATCAAAGAGACAGTTCTGTGTGGATTTATAGAAAGGATGAAGAACTATTAAAGGAAAGGAGGACAGTAATAAATATTTCTTCACTATGATGTCAAAGGGGTGAGGTTAAGCCAAATCGCCTTTAATGTCATTAAGGATGTGGAAGGGAATGATAATTACGCTATCAGATGACGCATCTTGGTAGGGATCCCACGAACCCAACGCGAGCCCGTGAGTCGGGCGGGGAGAAGCGATATGGAGGGACGGGGCGGCAAGCTGACAATCTGCTCTGAAAAGCCCAGCTGTGCCTGCCGGCGAGCACAACCAGTCCTTGGAAAAGAGAAACCTGACATAAGTGATGTGGGGGTAAGCAGCAGGTTGGATATTAACGTGTGAGGCAGCACGGCGGCCGAGGAAGCTCAGGTATTCCTGGCTGTGTGCACCTGCGTGCTGCAACCCCTGCACCGGGAGGGGAAAGCCTTCCTCTGGAAAGCTGCTGTACAGTGCCCGGGATGTGCCGTCGGCGTCACGGCAAACCTCGGAGCTTAAGGGGAGCCTCGCCCAGAAGAGAAGTGAGAGAAATGAGGAGTGTTTCCAGGAGTTAATATTTAATTTGGCTGAGTCGGTATGGGCAGGAATGTGATATTGCTCTGAAAGAACAGGGAGGCTGTGAAAAGCGGGGAAGGAGAGGAGTTATGCTGGCTGTTTGCCAGGCAGTGGGGCGATAACAGGTAGAATTGAAAAAGAAAATTAAATGAAGCAGTAGGCCTGAAAATCTGCAGAAGAGATCCGTGGTGGTGTGCTGCACCGCAGGATTGCCCAGGGAAAGGAGAGGGATGCCACCGGCTGATGTAGGGCTGCACAAAGCTCCAGAAAACGTTGGAAAATGACAGCAAGTGCTTCCTTTTAGCAAATGGAGATAAACTTTCTTCATTCCTAAAAATCGACGAGACTGCTGTATTAGGCATCTGCATTTGTCTCGCATAAACGAGGCTTAAATCACTCTTGTCAAGAAATCCTTTGAGAGGTCGGCACTGGCAGAATTGTTGCAGTAACAAACCCATATTCCTCAGGAAATAATAAACACTTCAGCCTGGTGATCCACTTAAATTCCTTGGGATTTAGGAGAAATTAAATTAGTTGTGAATCTTAGGGGGGCAATAGCATCCTGAAGGGCTGTAGCGTACTCAGACTGAAGATCTTCATTATTCCCACAGCCTGGAATGAGATTTTGAAAGTAATGTCAAGCTGTTTATGACAATTAACTGTGTTATAGGTCTTATGCCAGTATTTTATACTGCAGAGAAGAAAAGGTATTTCGGTAAATAAAAGGTCAGGGTGTGGGATGAACTGGTGACCTTACCAGCCCAGTAACTTAGCATTAATGGTGCACCATATATTGCTCCTGATATGAAATGAGAGTATTTCTGGTTCCAGATTCACAAATGGGGTTAACTAGAAGGTGATATGAAGATATTCTCCTGTATTAAGAATGAAATGCATGGGAGCACGTCTGGCTTGCCTATTTTAAATGCCATGCTTATGCTGGCATGTGTCCAAGGAGCAAAGTAGTCTTGAGTATAAACAGATTGTAAGAATCGGCTGCTTGGAGGACTCGTCAGCCTGCTCTCCAAAGCACTTGCTGGCTCGCTTTTTAAAGCTATCTATTATTTTATGCCTGGATACATTTAGTAAAAAAAAAAAAAAAAAAAAAAAAAACAAAAAAAAAGGCTTTAAAAAATTTTAAATTTTTTTGTGTTTTTATTTTTAAAAAAAAAAAAAAAAAAAAAAAAAAAAAAAAAAAAATCCAGCAGAAAGGCCTTTAAAAGCTGTCAATGTTGTTTGGGATTTAACTTCTGAAAGGCAAAAATGCAAAGTGCAGAAGCCAAGTAAGTATCAGCCACTTTGCCTGGTGTACTTTGCATTTATATACTGCCCATCCGACATATTCAGGAGTTACGTGTTTTACGTCCTTGAGCCAACCTCCTCCTCTTCTTCCTACCATTCGGTTGGACTTGATGATCTTAAAGGTCTTTTCCAATATAAATGATTCTATGATTCCATGTCAGGGAAATTGAGGTGTTCCTGCTGCCGCCCGTTGACACCAGAGCCGATGTGCCCATGGCACCACTTGCGGCCAGCGCAGGTCTGCTCTTGTGTTACACAATTTCTCATGGAAAACAGGGAAATTGCCTAAATGACACAAGAAGGTACAAGGGGGTCTTTTGCAGCCCCAGTGTATCATCACAAATTACACTGGTTTTTAATATAAAAATATTAGGATCCTGCTGCTAGTTCCCATATCGGGGAAGAGACCTTTGTTTCCAGTCTGGATCTGTTTGACATGATCTACAGCAGGAAGGCAAAGCTGTTATCTCCAAACACTGGGATGAAAATGAGGAGAGAGGATGCTTTATCCCCTAACTAGGGAGGGAAGAGATTGTCCATATGTTTCCCATATTTCCTCCGATTCAGATAACCCTTTGCAAATTAATCAAAGTGTCCTCATTCTTTTCAAACAAAACAAAATGCTCCTGCCCCTGAAAACTTTTAAAATCATTATTTTTCAAAATAGAGCCAAAGACCTGACCAAAATTCAGAAAAAAATAATGAAAAAGACAGAGTGAGGTGTCTGGCCAGACAAACTTGAGCTTTAATGAGAAAGTGTCAAAGCTATTGATATATGCAGAACAGAAAACTCTTCAACTCCGAAAAAGAAAACAGCACTGTAGGATCAGTTCCCTTCTGATGGAAATGGCCTGGATTTCTCCTTTTTCACTGGAAAACAGTAGAATTCAGGAAGTTCCAAAGGGATTTTTTTTCTCGGTTTTATATTTTACTAGATCAGCATTTGAACATGTAGCTTCAGCTTAATATATTAGCTTCTTTTTTTTTTTTTTTCTATTGTCATTCGTACCCCACAGACAAAAACCCAGATGTAATTGCATGGCTTTTGTATGCAGTGCGGTGTCAGAGACCTTCTCCTTCCTTTGCTATTCTGCGCCATCAGTGCACGTGCCTTCCAGATGCCTTCGGTTGCTTCTTATCTGAGCAGATAAAGCATCAGTGACTGTATTTTATCTTTAATGGGAACTAGATTTTTTTTCTATTTTTAAAGACAGTCTTTTCTCTCACCTGCCTGATGGCCTCAGCAGGCTGGGACCTCCGTTGACCATTCTGGATGACCCTGCAGTTTTCTGTGCCATAAGTGACACTGTCCCTCCGTTTTGGGTCTGAGGTGCCAGGACTGGGTTTGTCTGTAGGGAAGCAGGAGCTGGGAAGCACTGGGATTCCCCTGGAGCATGAGGCTGAGGCTCCTGGGAGCCACCTCCATGGGCACCAGCTCTGGGCTCGCACCGAGCTCATCCTGCAGGACCATTGAGTGGGGCAGCCTCCTGGACCCGGAATGGCATGCCGGCCCTGCGCCAACCCAAAAGGACTTTCTGGGCTTTGCTAAGGGCTCCCAGCCTGGTAAAAAAATTCTAGAACAGCAGCTGAACCTGATGCCAGTGCTCCCCCAAGGGGGCTGGCTTTAAAGACACCTAAGAGGGGATGAACAACCTTGATTCCTGTTGTCATTAAAATTTGGAGAAAACACACAATGCAGGTTATTGCTTGGATTTCCAGCAATGTCCAGGTCTGCCTCATGTCTTTTGGAAGTGAAATATTTAACTGTCTCCTTAATTTTTAGTGATTGCTGTATTAAAATCATACTAGAAATCTATTTTTTTTTACAGTACAAAGTATTTTAATAATGATCCTATTTTCTTTTTCTATAAATATACTAATTTGAGCATTTTGCAGTTCCTAGGTGTACTCCAAAGTTTGTTTCCTTTGGCAACATTTTATTATTTATTATCTCATCAAAAGCACCGATACATGTGTCCATAAAATGCAAGGGGTCTCCAGGGCAATGGAAATGCTAATTTTAAAATGGTTTTGGCATGTTGTAGCCCTCCTCTGCTAACTTTCTGAAATGAGAAAGGAAGACATGAAAATGCAAATTAGCTTGCTGCAGTTACCAAACAGCAACACGTACAAAACTGGAATGAAGTTTGTTTTCAAAGGACGCTAGTGCAGAACAACTCGTATTGTGGGGTCAGGATCACGTAGTGTACAAATGTCTTTGTACTGTGCAGTCCTGGGGTTTTTTTGTACTGTGGAAGACATCAGTAATGGCAATGCTGCTTGGTAAGATGGCTGTATACCAGAATATGAAAAGAGAAAGAACATTGTATATTTTGGTTCTGCTCAGCCCCACGTAGGCCATCGCTGAAGCAGAAGTGCCATGCCCAGCTTATTTATTAAAGAGCAAGCCATCTTGGGAAGATGTTGGCCAGTTTTATAAATTCTCTCATAGGAGAGCACTGATATTTTTAGGGGGTGATATATAGCGTGTGGATGTTTTCTACCTGGACTTTAGTAAAGCCTTTGACACCTTTTCCATAGTGTTCTCCTGGAGAAACTGGCTGCTCATGGCTTGGACAGGCATACGCTTTGCTGGGTAAAAAACTGGCTGGATGAAAGAGTTGTGAATGGAGCTAAATCTAGTTGGCGGCCGGTCACAAGTGGTGTTCCCCAGGGCTCAGTACTGGGGCCAGTTCTGTTTAATGTCTTTACTGATGATCTGGATGAGGGGATTGAGTAATTTACACTCAGTAAATCTGCAGACAGCACCAAGTTGGGCGGGAGTGTTGATTTGCTTGAGGGTAGGAAGGCTCTGCGGAGGGATCCGGACAAGCTGGATGGATGGGCCGAGGCCAACTGCATGCGGTGCAACAAGGCTCAGTGCTGAGTCCTGCCCTTGGGTCACAACAACCCCATGCAAGCTACAGGCCTGGGGAAGAGTGGCTGGAAAGCTGCCTGGTGGAAAAGGGCCTGGGGGTGTTGTTCAACAGCCAGCTGGATATGAGCCAGCAGTGTGCCCAAAGCTACCTGGGACCCTTAGGAAATGGCTGAATCCCTGCTGACTTTAGGATGCAGTCTTTCTGGAGAATTGTTTAGTTTTAGGTCTTGTTACTTCTTGGTTCCATTGTTCTCTTTCCAGTTCTGTTCTGTTGAATATTGGATGTTCTAACTGGGAAATACCATATAAGCAAGTGATGGCCAGTTATATCCTTCATAACACATGAATTCTATGAAGTACATAAATGATATTTCTTACATTTTGGCTTCTTGCTCAAATGTCTTTTTAACACAAAACAGGCATTAATGAGCGTTATTCCCCTCAAAAAGCAGAAATTCTTTGTTGGGGAGGGAAAAAAATAAAACAAAAAAAACCAGAAACCAAACAACAAACCAACAACAAGAAAACCCTGATTATAAACTTGGAGCTTTTCAGCATTATGGAGGATATTTGGTTTTGGAAGAACAGTTTGCTTTATGAATTTTTCATCTATTCTGCAGCCAGTATAATTTGCATAATTATGAAATCGTATCGTTGACTCAAAAAACGAAGTAGTGTAGCGCTGTTTACAACCCATGAGCAATCGTACACCCCAGTTTTGCCAGCAGTTACCACAACAGCTGTTGAACTGGACGCTTGTTTGAGTCTCTGCCTCTGCAGATGGCAGCGGGTGATAATGTCAGGACTTGCTCCTCTGCATCCTCTGCCCAGCGCAGAGAGGCTCAGCAGGGATGCTTGTCCTGAATGAAGCTTTTCTTTCAGGCTTTGACCTGAGACCTACCGGTCTTCCAGTATTCAAAATGTAAATCTTCAGGTCATGTTTGTCCACCTTTCCAACACCCAGATTCTCCTTATGAAGTGGCATCTCCGATAGAATCATTAAAAATACAATAATGATCTATTACAATAAACAATACTGGAACACCCCCCCCAAAACATAGTATGTGTTCAGCCCTGTAATGGCAGTGTCAGTTTATGGCTCTCCACGGCCCTTGGTGGTGAGGAAGGAGCTGAAGCAAGAAGGATCACTGCGGGAGGGAAGGAGCTGAAGCTCGCCCAGGCAGCGTTATCCCCCATCGCCTCCCTGGTCCCGCACCGTCCGCAGCACTGCGTGCTCCTCTCCTCCGAGGCTTTTCAAGCAGCTGCCGTGCCACGCAGGGGGTTCTTCAGAGCTTTGTCACATGAATTACTAGTTGAATGTCATAACGCGTTTACATTTTCAAACCAAAAGCTCAAGTCACAGCAAACCCCTGGAGCGCCTGGTGCAGGAGGGAGGTGGGGTGCCACAGCGGTGGCTTTGCTGCTGCCATGTGGCACGAGCCCTGCGTGCAGACGTCTGCCCTCGGGATGGCACACGTGGCCCTGCACAGCCTCTGGGTACAGGCACGTTCACGGTCCTCTCCGAAGATCCTTCCTCCACAGGGCTAGCAAATGCTAATGACATTTGCAGGGGAAAAAAGCATTTTGCGCGGCTCATCTGCTTTTGCATACTGTTTTGCTCTCTGGCATCGTGTTCCTGTGTTTGCGATACAGGCATTTCCACAGCAACAAGTCACACGCAGGGCTATGACTTCAGCCAGGGAACATGCAGAAAGCATCGATGAGCTGCCAAGCAGCAAAGATGTTCCAGCGCAGATGCAAAAGTCAGACAGCGACGCTGCGCTTGGTCTCCGGCTGTCCTCCTTCTGCTGAGCTCCTGCTGGAGGTAATTCAGGCTCAAGAGAGAAGAAAGGCCTTCCGAAGGAATGCGTTATTTTAATATCTGTGGAATAAGGCCTAAGAAAGACCTCAGGCTTTGGGCAACTCTTCAGGAGTAATGATAATAAAAAAGGAAGAAGCTAGACGGGAAGAAAGCATCATCATCTGACCTCCCACCATAAATCTCCCTAAGCAGTCTGGTGTTGATGACACTTGAGCTCACTGCAAAAGAAACACAGAAAAGCAAATGACAGTCTGAGCAAAAATGTGCCAACAAGTTCGTCTTTAATCGGTAATTAACAAACAGTAGTACTCATTCATCAGAGCATGAAGACTTCCCCAGCTGCGTACATGACTGCAGGGAAAGCGTACTGGCCTCCTTCTAAACATCTTATCAGCCCATGTGTTAATATCACATTAAAGTGAATAACCTGAAGAGACAAGAAGGGGTAATGGTTACTAACATGCCCAGCAGTGCAAGAACTGTACAGCAAATGAGAAACATCTCTCTGACATTTTATCTGTAATTTCCAGACCAGAACAGGACCTTTTTCTGTGGATGTCTCCCTTCTGATGGAGACCTCAGGGGCGTGTTGGACTCCCGCGCAGGCAGCTGGCACGTGTGGAAAACCATACGTGTTGCATCCCTGTGGCTGAAATTTCCAAGTACCTTCCACTCTCATCAGAGGTTTTACTCTGACCCAGCTGCTGAACCTCTGAAAAGCCCTGACAAATGACCAGCCTGCCTGTGCTTTGCCTGGAAAAAGGCTTCCGGATGGGAAAAGGGGAGCTCCCTCATGCGTGGTGTCCATGACCTTACAAAAATACACCAATAGGTATGAACAGGTATTTCTTAGAAGAGTATTCCAGAATCTTAGTAAAATCAAATCAGCTTATCATTTACATTCTGCAATTTAGGTGTATTTTGTTATTTATTAGTAACTGAAATCAAGACTCAAGACTTGGATCTTTGCAATCTCCTGGATATTGCTTTATGCTTGAACTCCCTGTTTGGGGAAGATTGCTGGCGACCAAAAGGAGAGAAGTACATTTTGCTGGAAAAGGTAACTGTGTTTTTCCTGCTCTGTTTACCGTGTTAATTGCATCAGTTGATTACACTAATGATGCAAGCTCTAGAAGGGATTTTGTCCTTGAAACAGACAAAAATAAAGTTTACCCTGTGCCTCGCAGGCCACTCAATAACACGGAATATGCTCTTATGCTACCTGATCCTGGTAGATTTGGGGTAACAGTGATACTTTTGAAGAGGTAAGAAAAACAAGATTTTTAAATGGGACAGCTCTTGATGAAAAAGCTTTATGTTGCTGAAAAACTGCCTAAAACCATTCAGGCGCGCCAGGCCATTTTCAGCTCTCTGACCGCTTACCCGTGTCCGGTGGCTCAAGAAGAGTCCCTTAGCAATAATATTTGTAAGACTTTTATCTTGTGAGCAGCACTTTGCTGGTAAATGTATGTACTGAGATGGCACACGCTGCCTTCTAATGTTGGCCTTGAACATCGCTGTGTTCGCAGGGTGCCGGTGTGCGCCCCACGCGCGGGCAGGGAGGGCTGGGGCTCTGCACAGCACCCACCGCGTCCCGGCAAAGCGTGCCGCTTAGATGCGCAAATTTAAAAACCTTGCCCAGTGATAACGTGAAGCAGATAACGCCGTCGCGTGAAAAGCAGCTTGTGACGCCTGGCAGCCCCCCCAAGGACAGGGGAGGCCAGCGCGGTCCAAGTCGCATCTTTTTAACACTGAGAGGTGGAATTAGAGGAGCGCAGTGGGTCAGAATATAGAAATTATTTATCTCCCTGTGGCTACCATGTGCGGGACAGATGGCGTTTCTCCCCCTGCCTCCTCCTGTCAGCCCTGTTCCTGCAGTTGTGTTCAGTGGTTTGTGTATTTTATACCAGTAATTTTCAAAAATAAAATATAACCCATGCAATGTATATTTCCTTTATATTTTTCATCATAAAACCTAGGAATGCATGTGAATTTTGTGGGCTCGGCCTGCATCCCCCCCCCAAACAAGTGGTAGCTGTATAAATACATGATTAAAAATTTACTGCTTAGTGGGCATCTGTAGTATGAATTCCCTTAAATAGTTAATGCATTTTAATGTACTGTATATAAAAGAGCAATTAACACTTAAAGATTAAATATGTTCTCCACCGCAGTTGCTGCGGATTAAGGATTTGCACGTGACGATAGCAGTATCTGATCTCATTCAATCGTGTGCCTCAGCTTAAACAATCCGAACACAATTTAACAGCGTCCATTCAAGGGATTTTGCCAACCTAGTTAAATTGCTTTCTGGCAGAACAAGAGCCTGTCTTTACGGGCGGGTGTCCGTCCCCTGCCCTGCCACACGCCGGCCGGCCGGGAGGAGGAGACCCTGACAGCGGCTGCGTGCGGCACGGGAGGACGTCGCTCCTGAAACGCACCATTGAGCCAAGGCTGCCCTGCAAAACACCGTGTTGTGAGTCATTGGAACACATTTCCTAGGGTTGTCCGTGTGAAGGTGTTTTTTGTTGGGCTTTTAACATGGAAAAAGCCTGTTTTGTAAATCATCTCCTAATTCCCAGGCATAAAGGTGAAACAGGGTTGTTGTATAAGGTGCTGAAGCATTAACCTTGGAGCATCCTGCTCCCTAAAAACCAGGTTTTGGTGCTTCATCCTGTAGGAATTAGTAGCTAAGTCCCTCCACCTGCAAAACAAATGTAAGCATAGTACGGCAAATACATTGTGGTGAGCAGTCTGCTTATTTCTGCTTTGAAACCCACGTGTTATTTCCCAGAAATAGATCCTTGAGAGATGCTGTCTGCAACGCTTGGTTCTTTGAAAGAGTCAAGCCAGCAGCAAGAGCTTAAAATGCTTCAGACCAGGGGGCCCTTGGGAGCTGCTCCAAGGGAGGAGCGCGAGGGTCAGTGCTGCCCTGCTGCTCCCTCGGCAAGAAGCCTTCCCCATGGATGCTCTCCCTCCCTCCAGCCAGCCCATGGTGCAGAAGTTTGACAGCGGTTACTGAAGGGAGCCCCGATGCTCCTGCAAATTCTCCTTTCCCCGGCGTACGGGGCTGTGCCGCTGCCCACACTGCTGCTGGGAGGGGCCATTGCCCAGCACCAGCCTGTCCCTGCCAGCTTTCGCCTTCTCACCCCACCTCCAGCTTCAGTGATGGCGATACAAATGCCCAGGTCTGGAGAAACTGCATTTCATTAAACAGCAGCTCTTGCAGCATCCTTGGTGGCAAAGCCGTGCAGAGGAAGACACCTCTTCCCGGTCCCTGGCAGCAGGGCTGTGCCCCCCCTGCCAGCACACCAGCTCTGGGTTAGCTGGTACGTGCCACGGTGCTGGGAGGGGTATGAAATGGGCTGAGTAATTTTTGTAAAACTATTCTGTTAACTCATGCAGCCTTCTGTAGGATGAGATGGTGAAACTTCATGCCTTGACACCAGCCTTGACAGCACAACAGGAATAGAGGGAGACACCGGTAGAGGAGTGGAAAGAAGTTACAAGAAATCCTGTCCACAATTCCTGCTGATGTTGACTGCAGCATCCCTTTAGCAGTGGTTTCCAGGCTGCTTTTACCTGCAGGTTGCACCTCCAGCACACCCTGGAAGCACGGGCAGTCAAGGGACACAGCTTCTGGCTGCTTTGCAAGCTTAGGTCTTGTGCACCGTACCCTGCAAGTAGGCAGCCCTCTTGCACCATGTGCGGAAAGCGGCTTAAACAAGCAGAAAGGAAGCCAGGCCATGCTTCTGCTGCAGCGGCACCCGTGCTGCTGCTCCCCGGCCCCCACCCCCCCCACCCCGGCCCTGTGCAATACCCACCGTGGGCAGCCAGGGCACTGCCCCGGGCTGGGAGCTGCTCTGCGGTTTTGCAAAGGCTGGCAGTGGCCGGTGAAGCCAGGGGGGAGAGCATTTCTCCCCCTGCCTTGAGCAAGGGCCATTTCTAGCAAGTTCTGCGGCGCGCAGCCAGCTCTCGCTCTGCAGGGCTTGGGGCGGAAGGGCTGTCGCGTGCGCAGGAAGCCCGGAGATGGCGGCAGCCGCAGCAGAAACAACAAAAATGCACGTAAATGTCTCTGGTCGGTGAGGCTGGCAGTGCCGCGGGTGCTGCCAGCAGCATGCCGGCCGGGCAGCCGTTATCTGCGGCTCGCAGCAGGAAGGGAGCCCCAGGGCCACCGCCCCAACCATCATCCCATTTCCAGGGACTGCGGGCGATGGCCTGCTTGGGTGGCCTAAGCCCGTCCCCCTGCCAGATGCCCATGGGCAGATTAACAGGTTGCAGCAGAGACGTCTTCAACCGGCGCATTTCAAAATGCCTGTTTGTGTCCGAGGCGCGAGCTTCCCCGGCAGCAAGCTACGCTGCGACTCGAGATGTGGCTGCAATGCAAAAGCACTTCCCCTTGCGTCTCTTTTTTTTTTTTTTATTAGCTGAAAGTAATTTTTGCTTCTTTAAGAAAATATATATGCAAACCACAGCCCGTCGCCATGGTTACTGCTGTATGCTACTGCAAATAGCTTATTTCACATCCTTAGACCTATAGGGTTTGGAAAGCGTAGTTCTTCTGGCCTTTCACCATTTCCCCGCTCACTAGGCCACCGTCCCGCTGTTGCAAAAAAAAAAAGCATGTTGTAATTAGCCCCGCGCGCTGCCGGAGGAGGCGGTGGCTGCGCTGCCAGAGCGCTGCAGCACGCGCCGACGCACCCCGCGCATCAGGCCCCCCAGGTAAGAATTACTCTTTTTACCCCACTTTGTGGCCCTTGCCAGCCGTACGAATTCGCAGCAGAATAGCGTGCAGTTGTTTAGGGGGTTACGGTCAGTTGTTCAGAAAGCTGAATTGTTTTATGATGTCTGCGTTGCATTGCGCCTGCTTTGGCACATAGGTCTTGCCGTCCTGAGGTAAGTTAGGGGAGATTTAAATAATATGTTAAAGAAAGGGGCACTAAATGTAAGATTTTGTTGCGCAAAGTTTAAGTAACAAAACTCTGCAGTTCTGAAGAGTATTAAAAGTAGCAGTCAGATCCCAAAGCAGACCCTTCCTGGCGCTTGCTGGGGCTGCAGTGGGACCCCCATGGTGTGGAGCTCCTCCGGGACCCTGAGCGAGCACCGACCCACTCCCAGGAATATGGGGGACAAACCCAGCGCGGGAGCCAGCCGCCGCAGCGCCAGCGGATGCATCGTTCTCTTGTCTTCTGCTTTACTATCATTTTGTCAGTTAACCTCCTGTGGTGCTTGTTCCGCTGGAAAAGTTGAGAAAAAGATTTTCATGTGCTTTCGGGAGCCCCAGGAGTTGGTTTAACAGTTTATTCTGTACTGTTGGTGGAGTGGAGACGGGGCAGGATGCTTGTGCTGAGGCACCACGGCCATAGTTGTGCTGCAATTCGGGCGTATTTCTCGTTAGGGGCTGAGCGCCGCTCCCCCTGCACAGGGGTCCCCTCCAGCCCTGGGTGAAGTGAGTGGGTGCCCATCCCTGGAGCATCGCTCCCCGGCCCTGCTCCAGCTCCCCAGGAATTATTGGTAAAGCCCACAAGAAATTAAAATGACATTACTCCCCTGAGAGTGAACCCTTGGTTTCCTGCCACGATATATGTTGCTGCCAGCAAATGTCCCACCAGTTTTCTGTGATTAAATACTGTGTTGGATCGCAGGCAGCATCCACCCGGACTTAGCATCCGTGGTGCTTCCCATAGGGGTTAAAGTGGACCCTGGCACTGCCAGCTGGGCTCTAGCACTGACTGAAGAGCAATAAAGAAATCACCTTTACAGAGAATGCAAAGGATGTAGCATATATAATTTGCTGTGAAATTAACGGTGTTGATTTTGCTCATTTATATGCCTGTAGACTAGCAGAGATTTAAAATACTTTTAAGAAAAATATTGTCACTTGATCTTTGCAGGAGGCTTTAAAATAAAAGGACAATACAGTGGAAGGGCCAAGTCTGAACTTTGTCTTTGTACGTTATCTTTACTAAAATGCATATGCAGATAATATCGTTAAAACAGGAAAAAAAAAGTTTTAGCACTGTAGCGTGAAAGCGATGGCCTCCATGTTGCTGTGAAGCAGAAGCGGAAGTTCGTTACTGCAGAAGTTGCACTCTGTTAGAAGAGATGTAACGATTGCTTTATCGGCAAGATGATATTTAATGTCCGACCATTTCAGGGAACTTGAGTTTCATGAGTGTCGAACAAGTAACAGCCTAAGGAAGCAAATAGCTTCTCCAGGATCGTAATTGTGTTTAGTCTGCGTTTGCTTGTGTGTCTGCCTTTAATAAAGGCCAGGAGAAAAAAAAAAAAAAAGAAAATTAAGAGTACGAGGTTTATTTTATGACTATTGTATTCCAGCTATTTGATATGATAAAATGAAGCCACAAGACCTATCTCGAGCTAGATGGATTTGCACTGTGATTTTCATTTACGGGGTACAGCAGCACCCTGCACCCCTCGCAGGCGGGAGTCCTGCAGTCGGTCTGCGGCGAAGAGCAGCCGGGTGCTGCTGTAGTCCCTGAGCAGATCGGGGGGCAGGCTGCTAAGGAGACTTAATGTAGTTATCCTTTAAGTGCTATGTTACTGTAAATATTGAGAGAGGCTTTGCTTTCGGGTGCACAGCTGGAAGTGCCTGTGCAGCTGAACAAACCTTCCTGCGCCCATTCCTGCCCAGTGGTGCTGGGGCAGGGGGCACCTGGGAGGGCTGAGGGTTCATCCAGGCTGCTCTCACCCAGCGCCAGCTACCCAGCTGGCTGGAGTCTGGGGACTTTTTCAGCTAGTTCTGAACTAAATTAAGTTCTTAACTGACTTTTTTTTTTTTTTTTGTTCTTCTTTAGCAAAAAATTCCTGTCTGTTTTACAGTCTTACTCGAGTAGGAGCTGGGGTTTGAAGTAAAGCTCTGGTGCAAGCCGAGCTGGAGGCTTTGGTCCTCGCTGGCCATGTGTGCATCAGTTTGTGCACCTCCAGTCAATCCTCCTGCCTGCCTATAGGCAACCCGGCCTCTATAGGGACCCTGAGGCTGCATGGGGAGGCAGCAGGATGCCAGGGCGGCTGCTTTTATGGAGTAACAATTCAAAACTGGTTGCTGAGTTGGCACTTGTGGCTGTGGGTCATACATCACAGGTTACCTTCTCCTGCCCATACTGAATGTCTTAAGAAACCGATCTCTGAAGGAGGGCTAGAAATGATCCATAAGGCGTCCATAATACAAATTGCTTAATTCTGCAGACTTAAGTCATCTTTCAGAATATCTATCACATTTGCAATGGCAAAGAGAAAATTTAAATATATTTTCGCTTTATGTCCCTAATGCCATGCCTGTTACAGGATCACTCAGAGTTTTTGCTTTAAACTTCTCCCTTCAGATCATTTTGAAGGAGGAACTGAAGTGGGAAGTGCTTTTATTCTGCTTGAGGTGTAGTTGTGAAAAGGATGCCGATGGCCATCCTCACGCACGGCACCCGGGACACATTGGTGTCCCACTGCTGCGCTTGCGGGGCCTCTGCCAGCCCGGGCTGGATCGCCGTCGGCCCTGCAGTCTTCCTCGCCAGGGCTTGGGGGGAAGGGCAGGCAACCATTGCACAATTTTCAGAGGTCAGGCTCTTGCTTCACTTGCGCGAGGGCTGCGTTAGCTCAGCCAAGAGAGTTCCTCTTTTCTTCTCCAGTTGTAATAACACATAGCAACTCTAAACCGTGAAATGTCTCTCAAAATACTTTCTCTGTGCGCAACATGTTTCTTTTTTCCCTTGTGCCCTAATTTATGTCTTTTTGTTTGAATGGCATATGAAGCTAAGTGTACAATGGCATATTTCTTTATCTTTCTCTGCTGGAAGATAATGAGTCCGTTGTCTTGTTTGGTACCCCAGATGGCAATTATCATCATCAGATGATAATCCGGGAGACCCCTGGATCTGTGATTTCCTTACAGTTCTTTACCATGCTCTGCCTGGATGTCTTGTCACTGCAGAGCGTGTGCTTGGCATCTGTGCTCTAGGGTTTAACCCCCTGTAACCTATATAAACCTATGTGAAACAGAGTATGTTCACTTCATAGGATATAGTGAGAAATGACATCTGAACAGGGCAGGTAGTGAGAAATGGCATATGAACCCAACAGTAGGGCAAACCGGCCCTGTACCTTGTCACAGAAGGGACGTGTTTGAGCAGGGTTCCCAGCAGGACCCAGTGCCAGAAGGATGCCTGGTGGTGGCAGCTCCCCGGTGGGGCTGGCAGGGGAGGCTGGCGGGGCTGCTGCCATCGCAGGCAGCAAGTACCAAACCCAGCAGGCACCAAATCACTGTGCGCTGTCACGTGAAAACGTACTTGACGGGGAAAATGAAACTAAATAAACCTAACTACCATTGCAACCAAATAATGGCTGTGGAGCTAGGCCCTTTAAACTGGGGGTGGAGGGGCTGGGTAGGGAGCTGCCATTCCAGATATGAGCATCTTGGTGTCCACGTACCCGCTCTGCTGCCGCTGCCGAGGCAGGACAAGGAGGCACAGTTTAGACACCAGTTATTTTTTAAAGTTAGCTCTGCATGGAGAAAAGATCATTTGTGCAGACACTGGCCTACTGAAGTGATTGAAGAGAAATCTGGTCAGTGAGGTGTTTGTCCAGAAAACTTCGTGACTGGAACAACTGCTTTGAAAAATGCCCAGCGCACTGATGTAAGCATATAGAAAGGAAACAGCCTCACGTATTTCTTTGTGATAGAACAGAAACAGGAAGAGCAACAAATGATCCATTACAATATTCGTTCCCAGAGACTATCAAGGCGTGTGCAACCAATGCTGATGTTATCTGGGTGGTACATCTGTACCGCTGCTGCTTTATACAATGACAGGCAAAGTCATGTATATCAGGCAAATATAAAAATACCAGGGGATACCACTTGTCATGAATTTTTTACTGATCTGGATTAAACTTCTTTGAAACATGAGTGTAAATTCATGGCATATTTTCCTGAAAGAAAAAGGAATGTTTCTTCATGTCCTTTCAGTCTCTGGATTTCATAAAAAAGCCAGAAAAGATAAACAGAAAATACCAGAAAGCTCTCCCAGTCAGTGATGTGCCTTCGCTTCCTCGGGCGCTCAGCACTGCCAGGACGCTGCCCGAGGCTGCTTGGTGTGGGCAGCTCCCGAGGAGGGACGTTCATCCCCTGTCTCCCTACGGGTTCCGAAGAGCTGTGCAGGCTGTTGCAGTGTGTGATTAGAGCACACAAAAAGAAAAGTTAATTATATTAATGCCAGGCTGTGTAATAGAACAAAAAGCCTCCAGAAGGCAACAGCTGGAGTTCAGATCTCTTGAGCAGGTAATATTGTTGGTCTCCCAAAGTGAGGAATTATTCATTAAAGCTGGAAAGCATGTTATCACCTCATTTCACAAAACATAACTCTTTGCTTAGTTCAGCCCCGAGTACAGATCAGGGAAAAAGGCAAATTTAAAGGCAAATTTCTTCTAGTCTCCAAGCCTAATAAATTGCAAAGCAAATAGCAAAGTGGTTTGGCTTATTCTGTTACAGACTGAAGGATGTGGCGGACGTAATTCTGAACAATCATTTGAAATTTCAGAAGTCAACAGAAGCTCACTATCTATAAAGGAATAAAAGTATCATTCAATTGCAGTGGGGATGCCACTTTAGTACTGATTTTTTTTTTTTCATGTGTAAAGTAAAAATAAACATATTCCGGAACAACTGAGCATGGGTAACAAGTGATGCTCAGAATTATAAACACAAATTACAAGATTTGGGGGGAAAAGACAAGCACAAGAGGGAGAAGAAGGAAAGACAAAGTTCTAGCAGAACTACAACCCCCAGTGTGTTTGGTAGAAAAAATAAAAGTTGGAACAAGGTGTCTGTGTTGGTAGAGATGTTCAACACAAGCAAGTTACGCTCCTGATACTGAAGACAAAGCCTTTCTCTTTTTCCTTGTCTCTCCTGGTGTCGATGTGCCTTGTAGTTTCCTTGTAGTATGCTGTTCATGTTGACTGGGAATGAACACCAGCCTCACAGTTTAAAAAAATACATGGCGTGGGAGTCCCAGCCTGCGGAAACAGAGACAGGCTGAAATTAAACCACGTCTGAAAATGGGAGCCTGCTCAGGGGGAGGGAGGCCGTGTGTTTATTTTCTGGCAACAGGGCACCACTGCATGACCGCTGCTTGTCACAGCATCCAGCCCCAAGTGCTTCCAGTCGAGAGAATCCGGTGTGGTAGTAACACTGAAAATAGTAAAAAGTAGAGGGATCGCAATTCAGAATAAAGTCACCAAGGAGCATAAGGTGCAAAGGACAGAGGCATCTGGAGTATCTGGTATTTCCACACAAAAGGAGGTGAGCAGGAAGAGAGGTGTGGGGCACGGGACATCCCAAGTAGCACGTGCACCGCAGCGTTAAATCAGCCCCTGGGGTGAAGTGCCTGTGCTGGACTGGGGCACTGGTCTGCGCTGTTAGGGAGCTAGAAGGGAGATCAGACCAAATTTGAGAAATTAATCACAGAAAACCTTTCTATAGGTTTTTGTTTGTTTTTTTTTTGTGGTTTAATTTCTGAAGTGCATGGTACCCAGTTCTTTGCAAGCAGCCCTCGAACCCCTTCTCTCGCCAGGCATGCCCGCGTGCTGCAGCCCCTGCCGGTGAAGGACTGATGCTTAACAACTACAGGAGTTCAGAAAAAACTGCCTCCTTATAGACACTATGATGTCTTCTTGGCATGGTGTAGATTATGTTGGCAGCAGAACTTGTTTATAGGATTCACACTCTTTCTCTCTGAACACTCATTTATCTGATGGCTCTTAATTTTCACAACCAAAGCGAGGAGAAAGCTCTATGGAGGTGGAGCTGCGAGCGCTTGACATGTCCATATTAAAGCCTCTGTGGAAGCTCCCTGTGGTAACTGTCATTCCTGCGGAGAGGAGGGAGAGCAGGGCTGGCAGCCAGCAGCCGTGGGCGGCCACGCTGGTCATCTGGCAACCTGCCGCCGAGATACCTGCAGGCGGGGGGCCAGGCATCAGCCTGGGCTTCGGCACCCGCGGGAGCTGCTTGGGCAGAGCCTGTGCCGAGGGGGAGGCAGGGATTTCCTTGTCTTGACTAACTGGCCTACCGTTAGCAACAGGGGCCAGGCAGGAACAGAAACTGTTGGCGTGCTCGCCATAAGGTTACAGTTCTCTGAATTGTTCTCTATGGAAGGAAACAGAAATTGAAATTAAATGTTTAAGGGGAAAGAGAATAATTGAGGTTTTTTGAAAACTTATGAGTATATGCATTGAAATGTGCTCAGCCTTATCAATAGACAGTTACTTCATACGATATAATACTTTCAAAAAGAATACTAATTAAAATGTCTCCTGGGATCATTGCAAATATTTGCAGGGTTTGGGTGTCAGTTTGGCTAAGAGACAACTGCTGCCTTGGTATCAAAAGAAATGTCAGAGAATCCTGCCACTAATTTTATTAAAATAGTAAAATATAGAGAACTGAAAAATACAGTTTTCACAGACATGGGAATCTTTTATGGCAAATGGCAAAAAAAAAAAAAAAAAGAATTAACAATATAAGAGGTATATTGTGAGCCTCGGGGGTGGAACAGCCTGCACACTTTAAAAGAGAAGGATAGATCAAAAAGAGTACACCTCGGCAGGGTCAGGGGAAGAGCGAGCTAGAAGAGGGACCACAAAAGGTCACTTAATCCATTCCCTTGCCCCAGGCAGGATGGAGCGTACCTAAATCATTCCTTGAGATGAGTGTCTAACCTTGATTTAGTAGCCTTGTCAGTCCTTTTTTTTTCCCCTCTAAGTCCAGCCTGAATCTTGCTTGCTGCAGTTTAAGCCCATCTTCTTGTCCTCACCACCATAAATACAGAGACAAGATTGTTCCCTGCTCTTTATAGTGTCCTTAAATCTTGGAAGATCATTGCTGTGCTTCCGCCAGCCTTAGTGTTGGCAGACTGTTTCCAGTTCTTTCCATCGTTTTGTCCCCCCCATCTCTGGAGCTCCTGTCCTGCTTTTTGTGTTCCAGCGGGACCGGACCCCAAGTGTCCCTCAGCGCCCCAGTATGCACCTCCCACCTGGCAGCCTGCTTGCCTCTCTGCGTATTTAGGTGCATGTCCTTCTCTTTTTCTGTCCCTTGGGTTAGCGCCACATTGTTTTGTTGAGCTTCCTTCGTGTGTGGCCCTAGATGTGAGTGTCCTGGCAAGGGACACATTTATGTTGCGTCTGACTGTATTACAGTTGCTCCTTTTTCTACATGGCTCCCATCAGTGTCATGGTCACCTGCCCGTAGAGCAGAACTGTCGCCTCAGCGATGGGCGTGCTGGTCTCGAAGGGACAGGGTCACTTCGGAACCCGGGGAGGCTCAGAGCAGTGCCCGGCTGTCGCAGTGGGTGCCGGCCACCTGCTCTGGCCAGAGGGTGTGCTGGGGGCCCTGGGGACAGCAGGGACACCCCGGGGCCCATGGGAGCCAGATGGCGCAGCTCCCTGGGGACCCCGGTGGCAGCTTCGGGCTCACCTTGTTGGGACCAAGCGGGCAAAAATCAACACTTGGCTGCCCAAGGAGGAGCGGGGAAGGGGATGAAAGCACGGCCTTT
>JADKXX010004705.1:0-18573 GCA_017310255.1 Butorides virescens
CGGCCCAGCCCAACGGCCTCCCCCGGCGCGGCGGCTGTGGCGGGCCCCGCGGGCGGCGGCCTGCCAGGGGCGGCGGCGCGGGGGAAGGCGGGGTTCGCTCCGCTCGCCGGGGGCGCGGGCCAGCGGGCGCCGGGCTGGGGCGGGGGGCAGCCGCCGTTCTCCGGGGCGCGGCCCCGCTTGCCCGGGCGCCCCTTCCTGACGCTGGCGGAGCCGGTGGTGTTAGAGCCCGGCTGTGGAAGCTGGCCACGCGTGACCCGTCCTGGGTGCCGGGAGTCCTTCACGGCCGCGGCCCCGCTGCCGTGCGGGGCAGGTGCGGGGGGCGAGCGGTGTGTCCCGGGGCGCTCGGGGGAGAGAAAGCCCCGGGGGTGGCGGCGGAGCCAGGCGGGAGGCCCGGGCCGGGCCGGCGGTGTCCGAGGCGGCGTGAAGCGGGCGGGTGCCGCGGTGGCAGGCCGCTGTGCTGGGGCTGCCCGCCCGGCCCTGCCGCGCCTGGGTCCTGGAAATGCGGCTGCTCGAAGAAAGCACAATTATTTAGGTTAGATTTCCAAAGAAGACGGTAACTTCAAAGGGACGTCACCGGTCTGGGTGCGTGCACCTCGCGGTGTTGAGCAAAATCCCATCTTGATAGGTACTCGCTGTACTGCCTGTCCCTTCGGGAGTTTCTGGATTAACTGGGTGGAAATAGAGCTTTTTTTGCTTTCTTTTTAGAGAAAGTTCTTGAATTCGGAACTTTGTTTTCCATCTGGTTACTGCAAACGTATGGGTTTGTTAAGATGTTAGTGTAGCAGAAGAGAAAAATGCAGGGATGCCGTCTGTATAAAATGGTTATTTTAGAAAAATATATAATTATTTGAGAAAGAAGTAATTTCTTTTGGTGATTTTTTTGAGGGGGAAATATATGCCTCAAAACATACAGCGGTAGCAGAAGGGCACAGGTGACAGAAGGAGAGAGTGACACTGCCTGAGAGCAGGTTTAACTAAGAGATGTCATGGGTAGGAGAGAGGTATGTAAATAGTGAATAACAACATTGAATAAATAGCTGGACTGTGTCTTCTTTAGCACTACAGAAAACATGTTCTAATGAAATAACAACATGTTCCAAAGTGACAACAAGGAAATAATTTGCATAATGAATAATTAACCGATGGTACTTACAACTGCAGGGGAAGTTTGAGGGTGAGAGCCTGAGGTCGGGTGCTTGGAAGCGGTGATGGATTGCAGGCTCCCGCCAGGGCACGTGGGCTCTGTCTGCTTTCGTTTGGTGCTGCCCCTTGCCAGACCTGCTGACATATAACAATATTGTGACAATTTAAAGTAGATAAAAGAGAAAGAAATTAAAAGCTTGGCATGCCCGGTTTCGCTGAAGTGGGTGACAGAACTGCTGTATGTGGAAGGCCGGGACGTGCCAGTGCAGAAACCAGAGGTGTTGGGAGTCTCTCTGCTTGCAGGACGGTGTGGGCTGAGCTGGGAGCGCTGCCCGTGAGGTTTTCTGCGGAGAGGAGCACCCCGATGGTCCGTCTGGAGGAGACGGAGGCGCTGGGTGTACGCTGAGCTGAGCTCTGTGGTTGCAGCTTGTGCTTTTGCAATTTAAATTTTGTGAGGCCTATGTCACTCTGCTTTCTCCGCTCCTGTCGGATCAGGTGTAGACCAGAACATTGTAAAATGGAGTTGGACTTCCTTGGATTTAAAGGCTGGGCTTCTGAGCTACAAACTTCTTTAGGCTTAGTTGAAACAAAAGGTGTTTAAATCAAGAGCGATGGCAATGACTGAACATTCTAAGTTTTATAACCAGTTAGTCTCCAGACCTGAGACTATTTTGCAAACTCGTTACCCTGTAAGTTGTATGTATGAATTAACGGTAATTGTGGAGTCCGCCTAGTTTAAGTGACACCTAAAAGTGCAGAATTGTGCAGTTGTTATTTACTCAGGCTACTAAGGAAAGATACACAGGCAACAGATTTCTTCCTTTAATACATGAGAAAGTGACAGGGCGTATTTATTGTCCCATTTCCTTAAAGCCATCACTGGATTAAATTTATTTTGAATGGCAGGCAAGGGTCTGAGTCCAGGGATGGTTAGCTGTACTGCAAGGCAGTTGAATCAATGGGCAAAATTGGGGCATTATGTGAGCTCTGTGTAATTCGGTTGAGTCGGGAAGCAGTCTCAGAGCTGTCCTGTGAAAACTCCCTCCGCTGTAGCAGAAGGTATGGTTTCCATACATCCACTGCACAGTGCTGGTGGGAACAGCCTGGCTTTGTGATTTCTTTTAATTTACCTGCAAAATCCTCCTTTATGCTCACTGTCTCATAAGCTTTGTGAAGCACAGCTGTGCCACATGCTGGATTGGCAGGACCTTTGTGTTTTTCTGGGCTGAAAGCTGTATTGCAAACATGGGAAACTGCCAGTTCAGGCGTATCTGATGGCTGCCTACAGCTCAGACCCTCCTCGGCACCTGTCTGACCCGCGTTCTTCACCCTCCTGGCAGAAGAGGTTAAGAGATTTAGATCTAGTAGATTAACAAGGCAATGGATAGCATCTATCTTCAGTGGTATCAACAAAACAGTTTAATTAGTGGAAGCAGAGAATTTTAATTTAAAATTTCTCTGGTATAGTATTATCTAATTGTGGAAGTCATCATAATCATAACTCAGAATAGTCTTTCCTCACAGGTTTTGTCTGCAGTCAGGGCCCAGGAGGTATTCTTTCACTGACTCGCCGAGGTCGGTGTACAGTGTTGTGAGGACTTTCAGCCCAGTTCGTCCTGGTGAGACTTAGGAGATCGTGAAAGCATAATCCTAAGCAAGATACTTGAATGGGGGTTTAGCAGGGAGCTGTGCAGGTTCCGAGAGTACCTCGCCATTGCAGCAGCCGCAGCACGGGCGCCTTGGAAAGGCTGGGGCTGTGACCAGCGGTGGGCACGCGGCCCTCTGCTGCTGCTGGCAGTGGGGCACATAAAGATTTCAGGGGGTTTTGCTGATTTTAATTTAGATTGGAAATGCTCATAGTTCATTCTGCTTTGGGAAGTTCAACAATACCATTAGAAATAAGTAAGTGTGAATGAAGCTGCTTCAAGCCTTAAATGTAGACATTCAGTTTTGGAGAAAGGTTAATTTTGGTTTGTATTACTCCACCTCTTGAATTCTACTACTTTGTTAACTTCACTAAGTCTCAGGTGCTGTTCATCATTTTGTAGCATTGCTAGATAATAATTACTGAATTTATCTACATTCGGCTTCCTTTAGCGAGTCCAAGGATTGAATAAACTAACATTTTTTTAGACACCTCTGTGACAAATACCACACACTGACAAGCATTTGAAAGTAGCAGGTGCTGCTGTTGCTTTCTTTTAAAACCTGTTTTGCATGGAGGTTTCTGGTGCTTGTCCAGTTTGCATGCCTCAGGAGCACTGAAAATGCTGCTTTCCAAAATTTCCTAAGCATGGAAGATACTACTGAAAAGCATCTGTAATGGCATTCATTGCAGTCTGTCCTCCAAGGGATTTTTAGAGGACTGGTAAATGCACTGTTCTGTGGCCTCTGCACAGTGTCTGAGCTTTGCATCCCTGCATCAGGTGCAAATCTGACTTCCCTGAACTTGGAGCCCATGTATATTGGAAACCTGGAAAATAAATTTCAAGTACAGGAGGTGGTGATGCATCACACCAAACAGCTGGAACAAATATTAAACAGTCAAAAGGGTGTTGCTCCACAGGGCCATTACTTTGGTTGCCCAGAGGAGACAGACTGTTAAAGCTGCATGGTTTTTACTGTATTGTCCAGGATGGGTTGTGTGGCCACAGTAAAAGTTCTTATACGTGTGGTGTAGATGAAGATCTCGTGGCTGGTTCAGATTAAAACACACACTTCCTCTCTGGTTTTATTTCCTTTAAGTACTTGTTTTATTCTGCTGCTTCAGATTTAATGCAGAGGTGGTAATGACACAGGAATGCCTGTAATTAGGAGGATGAGCCGTAGCACCTCTTGATGTCCAGAATAGAGGATGATTGCTACTTAGGAACAGCATGTATAAACGGCAACCATCATTTTTTCTAACAGCTAACACCGAGGAAGTCACACATGTTGGATTAGAAAAGACACCTTGCAGTAGCTATTCATTACCTTCAAAGACTTAATATGTGTTTTCCTTTGCCTTATGCACATTTTAAATGCAAAGGCTATGAAGAGGTGATTTTGCTGTTAACAAAGACCAGCTCATTAAGATAAAACTGCAAAAAAAGTTCTGTTCCCTTTTGTTGTCATATTTTTTATGATTTTTGTCCATGCTGAGGATGACTTCTGTAACTATGAATATTTATTAAAAAATTCCTGTGGCTGCTCCTGTTCAGAAGGAATTTTACTGTGGTTGTATTTTGTGTATTTTTATGAGGATTTTCTAGTATGAGCAAGGAAGGACACTAATGTCAGCAGCGATCAGGTGCTTCCTGAAATGATCTGGTTTTGTACTGTCATTGGTTTGTAAGTGGTGGCAGAGTAATCCTGCACACAAACGTGCAGGTGCTGCCAGAGGGCTTGGAGATCTGCCGGAGGGCGAGCAAAGCTCAGCTGTGTAGATCCAAGATTTTGGTTCATGTGCTTTATACGCATAACAGCTGTAAAGTGTGGAATCTAGCTGGGTTTGATCGCTTCCCTAGGGACTCCTATGTTCAAATCTGTCCTGCTATTTTCAGCCCCACACAGGGCAGAGCGGCAGCAGGAGGACAGGCAGGGGCTCCAAGGCTTTACTTTGCCTGCATATGTGGTGGTCTCCACTATTTGCGTTCCTTAGGGATTAGAGCAGTTGCCTGTGATTATTGTTTTTTTCTTTTATTAACAATTATCTACTGTAAACTTAGTTTCCCAAGTAATGCAGCAAAGTAAACAACATTTTCCTTCCTACTACCCCATAATTATTTACCAGAAGAATAAACATGTGTATGGTTTTTCGTTGCTGTCCTCAGTGACATTTGGAGTCTGTTCTGCCGTGAATATGTGCAATTGTAATTCCCATTAGTGCCAATGAGAGTTCAGAGCAATTAACAAGGCAAGAGAAGGGACCATTAAAACTGTATCACAGTTCTGATGATGAAACTTGAATACATCCCAAGATAAAAAAAATACATGTTTAAGATAAAAAGTTGAGAGGTGAAGGTTTTGCATATGGCATTTTGTAATGGAGCGCGGTTCCTGGTAAGGATGTTCCAGCAAGCAGTCGATGTTACCCCTTCCCATTCTACCTTCAGCAGTTTGTGCAGGGTGAACATCTCAGTCACTGCTTTGTTTGGAGAATAAAGCCAGTGACAAACGTTTTACGCTGCTATGTGTGTTCAGAACCAGCAGTAAATTTTCCTGCTCTGAGGCTGATCTGAAATTTCTTCCATAGCTTCAGTGGATGCAACAGGAGAGCGACAGCAGCAGCGCTGAGCTGGTGTAGGTCGACACACACAAGGCTGGCTGTGCCCATTGGGCTGTTTGATGACTGTGGGAGGGTTTGGTGTGTGCTGACCTCCAGATGAAATCCAGCTGTGTATCAGGAGAATTGCTTTTCCTCTGAGATCAGTTGTTTTGTTTTTTTTTTAAATGTCAGCTACTACCTTGTGAAATAGTCGATGTTTCAAATTATATGCGTATGATGCATTGCTACAAAAGAGTATTTTTATCCAAAATATCTTTATTTTAGGTAGCTGGGAAAACTCTTTTAATGTGCTATAAAGGAAAACCAAAGTTTGCAATACCTACAATCTGTCCTCACTAAATGCAGCTTGAATTTTCAGTGGGATGATTGCTATTTGGTATTAATTGGAAATATCAGCAGCAGTGCATAAGGCAAAAGTATACTTCTGTCACTAAGATGCCAAATAGTGCACTTAGAGTTCATTATTGTTTGAATCTACAGATTGCACAAGAAAACCAAGGAAGCCAGGACTGAGTAAACCAAAATTGGCTGAGAGTTTTGTGTAGCCAGATTATCATTTCTGTAAGACAAATGTATAATCAGCATTAATCCAGCGCAGGGGCATGGACGGTGCTGCCCCCCGCTGCCACCCAGCCCATGTACCAGCTCAGCCCCCCGGGTCTGTCTGTCCTTCCCCAGCCCCGCTACCTCCTGGAGCTGCCGGTCGCTGCTGGCAAGAAGTCTCGGAGAGAAACAACTTCCAGCCCTTATTTGAGCACTATCGGAAAGTGTGCAAGTGCCTGTGTTGCTCTTAGGACCTTACGCTTTTGGCAAATATGCCAAATACTTGTTTTCACAGAAAAAATATTTTGGGACATAAATACACAAGCTGTATATTGGTGGCTGAATCGGAATGAATTTCAGCACAATAAAAAAAGAAATAAGTACTAGACAGGTTAAAATATGTCTGGTCATTTGACATTTTGAGAAGTGAGCTTTCACATAGCCCTCCATTGCTAGCCCAGCTGTATTTGACTCATTTTATCAGTTCTTTGTTTGAATTTACAGGTGGCAGTTGAAATTTCTACATATAGTCCAGGTTTTCCTATTGGAAGCATACCTTGCTGTCTGCTGCTGAGGGAGGCTGCTGTTGGGAAAGGAATTTTTTTTCACTTACGTACTTGTCATTAATGTTACATTCAGACTTGGTTCTTACAAAAGTGCGTCAGTCTTGCTTGCAGTGGCACAGAAAAAAATTAACAGAGTGTGCACTGAATTTTCCCCTTATCTCACTATACCACATTTTATATATCTTGTAGTGAGATGTTTTGTTTCTACGGTTTCAGACTTCGTGTTTCAGAAGATTAATAGACTTAGCAGCCCTGTTTGCTAAGCTTAGTGATGATAACGATGTAGTAAGTCATGAGACAGTTGCAGATCATCTGGCAAGGCAAAATATGCCTTGGGCTTGAACTTGGAGCAGGTATGTTTTGGAGAGAAAAGTAAAATGTCGAAAGCATTATAAATAACACGTCCTGACTTGGGTGACTGTAAGTTCAAGTTTGCCTGAAGAGCCTGCATGGGAAGCTCGGTTGGCAGCATCTGCATTCACCCTCTATAGGGATAGAGAGAAACAGCATTTATAAGGTACATGTATGGTATTTAATGCAGCAAGTAGAAGCACAGAATTGTTCCTCTGGCTGAGCTCGGGTGCAGATGCCAGCGGTGGAGGCTGGAGGAGCAGAGGGCAGCGCGGTGCTGGACCCTGGGGTCCCGAAGCCGTTGCTGCCCGCGCTGCTTGGAGCGACTCCGCGCATTCCTGCTGCGCTGCTGGCTCCCATGCAAGTGAGCCCGACTGTGAGCTGTGAGTAAGGACTTGGGAACCCAGAGCATGTTTGGGCTCTGGGCCCAATCCTGCTTCCAGAGAAGTTAATGGGAATTTTTCCTTCTAAAAAAGGGAGAGCGATCAGAGCTTTTCAGCTCGGTTCTGCGACGCCCTCGGCGCTCCTCTCTCCGTAGTCCTTTAACCCCAAGCTCCCCCTTTGCATGGGGAGGAGATGGTCCACGGGTGCATGGCCGAAGCCTACCACGGGTCAGCCTGCCGTGGGGCGCGTGGGACGGGAGCTCGCTCCTGAGACCACTTCAGTTCTGGCATTGCAGTGATGTTATCTCTGCTGCAGTGACACCTACACAGCGTTCAAGGAGATAAGCTTTTCTTTTAAATCTAAGTAAATTGCTGTAGGAAAAAAATGAAGTTTGCTGCGTTAATTGGGTCTAGATGTACCTGAGGTCTTGAGCCTTTAAACTCTGCGCTCCCCGGCGGTACCATGGAGCGTGCTGGCTCCAGGAGCTTGCTGAACCAGGCAGATGTGTCAGGTTTTCCGAGCAGGTTGCCAAGCTGAAGGCAGCAGTAATTAGGCCTGGATTCACCATCGAAAATACGTGTGTCTGTGTGCGCAGACGCCTGAGAGCCGGTGCTCCAACATCTGCTGAGTTTGCTCGCAGAGGTGCAGGCGGGATAGCGGCTGCTGTGGGGCTGGGTGTGCAGAACCGCCTGCCCTTCCTCCTCCTCGCCCATCCCCGAGGGTTGGTGCTCGCTGTCCCAACTGATACTGGCTATTTCGGTGTTGCTCATGCCATCTGGTTTCCATGGAAGAAAGGTCCTGTCAAACTGCACATACTGATAAACACAGCATGATTTACTTGTGAGAAATAAACTCCGGTATTTTTTTCTGTGACTCTCTGAGGCTGGGGGAAAAAAAAATACAAACAAAAAAATGGTTCTTCCAGTGTTTGGAAGACTTTGTTAGTGCCTGGGCAGCATTCTTGACTTTGTGTGATTGCTTTCGGTTTTCAGTGAAGTCCTTTCCATATGTAATTTTACATGAGAATCCTTCAGTGCTCGATATGTAGGCAAAACCTAAACTGACTTTGAGACTTCTTTCATAAGCAGTGAAAATCAAAGGTAGTGAGTCTGTGATACTGATAATGTAATTATGTGCTGTTCAGCTTTTTGATGTGTAACAGCTAAAAATGTTCTTCTGGGAGTACAGACACTTGCTGCTGTGACTGAGCTTTGCAAACTGCTTAGAAGAAGGTCCCTGGGAAAATATCTTGCTTGCTGCTTATCAGCATTTTATTGAGCTCCTGTATTTATGTGCAAATATACTCCATAAATAAATCTTTAATGATGTGATTTTTTTTGTGAAGAGGAGACACAGCTCTGTTCAATTCTTCTAATTAAATACAGCTAACGGTGGCAACTAGAATACAAGAATTTGAGCTTCTTTCACTCAATTTTTCTGCATGATTGACAAAATTATTGCTTTGGTTTTGTTTGTTTTGTTTTCTAAAACTTCTAAGCATTCTGTCTTTAATCACCATTTTTATAAAAATGGCTTTTTCTTAAATATTTTCCGAAGCTGTTTTCCAAATAGTCCATGTTTTTATATAATATTAGAATTTTAAACTTCCATGTTCAGTATTTTTAAATGGCTTTTAGAGGCAAGAGTGAGAATACAGGGCAAACGGTAATCTTTTGAGCTTTTTCCAAAATTCCTTCACTGTGACATTCAATTTGGGTAGCTTGCACAGGTACATTAATGAAAAAGGGGACACATAGAGGAGAACTCAAGTAGAGGATGGAGAGGAATCTTCCATGTGAGAAATATTTTGGGAAAGCAGATAAAAATAGTGGGGGTAGATGGTTATGATAAATGTTTTGGGTATTATGCCAGCCTCTACCCTTGCTATGCAGTGCCAAGAGCATTAACTGGAATGGTGCTGGGGGGGCTTGCTGCGGTCCGTGCTCTTGTCCCTGGAGGCTGAGGGGTGGCTCAGCTGGTGGGCTTGCACAAGCTCCCTGAGCACGTGGGCTCGCACCCTTGCTGTCTGCTTGGCACCGGGACTTCTGCCACAGCTCTTCTCTAGAGAGAAAATAGACAAGGAGCTGCAGAATTAGCGCTCAGCGCGTGAGTGGGACTGTGCTTGAGCACATCTTGGAATTGGGTTTTCCTATGGTGTCGTTCTTCAAGCTGTTATTTTGGATCGTTTAAAAAATAAAAAATGTTTAAAGTAACTCCAGTGACAGGGGTATGACCTCAGTCTTTTAGACACTTAAAAAATTGTCTAAAATCTTTGGTCTGCACCTGTGGTCCTTTGACGTGTTAATGCTGGTATTTTTATGCTGTTGTAGCAGGCTTTTGGGGGAAAGTGATCCATTTTTACGTTGCATGAATATATAGAGGCCATTTCTTCTGCAAGGAGAATTAATGGGAATTTGAAGGTTATGTGTTTTGTAATTTGGCACTGGCTGAGCATAAAAAAGTTTGCCTACAGAATGAGTAAAGAGGGGACAGTTCCCTTCTCCTTGCTCATGAAGGAAATTGTATTGGAGACCAGACCATGAGCCTTGTGTGCAGGGCTTTGCTAGAGCGGTGGGAAATGCCTCTGTCTTGGCCTGACCTAAGCAGAACAGGCTGAGAGAGTGAGTCGCAGGCACGTGTTGTTGGAACAAGAGCAATCCGGCCACGAGGAATACAAGGATGCAAGAGGGTAATGAAGGATTCGCATTCATTCTGCCTCAGAGACACTCGTTGATTATTCCGTGGAAGATGGGGGTTCAGAAATAGTTCAGACAGCTCAGCCACGCAACAGATGTAAATAAAAACTTAGCCAGGTAGTGGGTTACAACCCGATCCATAACTGGGAAACAAAAACTATTCAAGATCTGACTGGCTGAGCTCAAAACCCCCTGCAGCTACCATTTGCAGAGATGCAGAAGAAGGTGCCACCGTGCTCACTGCACCTTCAGGGAAAGCTGCTGCTTGCTCTTTTTTTAAATACAAGTTTAGTGAGCTCAGATGATAACAGCCTGTGAGTGATTTCACGTGCCTTTGTGGGTTACACCGACGCTGTCCCTGAAGCAGTTTTTGCTTGGTGGCCCCAGGACCACCCCACGACCCCACGCTGGCTGGGGTTTCTGCTGCAGCACTGCCCGCAGGGCTTCAGGCATGACGGCATTGCAGCTCCCTCCCGTATGAGCACAGACCTTCTGGAAGAGCAGCCTTCTGGGCGCTGAAGTAAGCAGATATCTCTTTTTCATCCTCCCCTACATTCATCTTTATAACCTACAGCAAAAGGCTAAAAACAAGAGAAAAGTTGTATGTGAGCATGTACCGAAGCAGTGTTATACCAGCTAGGTCATTCAGACATCGGGGAATCCATGAACAAAATGAGTGTTAGCAAAATTCATCACCAAAGCCAGCTCTTGACATCATTCCCAGAGCCTGACTGCTCCCGAGAAATTGGAGAGCCTGATGTTGGGAAGGCCACAAAGTAGGAACTGCTTTTCCTTCTGACTCGTTGTAGCCTCCAGAGCTGGGGGGGAAGGCTAGCCTGAAACCCTACGCACTGCCACACCGGGAGGGTGTCCCCATCAACTGCATCGCTGCTGTCCCACGCACGGGGAACAGCCTCACTCAGAAGTCCCTTCATAATTCATCTCCATCAGTCGTGGAGCTTCTTCTGGCTGAGGTTTTGTGCAGAAGAAGCTGTTCCAAACAGGGGCCGCTAGTGGGTTGTTTTTCATTGTTGTTCGCTACGTAAGCCTCGTGATTCAAGATGAACAAGCATAACGATAAATTATAGCAAATACTGATTTAAAAAATGGTCTCAAATATATTTTTCACTTCTTTCCTAAAATAAAGCATAGTCATTCAGTTTTCATTATTTCTTTTTAATACTGGTGACTAATTTGCAGCTTTTCCTTGATGTCTGAAGACACGTGTTTGTTTAGCTCGAGCGAGATGGTTCACAATGCAAAATTAATCGCCTCAATAAGTGTTCCTGTGCTGCTGAGCACTGCGTGTGTAGTGATCTCTTGTTAAGTAAAGGAAAGCATCTCCTAAACTTGATTAGTTTTGCTATAAACAGAAGAATTGTTTTGCTCTTACAAATTGCATGACAATTATCTCTGATACCTCAGATGGTGACAGAGCATACAGACTAAAAAACCCCATTTTCTAGATTTAGATTCTTACATAAATAATGAAATTATTTTAGATTCATTGTGTTTTCTGGTAAGTTGTACAAGTTTTTACTATCCTGGAGGGATATGACTGATAAATAAAATGTAAGGCCAGAATGTATTAAACACAGAAAATACTCTATTTTGGATTTGAGGTTCTTTGAGAAATGGAAAGCTTTGAACTGAAACGCAGTCGGCTTTATCTCCTCTCTTGCAACAGATGCTGGAGTAGTTTTCCAGCACTGTCGTTGCCTTGTGGTTCACGTTAACAGGAGTCCAGCAGTTATACCCTCGCACTAAGCTGCCGATCTTCACTGCTCTGAGTGTCCCTGGTGTGGCAGTGCTGTGATTTTTGGAGACTGGGGTGATTTTGGAGGCACGGGTCCCCTGGGCCCTTATTCGGGAGGGTGCATGGTGGTGCGCTCAGTGGTAGTGGGTGCCAGGGTGCTGGCTTGGCACTGCCATGGGTCTGTCCGTGAGAATGCTGCTCTCCTTCAGTCCCTACCGCGTCAGTGAGCCCATTTTAACCCATTCCCACGTCATTTTCTCATTCTTAGAGCGAAGCATGTGATGGTCGCAGCATTGCCACAGCCTCACTGTTACTGAGCTGAAGTGACCAGGCCATTGAAACCTGAGTTCTAACTTGCTGTCAAAAGCGGAACTCTGTGTAACGTGTTCCTCATTATCTGTATTCACGTCCCTTTTTGCTTGCCCTCAAGTCAGATGCAAGATGAAGCAATGCACATAACCGTAACTTCTGCTGGGCCTCGCCAGGAGCATGCCCCTTTATGCAGCAGGCAGCCAGTGGCAAGGTCCCCACGCTGAATTTTGCTGAAGATGTCCCAGTCCTCCCCGGCAGGCCTGGCTGCGGCAGACCGCCTCTCTGCAGGGTGAGCAGGGGTGCATGGCGGTTTGGCAGAGTGGGACGTCAGGGTGTGACCGGGAGCTGGATGACATGGTGGTTGGGAGCAGGTGACATGAATGACCTCCTCTGTTTCCGGTCATTAAGCTCAGATTTAATCTCATCAATTAATTTGACTTGTGCAGGATGTGGTGGCTGCATCCAGCCTCCTAGTTCATAATGACTCATGTAACGAAGGAATCGTCGTGCGAACGGGTGAGAGCTTTGAAATCTAGAGTTTGGTGATGGGGGCAAACGTGGGAGGGGGCACCTGGGCTGGGGCAAGTTAGTGAAGCTAAGTGGGGGAGCTTGTTGCCTGGAGCACATGCTATTAGTAATAAATTAATAATAATCTTAGTACTTAGTATATGCTGTAATCCATCGGGTGCTCACCAGAGTGGTCTCTCAAGACAAAATTTACCCACTGCTGGGATCCAGCTGTTTCTGGGGAAGGAAAAAGCTACCTTTTGCAACCATGGCCACATGGCAGCTGCTTTAGGAAAGGAAGTGAAAAAACGATGTATCTGATTTTCTAGAGGTAACATGTAGATTTAATTTGGAAGCTTAGTAGTAGTAAGGTGTCAGTATATTTTGCCTTTCTGTAAAGTAGATGCTAAGGCATCTGACCTGCAAGACACTAGGCTGGGTGTTTGCTGCATCTCGCACAAGTGAGAGCTCCTCCGGGTCACTTTTCCTCCCTGAAACCATTGGTATCAGCTGAATTCAATGTTAGAGGGAAGCGGTCGCTTCCCTTGCTGAGTCATGGATGTTGCTTTCTTCTGTAGTAGTCATTATCATGGATGATGCTAATAATCATGTTTTATATATATGTGTAACATACTATATATATAAGCACACATGTACAGTTAGAACTATCACCTGTCAATATGGGAGTGTGTTTCAGTGATCTGTGGCTATCCTTTTTGCCACTGTTACAAGCACCTCCCCGTTTTGAGTGTTGGCTGTGGGACTTGTCCTGATGTTCGGCATGTGGCTGTGTTCTTGAGGAAAACACCCAGAAACTGCTGCATGCATGGTGTTTTTTATTAGTATAATAATTTTACATGTGAAGTGTGCTTTTCTAGTGGCAGGGGACAGTGTGGGGTGGACAATTCAGAATGACCGACCTGCCGGGCCAGCCGTGCTCAACACCCTGCGCTGCCCCAGAGGAGACGCTGGGTTTGTGGGAGACTGATCTTGGCGTGATGGCATTGACGTATGTCATCTCGCTCCCTCCTGCATCACTTGGCTTACGTGCATTTGTAGTTAAGCAAACAAGATGTCTTTAATGTGCAAGAGTGATTAACAAATAGTTTTTTACTTTTTAGAAGGGTACATAGTTGCTTATAGTTATGGCCTCTTAAGTGTTTTTATATAGAAACTCAGTGTTTAATATTCATTAGAACAAGCACGTAAGACTGATTTTAATAAAAGAGTTTCTGGTTATTTCAATTCAGTTTGTTTTCTTCTTAAAAAACCCTGCTTCTCGGAGTTTTAAGTTAAATTGCTAGCTTACTGTTATTTTTAAAGATAAACAACTTCTTTATAGACTTGAGTGGGAAATGTCACTTATTTTATGGTTGAAATTCCTCTATGCCAGGATAATACAGAACTTCCTATTTCTCAAATATATTAAATAAATGTTATTAAATAAATAAATGTTAAGGAACAATAAACAGAAACAATATTTGCAGCTTCAGTGGTGTGGATGGATACGTGAATGCTTTGTAATAGATAAATCAACGGCAAAATGCATTAAATGCAGAGTAGACTTTCCTGCCATTTTGTGTCTCTGGCTTGCCAGTTGAAAGAGCAGAGTAATAGTCGGTATACGCATTTCCTAGTCTAGAGACAGACACTGACCTTTCCCTATTTGGTTTATAAATCCACATCCACCTAACGCTGTCAGGTAATGTGAATTCTGCAGGTCTCTGAAATCCCCAGTTTTGTAAAGGAGATTGAATTTTTTCTCTTTTTTATAACCTGTGGTATATATCAACAGGCATATTTCTTGATGTTAAAGGGTTTTTTTAATTACAGTAATAGTGGTTAATTCATAACCATCTACTCTGTAAAGGAGAGGGTTTATGGAATTTGCAGTATAACTTTCTGACTTGAAAATAGTGTTACTTTAATTAATCTAAAGTAAGAAAGGATTGGGCTATGGGATTTGTACGTCAGTGCCGTTACACTGTTGTTAGAAATTGGTTCACCATTTGATTAGGGGTGTAAGTCTTGGAGAACTGATTTCAAGGAAATACTTTATTTCTGCACACTGCAGTAATGTGTACACAATTGGGGGCACTTACATTACAACATTGCCTTTTTTTTTTTCCATTATTTATCCAGTTTTCATGAACTGAGTACACTTGGATGTGTTAAATTCAGATGTAATGTCACAGTTAGGTGTTTCTGCTAAAATGGTTGCAGAAACTGTGAAATATACTCAAGATAAACACACGTCTGATAAGGATCTGCCTAAGAAGCCCACTGAAGTCAGTGGGAGGTTGCACTGCCTTCCTAAGCAACTCTGTCAGAGCTAAAACAGTACAGAAATAACCTTTAAAGCACTACTAGTAGTACTACTACTACTAAAACTATGTATATAATGCAAAATATCTGGGTCATAGAGGTAGTGTTGGCAGTTTTTTACAAATCTGGTGTGGGACTTACTTAGTAAATGCTAATATGTGCTTGTAGTTTTACTGAGCTCTGTTTATGTCACAAGTTGCTGGGCGGGGGGGGCTACGAAATACACCTCAGATGGTACAGTATCAGGGCATTCCCACTTCACAGCTGGCTATTCTGTGCTGCTGCCGTTGTGCTCTACTTTTTCCCCAATATATGCAAAAGTACAAAATTGAGAGGGGGGTCTATTTGCTTTTACGTGCTGTTGTATCTGTGTAGTGGGTACAGTTCCTACAGAGCTAGAGTACAAGACCAATTTGGTTTGTTCAGCAGTAGTTTACTAAAAGATATTTTTCTTTAACCGATCCTTCACTGTTATGTGGCCAAGATGTTAATTAGCTCATTGTTTCTGCTTAATTTTTTGACAGCTCTATAATTATATCCTTCAGTCGTGCCATGAAGTAACTGCTGTATCTTCTCCAAATTTTATGTTGAGATTTGTTATTGGTAAACTTTGAATTTGGCAGAGGTGTTTTGAAAATACTGTAAGGCAGTCAGTAATTTTTGTATTTCTTTATTTAAAAGACAACCATTTGGCCATTTCAAGCTTTGAGACAGTACTGTCAATGTAAATAGAACATTGATTTTATTCCATTTCCTATCTCATTAGTCTCATTGTCATGAGGATGAATTCACGTTGTGTAATTATCTGTTCTTGCTGACAGTTCTCGTGTCATTGAGACCGGTGTTTTCAGCTTCCACTTTCTCTGAGCATAAAAATAGCATTCTTCACTGCCATGTTCTTCTTTAGTGTCGTGCTTTTTGCCCATCCGGCTTCATGTATCTTTCTTTCTAAGAGACGTGTGTGAATTGAGATAGAGAAAACGGGAACGTCCAGCAAACGCAGTTGCAGGAAGAGTGAAAACAATGGCTCCTCGGGAACAGTTCCCAGTGCAGTGAGACACTCCTGTTCGGGTACCTTATTTTTGTGTCAGAGACTGTAATGACAAGAGGAGGAAAAACTATCATTAACCTGGCTGTACAACATTTCTTTATAGCAATAACAGGAAATAATAAAAATCGAACGTATTTAATCAGAACGTTGAAACCATAATCACATGGTCCTTTCTGTGTTAGTTTCACTTTCTCAGGCATTTTCAGATAACCTCTCCATTGATTTGTGAAGTTGTTTCTTAATCGTTTTCATTGACCAGCTCAGCAGACAGCTAAGTCATCTCTCTTACCCTCTTAAGGAATGACTTCTCCATGTTACTGCTCTCTTTTTTTCTTTTCTGATAATCACTTTAATTTGCTTTCAATATTTTTAGCTTCATTTTCCTTGTATTCCAAATAATCAGTGAAGTTGGCTAAACCGGTGTTTCGACAGTCCCAAGACAAGTAGCAAATACTTTCAGATTTCAAAAGGTGAACTTCAAAGACCACCTGTGGATTAAGAACAGCCTTTAGTACTGAATAGCCAACTAGGTGGAATCTGGAAACTGTCAGCCCCCAAATAGATTTTAGTAAAATAAAAATAAAAATAAAAAAAGAAATCAGTTCAGCCCCTTTCCTGTTCTTTCACTATGGTTCCTCCCTCTGGATATGTTGCAGTCTTTCCTAGCTTATCGGAGACAGCCCAAAGAGACACATCACCTGTATCTGCTGGGTTTTTTTGCAGACAGTGATACCCTTTAGTATTCGAGGCTTACTGGGGACTCCTTATTGACTTGGAATATCACAAGAGAATTTCAAAGCGAGGGGAAAATAGTTTATGCAGATAAAAAGAATTCTAATTCTGTGCTAACATCTTCCTTTATTTAGTGGAGATATTGAAGATATACCTCTGGTCTGAAGTCAGCCTTTATTTTTGCTAGAAGGCTATTTTTAAAGCTGACATTTCTGGCTATGTTTTCAGGTAGATAACAAATTCTGACAAACCAATTTTTCTTCAAGTAACTGTGCAGACAAAATACACATCTAGCATTTCTTCACATTCAGAAGATTTACCTCTGAGGCATCACAGCTCCTCGGAGTAATACTTTCTTTTTTGTAGCTGGCAGCCTGAAGAATGAAGGGTGAAATTCAGCCTCGTTTAATGCAGTTACGGGTGTGTCACTGACCTCAACAGGAGCAGGATTTTGCTGCGAGTGTCTGACTCCAAATAGAAAACATATTACAAAGCTAGGAATAAAACATAGTTTTGTGAGTTTTACCAGGAAAATTAGTCCTTTCAATACACGTGAGAACAAAAGATAGTTTTCATCTGTTTTCATTTTGTATGTTGCCTTCATACTACCTTTCTTTTCTCATAAGGGCTGACTACTCTTGTAATGAAAGTGAAATTAAATATCTTGTTTTGAAAATGTGGCCTTTAACTTGCTTTGGCTTTAGCATGTAAAATATATCAATTGCTGCTCTAACTCTTCTTGGTGTTTGGTAAAATCAGTGGTTGGTATGGATTGTATACCAAACTGATGAACAGGAGAAAATCCCTGCTTAGAGCTGTTAACTTGTGCTTGCAAGTAATTATGCACAGTTGTTTGTCTCCTGCTAGCAGGGATTAAAAAACGTGGGCATGATTAGAAGTGTCCTGGCAGGGAAACCATGGTGCCTGTTATAATCTTGTTAGCTGTATTAGGTGTACTTTACTTCTCCTGTAGTTTGTTGTTTTAATCGCTTAGTCCCTGGAAAAAGACTCCTTGTAGATTTTCCTCATCTATTGGTTTGCATCCCCGCTGGCCGGCGTCACTTCCCAAGATGTGTTTCTGATGACGGTGTCAGTGGTGCTGCTTTGGAGGGTGGTGGTGGTGGGAAATAAGAAGATTACAGAGCGGTGTCTTTAGAAAGACAGGCATGAGAACAGCCTTCCCCCTAAACGCAGGCGGGTGGGATGCTGCTGGGGGTTGCGGTGCTGGCAGAAGTCATCTCATCGTCGGTGTTGCCTGCAGGTTCCAGTGTCCCACAGGGTGCTGCGGGCGCTGCCGCGAGGGCCCCTCTGCTCTTTTGAGATCTCCAGGCTGGGACAAGAGTTATAATTTATTATAGGTTATATTTACACATGGCACCAGACTTCTCTGGCAAAGCTGGGCATCTGAAACTTGTCTCAAAGAAACGCCCGTTCCACCTCGGCAGCCGAGGGGAAGGGTTTACCCTCTCATTTCTAGATGTTAAACGCCTGGGTGGCTTTTTAAGTGGATGATGTTTATCACGAAGCTTGTAGTTCACCTGCAATATGTTAATGGGAGGAAACGGAGTGCTGAGTAATCGTTCTCTTCTGGAAGGGGCAGCCGCACGTGTGCAGGCACATTATTTCCTGAGGGCTGAGGTGAATGCAGATCCGGGCTAGCTTGTGGTGACCCCAGAATGACGACACGTTAGTGACCAGGGTTATATACGGCTGCACGGTTGCTGTCTCGGGCAGTCAGCTGTGGCACCAGGGCGGGCCGGTCCTCTGAATAAGCGGCGTTTCGGGTCTGTCCTTAAGCGGGAGCGGGGAGGCCGCGCCGCTGCCCGCCCCGGGGCGGTGAGAACCGCCCGGTAGCGCTGCGCTGTAACGGGCTGGCGGCGGGGCCCGCCTCCGTGCGGGGCGCCCGTACCTGCGGGCCGCGGCCGGCGAGGCGCGCGGGG
>JADKXX010004706.1:0-139887 GCA_017310255.1 Butorides virescens
GGGCCCTGGCGCGACCCGGCATGCAGGGTCGGCGGGGCGGGGCGGCGGCGGCGCGCAGGCGGGCGGGTCAGCGGACGGTACCATTCCCCGCGCCGCGCGTGGGCGCTCCGGCGGCGGCGCCGCCGCCGTGGTCCGTCCCCCTCGCTGCATGTCGGGTAGCGCCCGGGCCCACACGCTCGTCCTCCGGCGGCCGGGCGAGCCCCGTCGGGCGGGCGGGCGCGCTCGGGGCAGCGCGGCCAGCGTCTGACAGGCGCGACCTTTCATAAGACGGCCCCCGCCATTGGCTTGCTGCCCGGAATATCGCTGCAACGCTATCTGCGATTGGCTCGCTCCCGATCATGCCTGGCTCCGCACGGGGAAGCGGCCCCTCTCCTCGCAGCCCGGCGGCGGCTGGCGTGAGTGCCCTGCGCGGGGCGGCGGCGGCGGCTCCGCGGGACACCCCCGAAATGCCGCCCGGTGAATTGTAACGTGTCTCTTCTCTCTACAGGTTGGTACTAAGAAGTGCCTTTCCTGACGTCTCTGCTGCTTGGGACCGCTTCTAGAGCAGCCGCTGCTTTTTGCCTTGCTTGCTGCCAGCTAGACTGCGACGACAGCGCATCCGCCCGCCACCTCTAGCCAGACACCCCCACTGCCTCCCAAAACCGAGAGAAAGGCGCTATCGGGCCTTGCCGTAGGCTGCTTTACTGTAAAAATAAAAGTTTGCTGAGAAGGTCAGATATCTTCTGCCCGAAAATCAAGGAGAGGAGGAAAAAAAAAAAAAAAAAAAAAAATCCAGTCTCGATCGTTGCTCTAAACTGCTGCATCTGTCTATGCCAAACTAATCGATACCGATTGCACCACAAAACCCCGTTGCAAATTCAGCTGCGTGGAGATTACCTTTCAGACAACTTTACTGAAAGCAGCTTGGAAATCCCGTGTCAGAGGGTCTGCCACGTTTTCATGCTTGCATTGTGGGCTCCGGTTGGCACTCAGGATGGGTAACTGAGCGCACGAGGCTAGTCCCGGGCCACACTTTTTAACGTTCACCTTGCTGGTAATCCTAGCATTTCTCTAAGTACGCAACCTCTGTCAATTAACAGTGTCACGCTGCGAACTCCTGGTGGCACGTCTTTTCCTTGAGATTGTGGCCACCCAATTTTACACGTACTTTTAAAATAGGGAGCGGGGGGAAAAAAAAAAAGTAATCTGGAGGTGGCGCTTTCATCATTTCCAGTTTATCAGTTCAGCTACTCGTTTGTCCGTTTCATTGGAAATTTTAACTACCTGTAAAATCTAAAGATGGCTGTTAGTGTCACGCCGATTCGGGACACAAAATGGCTAACGCTGGAAGTGTGTAGGGAGTTCCAAAGAGGGACTTGCTCACGACCAGACACGGAATGTAAATTTGCACACCCATCGAAAAGCTGCCAAGTTGAAAACGGACGCGTAATCGCCTGCTTTGATTCATTGAAAGTGAGTAAATATTACATTATTTTCAAGGATATACAGTTAATGAAAGCAGCAGTTGTAGCCAGAGAAACCCTGCAGCCTGAAAGGGAGCAATTGCTGGCTGCCAGCAGTGGGATGTTTTGCTGCTTTTATTTTATTGATGCTTGTTGATTTGTTTTGCTGTTTTCCTCAGGGGAAGGGGAAGGATAGGGGGAATGAAGGGAAAATACGCCTGGCAGGGCTCAGATCCTCCGGTATGGCTACAGTGACTGGTTCTTTGCCTCCAAATTATTCTCTGCCTGTAGCTAAAATAAAGGGTACTTCACGTAGAAACAGCAAAGTCACTGTAAGGATTCTTTGTTTTTAATAGCACAAACCACGTAAGCAATATGAGGATTTGTTTCCATCTCGTAACTACGAGTGGGTTGCTGGTGTCTCTGGACAGCTGATGGTGAATCCTAGAAGAGTGTTTTCCTCCTTAGGTTATTTGGGTGTCTCTGAGTACCCTGCTTGTATTTCTGTGTTTGGGACTGCTGTGGTTATCCTCTTTATCACAAATGCACTTGCTTAAGGGAAAGACAACGCTTGGCGGAAGGCAAGGTGCCTCTAGATGTGCAAGCAGAGCTGTAGCAGAGCGGCTACAGCCTCACTGTGATTTTTAGGAGGCGTATCCGAGTTAGGCGCTGTGTATGTATGGCTGCTGTTTTACTGTAGCTGTAGTTTCAGTAATAGGTGTTAAATGTGTGGATCCCAGCGCCTTCCCTTCATTTTTTATGAATTAAATAATCCTAACATTTAAAATACAGAATTAATGAGGTAGAGTCATAAAAAATCAAAAGTTGGGAAAGAGAAATAGTGTCTGTCAGTTTCTTCTGCGGTATAATTTTCTCTTCTTGGGACCAAATCCTGGGAAGCGGAGCAGAGCCCGAGTGCGTGGAGTTGGCTCATGGCAGAGACGTGCTCTGGGGAGGGAGCCATAGCTGTGACCGGCTACCGCAGGTCGCCGGTGCAGCCAGGCCCCGATGGCAGCGGGAGCGGGGCAGGAAGTGGGTTTGTAGCAGTTTTATAGAAATCCTGCAACGCTCCTGAGTTTAAAAATGTGTCTTGTTGCAGCTCAGGGTAGGGGGTGAACCTTCAAAATGCTCTCGGGCCCGAAATACCCAGCCCCACCACCCCCAGCCATGTTTTAACTTACGGATATTGAAATGCTTTGGTTTGTGGTGTTCAAATTTATTTTAAAATTACAGTAATTATAATACATGGGGGGGGGGAAGAAAAATTCATTTTAAAACGTGGATATAAAATGTTTCTATGCATTAAAAAAGTGGTGGAGTTAGGAGCAATGCCAAGGACCGCCAGCACTGATGGGGAGTCCCAGCCCCGAGGCGTCGCCCTCGGCTGGGGAGCGGCCCAGTGCCTCTGCCCGCCGTGGCCACCGCCCCTGGGCGGCAGCGAGCCCGCCTGGCGCTTCCTCTTTGCGGCGAGGCGAGGCGTGGCACCGGCCACCCGCCGCTGCGAGGGCGCTGCACTGTGGGGGCCACCGCAGCCGCCACGCCGGCGTGTTGGCGGTGGCCGTGTGGCCTGCCGCAGCGGGGATGGCCACGCCGCGCCCACGGCAGCGTACCTGCCGGAGACACGGGCCTGGCCGCGGAGACGTGAACCTGCCTCTGCGTGAGAGGGTGTGAGAGCGAAGGTGTATTTGCTGGTAAAACAGTACCCGCAGTGTCCCCCAGCTTAATTTCCCACTGAACTGGGACTCGAACGCACGGTGTGCTGCGGCCGCAGCGGCCTCGCTCTGCTGGCCTTGCGCTTTCCAGAGCGAGGATCCAACCGAAAAAGGTTGAAACAAGACGCCAGAGTTAATTGCACGTGAATCTTTTTCACCATGGGAGGCATCACCTGAGTTCACTGTACATCAGCATCCTCCCGCTCAGATGTCTGATGTCTGTGGTCACTGGAAGTGCCTTAAAATCTCGGTGCTGGGAGAGGAGGCCAGTGGAGCTGGAGTGGCAGCGTGGGCTTGTGTCTGGATGAGAGACAAACCGGGGACTGGCCAGGCTTCCCCGTCCCCCATGGCGCTGCATGCTCTTCTGTTGCTGTCAGCAGGGCTCTTTGTTTCCTTTTTTAATGAAGGAGATAATTATCACCTTTGTAAAGAGCTGCAAGGTCCATGCTAACAACTGTAGGTAACATTGCAGCATTATTACATTGCTTCAAAATACCCTGTCAAAGAGTCTTCTGTTGCCCACGCAAAGTCAATGCAGTAGCCGAGTTGTCAGCTGGGAAGGAATCTATTATTTAAAAAATATACTGCTTACCAGATGTGTTTACTTGTGCGTTGGTGCTAAAAGGTTTCCTTGTGGCTGGGGTGCTTCTCCATGTGCTGTGTGCTGGAGAGGCTCCCGGGGGATCTGGTGGATCCCCTTGCTGTAGCCTGGGGAGCAGGGGAGCAGGGCCGGGTTGCGTTGCTGCCGCCGCCGGAGCAAGTAGAGCTGCTTGCTCCTGAGCGCCTTTTTTTTTTTTTTTTTTTTTTTTTTCCCCCCTTTCTTTTTTTTTTGGTTAACTAGCTTCTATAATGTATGAAAATACCTTTGGTAAACAGAAAATGGAATATCCCTTCGCTGAATTCCCTGTGTCCAATCCCCATGGTACAAAAGCAGTTACTCAGTTTTGGTTTTGTTACACATCTTTGTCAATTTTTGTGTGTTATAAACTAAACAAGCACTGGTTACTTTGTTACATTTCCTGCGATATCACGAACTTGAGGTGTTATGCAAAAACAATTTAGGGAAATGGTATATCAGATTTGTCTAGACTCTGTAAGGTCAGTTAATAGTTTACTGAAGAAATAAAAAGATTTTTTTTATCAGGACTTTCAAAAGTAATTTTTAATAGTTCAATAATTCAGGGTGGATGTAACGTCCTTGCTCTTTACTAAAATAGAAGTACACCTAAAAATTGACCTTCATATTAAAATACTTGATTTCTTATAAAGGTATATAATACTAGTATTAACTAAACAGCTATTCTTGCATCGTCTCTTGAACACAAGACAGATAGTTAGTCACTGAATTTTTCTTTACAAACTATGAATGCATCTTTCACTCACAGCGCTCCAAGGAATTAGTGTGTCTTAGAAAAAAAAGCTTTATGTTGGCCGGCATCAGGCAGGTGTGTGTTAGTGCTGCAGAGAACTGCAGCCCCTGGTAGCAACACTTGCTCGTGAGCTGGAGATGGCCGGTGTGCTCTGCTATATTTAGAACATAAACAGGCAAAGCAAATACTTTCTGAGGGGACCCCGTGAAATGGCAGTACCCTTCAGCTCTGCCCGGCAGACTTTGGCCTCCGTCCCAGGTGTCCTCCACGGATGTTGTGCAGGGACGGAGCGCACGGAGCTCACAGCCAGCCGCAAGCAAGTACGACTCATCTGGGCCTGCCTGTAGGAGGTAAAAATAGATTTCAGAAGTGGAACTTTCAGCTTGGGCGCAATACTTGTCCCACACCCCCCCAGTGAAATGAAAGCAAAAACTGAGTATGTCGGTCTAGAGCAAAAACAGAGGGGCATCTCCTCCTGCAAATCTCTCCTCCATGTTGTGTTGCCGCCCACAGGTACCATGTCGGCATTTGCAGGGGCTGCTTGTGGAGCTGTGGCACTGCAGCGCTGATCTCTGGGCACGTGTCGTTTGTTGGGAAACACGTCCTGTGTGTGCACCTTATGGGTTCTTTCTTAATTCTGAGCTGGTAACAAACAGCAGTTGTTATGTGTTAATTAGAAGTGTGGGGGAGAAGGAGGAAGACGCTTACATTTCTGTGACCTCGATGAGGTAGTGCAAGGAAGAGGTCAGGGCCATGTCAATCAGAGCAAGATTTTTATCATCCCCCTGTTGAATACCTTGCTTCATAATTAGTCCTAATGAAATCTGCAAGGCTGTCCTTAGGGTAGTGCATTAATCAAGATAAATGCGTGGGGGATAATCTAGCCCTTAGATATTAGGAGGATAATTTTAAAACAAGAATGATTATGTAGTATATTCAAATTGTGCGCTTGAGTGGCTGAGTCAGCTCCAGCTCTGGCTCTGCGTTGTTTAAATGCCGCAGGATTTTTTTCCTAAATTTGGACGCCTAAAAGCCTATTAAAACTGTCTACAGCAAAAATAAGCTCTTGAGTTCCTAAATCAGGAAACCAGTTTACAACAGAAATTAGATTTTTACCATAATTTTAAAACATTTTTCTTCATTTTTTGCTTGGAAAAATGCGCCTAAGTAAGATTCATTTTTGAAATTACATTAAGTTCGTCAGATGTTCCGATAGATGAGTCATCTGACGTTTCCTGAAAACTGAGATAAAGATGTCTTAACAATGGGGAGATGGATGTCAAATGCAAATCTTGTGGGAGGCTGCAGATGCGCTGAGGACACCCCGTCAGCCTGCCTGCAGCTCGTCTGTGCGCACCACATCCTCTGGCTGCCACGGGGTCTTTCCTAGCCGTGTATTTTTGAAAGTATAAAAACAATGAGGAAGAAAGTGGGGAAAGAGTGATGTGGACTCGGACCATCTTTTCGGTAGTGCTTGCCTGGTTGTGGTCAGCGCTGCTGTTAGTGCTTCTCCGCTGCAGTCAGTGGGCTTTCTGTGGGGTGCAAACTGTTGTGATCGAAAAACACGCGGGTTCTAACTGATCTGAACTTCACACGGTTTCGGTGGACTCAGTGAACAGTGTAGGATTTGGGCTGAATCGCAGTTTATCCCTTTGGAGCTGATGTTCACTACAGGCACTGCAACTTTCAGATAGATTTTTGCTCTCTTAAGTTATGCTCCTGCTAAGGCAGCTATTTCATGCTCGAGTTGGATGTCCTGATGAAGTGTAAAGCTTTTTTTTTTTTTTTTTTTACTCTTCCTTCAACAGCTGAAAAGTCTTGAACTTTGACATTTCTTTGCTTTTTTTACATTTAAGCAAAAGCTAGAGACTAGAAGTTCAGGTCTTTTCACTGATGTCTGAGTTTGAAGCTCTGGTGCCTTGTGTAGAAGATCAACCAATACACAGCATGTTAGTATTTTATCTTCTGTTGTACTTATTTTTTTAAAATGAAACTCCTGAACTCTGTAGAAGTGGCATGGCACTTTTTACCAAGAAGCCTTAAGGATATATAAATGTGTTATTATAGATGAACTCGGTGAGCACCTTATTTCTTACCACCTCAGAGATGTAATTATTAATTGGTCAAATCTCTCTACTTCATCGCTGCTTCAAAAAATAATGATTTCTTTTGACTTGTCATTCCCCTTTGTGTTATACTTATGTAAGGGTGTAGAATAAGGACCTTATTTATTTTAATACAAACAAAATCATGGTAAGAGTATTTCTGAAAATGTGAGAATGCCAGATCATTGGCTCTGTCAGTCCTTTAATGAAAGCAGAAGCATCGTTACAGAACACTTTAGCAGGTGACTCTTTGGCAATTTTAACTTTGGGGTGTACAGCATCACTCGAGCGCGAGGCCATAACAGCATTCAGGGTGCAGAGGTTCGGTTTGGCTCAGGGGCTGGGAGGCAAATGGACAGACGTCTGACTCCAAGGAAACTCATAAAGCAGTAACCCTTGGAAAAAAACGAAAATATAAACAGCATTCAAATTCCTAAGATCTGATTTCCCATTTTTCTCCTCTTCAGCCAGTGCATCTGCCAGTAGGCTGAGCTCCAGAAGAGGAAGCAAATGGAAAGTGGCAAATACATTGGGAAAAATGGTGCAATTGTTAGGCTGAGTGGCAAGTAGTCCATTAAAAAAAGAAACAATCAAAACCATGCAAGTTCCTCTGTGGGAATATAAGTAGCATTTTGAAATCTTATCAGATATTCAGACAAAAGAGTTATGGCTCACTACAGTGTTCAGAGTTCATATTACAGTTTCAGCTCTATATATGCAGGAAGAAATTTTTAAAAAATTAAAACATTGCATAGCAGCATTTGCACTGTCATTTTTTCAGAGGCTGTACGTAACAGAAACCAGTGTGAGTTTCTGTTACGTACAGTCAGGAACTCTACTGTGTACAGTCAATATCAGTAAAATTCTGAACTAATTTGCGGGGAAAATTTAAAGAGGCATGAAATAAGAAAACGTCATGTCAAGAATATTTAGTCATTTGTCCCAAGTCTTCAAATGAGTGGCCAGAAGCAGCCTGCGAGGCCTCTCTCCTTCCCGGGATGACCCCAAGTTTCTGTTGCTCTGTTTTTCTGAATACAGATGCCTTGTTGCCAAGGTTCGCTCAAAAATTTTTGGAAGCAAGAAATTACATTCAAGACTGAATGATCACATCTGTTTTTTGACTTTGGAGAAGCATTAATATTTCTTTGTTGGGACTGCATAGCCTTGTTAGCCCAACAGAATACCATCTAGGAAATATTGCCCTGAGTACTTCTAAGAAGTCTGCGCATTGCATCATGAATAGCTCCCATGTCGGGGCCTTGTCTAATGTCTGAGAATGGCCAGTCTTCTGGAGAAGAAGTCTCAAAGCCAAGGCAAGTCTGCTGCCCTCCTACCAATTTGGTCAGATTGTGAAAACCCTGTTAAAAGAAAAACCAGCGTTGTTTTGGGGATGATTAGTAATGGGTACCTCTTTAATCCTCTCTCTTGTTTTCTTGTGCTTCCTTCTGTGCCGCATTTTTTTTCCCCGTGGGTTGGTGACAGATGCGTGGGGCCAGGCTCAGTGGAGAGCAGGTTGCCTGCTCTCCCTGTTTCGCAGCAGCGGTTCTTGCCCTGGGAACGAGCTCCTGGCACCGTCCCTGCATGGTCCCACTGCTGGTCGGGATCCAGACATGGGGTGGGCAGCAGTGCCCCGTGCTCAAGCACAGACTTAGGGTAGAGAAAGCTTTGGTGAAGAGCAATTAAAAAGTGTTCCTGTGTATCCTGTATTTTTCCCCTGCTCCACGTTGCTTTCAAAGGGAACAAAAGGCAGAGAAAGCAGAGGCTGGTGCTGGCTGGAGCACCTACAAGGTGGGAACGCTGCTTGCAGCATCAGGTGAGCTCTCCTGTTCTGAGGACCAGGATGCCAGACAACGCGCAACTTCAGTGATCAGTAATTGCTAGATTTTGTCCACTGATTGCCTTGCTGTGTGCTTCCTCCCAGGGGGATTGTGTTACAATGCTTGGGGGAAATAAGAGGGTGATCTCTCTTGTCTTTAAAGGATGCGAAGCCACCTCACTGAGTCTTGCTGGCTGTGCTAATTGGCGTGCTTGCTGGCAACCTTAATCGCGAGGGACTGGACTTGTACAGGTGAATCTCCCTGCAAGCAGCACAGTGGCAGCTGGTCCCCGCTCCCCTGGCTGTGCAAGCCCCACGCAATGGCTGGGGGATCCAGGCTTTTAGTTTTTTAATCCAGGGCTGCACAACAGCACTTAAATTAGTTCCTGTAAAAAACAACAAAAGAGGTGCTTTTATTCTCATTCAGAGTTCTGTCTTTTTCCTTAATTTGCACAGTGCCACTTGAAGGGCTACTGCTATTGAAATAAGATTTAAGTAAATACTGAATTGTAACATACTGAAACACAGGATTATGCAAATAAGAAAACCTTTTGGGGGTTCATGTTTGAATTTATTGCAATACTGATGACATATCCTCTTCATTAGGCAATAATCTAATTATTTAACTGATACAAAATACTAGTTGAGGTAGTTGGAAGCAACTCCAAGATTTTGATCAGATCGAGGAAAATATTAACATCTGATAAAATGGATTTTTTTAAAGAGGAATAATAAATCCAGGCTACTTCATCTGCAGGGCCTAGCAGTGCTGGAGTGCTTCACACCAGCAATAGGAAGCTGTGGGATGCAGCAGCTTCGTGAGCTCCTCCTGCGTTGGTAGTGGCAACATAGGAGACCTCAAAGGACTATAGCTTCACATGATCCCACCAGAAGCTGCGCTGGAAACCAGTTGCGTAGCCAGGCAATGCTGGTTTGAGCTCCGGGAGCTCCGGCACATTCCTGTTGGGAGCTGCCTCCGTGCCACCCCTGCAGGGGTAAGGGTCTGGCAGGATCACGGCAGAGCGGTCTGGCATGTGCCTCCTGCCCAGCTGGGTCTGTCATCTGTCCACAGGCAGGCAGCAGGGTTTCCCAAGGGGCAGCACTACGGCAGAACTGATGAGTGCCTTTGCAGACATTGCCCCCCAGGTGTCTGTGTGCCCAGCCAGGAGCTGAGATCTGCTCTGTGACAGAGAAACTGAGCTGCGTTTCATAGGCACTGCCTCGAGAGGTGGTGTCCCTGCTTCAGAGTGAGTAGAGGCATTCCTGGATGTAGCAGATACATTGATGTGGTAAACAGGATCTGTTTCCTCAGATTGTGGGGTTTTTTTTATATCCCAGTCACCAAATAAACTTCCCGGTTGATAAAAGTGCTAAACTTAGCAGCCTTTTGCACCCCAGTGCACTTTTGACTGCTGTCTCTCAACCCTGGAGATCCTGAAAAGTTCTCTTGCTTTTCAGAGACGGGATGCTGGGAACACTAGCTCTGCTCCAATGGGAAAATGCTGATGCTTTTGAAGCTTGCTCAAAGGCTGCTGAACAGCGGTAGTGCTTTAGCAGGAGGGTTTGAAGGGGCCGGCTGGGGTAGCGGGTTTGGATCGAGCTTGCATCTCGAGAGCACTTCAAGTCCCATGAAGTTCCTGGAAAGCCTCTCTTCAGCTCCAGATTCCTTTGGACCATTCCTAACTTGGCAAAATAGTACAGAGAGTTAGTAAAAAAGGAAGAGAGTACTGCTTGAAGAAAGGAGCAGGGTTTTTAGGAAATAAAGTTGTTTACTTTTGGTTGGCATGATTTCACTGAAGTTGAATGGGATGGTTTCCAGGCTTAAATGTAAACATAAATAATTGTAAAATTGAGATTTAATTTTGAAACAGAAGAATGGTAAAGTATGGAAATTGTCCTTCATATATGTGCACAGTGTCCATCCTGCCATGCCAGCTGCATGGGAAGGTGCATGTCCTTACGTGCCCAAGGGGCCAGGAACCAGCTGGTTTAGAGGGGCTGTGGGGACATGTTTTGGGCCACAAGGTAGAGAGGAGGCTGTGGGGACATGGGAGGTGAGTGGCTCTGAGGCCATCTCTGTTGAGGGAGATGCCTGTGGGACCAGTAGGATCAAACGCTCTGCTGAACCCAAGCTGGAAGGTGGCAGTTTATGGCAGGCAAGAGTCAGCTCAGGTACAGGGGGGTCTGCAGTGTACCTGGGGAATGGGGTCATTTATTTGTGGACACGCTGAAAAAAACACCGTCCAGGAGCAACCATGCCAGCCCAGGGTAGCTGCAGGTGTAGTAGGTAACCTTGCAGGAGTAAAAGTCGTTGCTTTCTGCTCTTAAGTCTTTCCCATTTCCTGGTGATGGATTGAGTTGCTGTCCGAGGGAAGTACCCACATGCTGAACTTCAGGGGCATCGGAAGCCTTATGGCACTTTTATCCCCTAGCAATATTAATGCTTCTTCAATTTTCAGCTTTTTCCAGTGTTGTTTTCCCTTTCCCTGTCCTTTTTTCTAGACATACGTCCTTTTAAAAATATCCTCAGTCTTGAAAGCACAAATACAAGCTGATCATAAACATTACCAGGTTAGGATTGCAAGAAGACACAAGAGTGAATTTTAACACATTTGACTAGTGCGTGCTTTGTACATGCTGGAAAGAAATCTAAAGAATAGCCATGTGTAAAAGTGTGCAAGCAGACTTCCATGATGAATTTAGAACAGTGGTTGCACTCTACAAGCACAGACTGATAATCCATTGCTGGAGTGCATTTCTTTATCCTGACCAGAATCAGACTAAAATCCTGTGCGATTTCGGTGCTGGTCTTCTGTACTGCGTAAGGGAGAGGTTGTGCATTTATTTTGACGGAAGTGTTTCCATTCTTGACTGGCCCATGGAGATGTTTTTCACTTCACAGGAGCTTGGCAGATTTTTAGCTCTGCGTAGTAGCTAGCATAGCAGTGTTAAGAACAGTGCACATTTTTTCTTTGTTCGTTAATGTAATATGCACATTTAACTGGAAGTCTTTTGAAAACAACGGACAGATGAATAGTCTTCTGTGAAATGTTTTCTGGGACCTGGAGGCTCACTGTAAACTGACTTTGGTGAAGTAAATACTTGGGACAAAAATATTATACACTTGGTCCTGCCCTTTGAGCAGAATTCAGCTGTCAGCGTGCAGCAGCTCTGAGTTGAGAGCGCATCGTACAACTGGAGACAGGGTGAGCTGGAGCTGGACAGGCTGACTGGCTCTTCTGTCACTTCCCATTTTCTACGGTGGAATTGGGGTTTAGAGCCAGCTTATGATGGGTAAATTGTGCCTCTAATTCAGTTTTTTGGTGGGAGCGTGTGTTCAGAAGTTCATTTGCATTAACATACCCTTGCTTGTCCAGCATCCTGGCAAAATCTGCCCTGCAGTGAACTACGTTAAGAGACACCTCAGATCTGTGCAGTGATTGCAACCAAACAGAAGTACAGGCAAGTCAGGAAAAACCCTGATCAGGCAAACTGAATGATTAAAGATTTCACTCTCAAACTAGATGTCCCTCGAAGGAAACAGAAGTCAGTTCTTTGTATTTATTATGTTGTTATTTATTCCTGTTGTTTATTGAACACTGAGGCTGCACCTGGTGTTTTATGGAGAAGGGTAAGATGTTTCCCTTGCACAAGGCATGCAGGTTATGGGTGGATGGGTGCCCAGGGATATATATGGCAGCTTTATTTCAGAGTAAAGTACCTTAAAATGCAAAGTTCTTTTTGATAGTGGAGCGCAAGGAATTGTTTCTTAGGAAAAAAAAAAAAAAAGTAATTTGGAATTTAGATATTTCCAGTTAATGCCGAGGGGTCTTGTGGTGGGGTTTGTCGGTCAGGGGAATTTCCTCACTTGGTCAAGGGCCGAGCATTTGTTGGACAGAAGTGAATGTGCATGGAGCTGCAAACTGGCAAAATACACCTGCAGCAAAAGGCTAAGCACACTGTAACCAGAAGTAAGTATTTTAACCTTTTTCTGTGGCTGGACTGAACAGGAGGAAAAAAAAGGATTTTTAGACCAGTAGTACCATGCAGCTTCAGTTAAAACTGGCATTCTTGGAAATGAGAGCTCTTGAGAGCACTAGTTAAAAGGGTCTCCAGACTGTAAAATCAGCGCAGCTTTTCACTGCATTGAAAGTAAAACTGTCTGCACTTCCCTACTGATACTAGCAAAGGTAGTATCAATGTAGGACTGGACAATAGTTTAAAATACTGCTGGAAAAAGTGTTTAGAAGTATTTAAATGGGTTTTTTCCCTCCAGTAATTGACTTGCAACTTACTTGCAAGTTGGATTTTGTGTTCAGAAAACATTCTTAGTGTTGATTTCATTAATGTGCAAACAGAGCAGTGAACACATGGGTGCAGTTTCTGCCCTCTCCCCTGTGAAAGCGCACAATATATGGAGCAGTATTTGTGCTGAGGGGAGATAAATTTGCAAGGAAGCTTATTGAACTCTTCAGGAAGAATAAACCTAAAGGCATATAAAAATGTGGTAATGTTGGTGAGAAAATCACTTTTGTGCATGCAGTTGCCTAATGGCAACAAATCAACTAAAGTATGTATTAAATATAAGGAAATTGATATGCTAAGCAAGGAGCATTTTCAAAAAGTAGAAAAAGGTATTACTCGAGGACTGAAATGAATCAGGAGAAGAGCAAGATGGAAGTGCAGCTGGTGTGACCTGGTGGCCCGGGCAATGGGATCTGTCAACTGGCGTGGAGTGAAATAAACCCTCTGTATTATGGCCTATGGACTTGGACTTGACCCCTGCTGCAGCCACCAGCTCAACCCGTGCTTCCAGAGGCATCCAGGGATGGCCTTGCCACAACTGCTCCTGAGGGCAGACCTCAGTCAGCCCAGGTAAATGGATTTAAAAAATACTTCAATGGCAACCCAGTAAGATGCAGCGCACTAAACTGGCCATTTGCTAACACAGTGAGAGGACCCAATCTGAAGCATCGTGAGTAAAACTGAAGGGACACAAGTAGAAACACGTGTAATCTTTTTTTTTTTTTTTTTTTTTTTTTTAAATCAGCAGTTTTCCTAGTGACTCACAGAATCACACAGAATTGTAAGGGTTGGAAGGGACCTCAGGAGATCATCTAGTCCAACCCCTCAAATGAGAGAAGAAGGGTGCTATCACATAAATTGGAAAATAAGACCAGCCATATAGATAGCCTGCATATTTTTTCAGAAATACTTAGATATGTATGTCAGGGACAAGGGCACAGTGATTATATATAAACAAAATTTAAATGCCTGGACAGTGTGATGCAGCTGACTTCTGTTTGTGGTACAGCTACTTGTATCATTAAAGTAAATGAATTGGCAAAAGGTAAGAATGCCATTGTGAGAAGGCAGAAATACCAGCTTTTTGGCAACTGTATCCAGTTTATTAGATCATGGATTACTGTGTTTAAAGCTTTCCTGGAACATTACTTTCCTAAAGCCTGGAAATAGACTGAAATAAGCTCAAATTGTACACAAAGTCAAAGTCTGGTTTATATACACTGCCTTCTTCAGAGGTCTTAGAGTGATTCATGTTATCTTGCAATCATTTAGCTGCCCTCTTCAGTTAAATTTCAGTGGAGCAGGACCTTGCAGCCCTCTGCTCAGAGATGAGTGTAGAGTTCAGCCTGTTGGAGATGCTCGTAGCAGCTGTGACTGGAGAGAGATCCGTTGGTTCGTTGTCCAAGCTGACAGTGGCCTTCTCCTATAATTGGTACCACTGAAAGGCATTAATTAAAGTAGTTGTAAATGATGAAGGTTTCTTATGTGCCTGCTTCCTTTGAATAGAGATGAGCGTTCCAAAGTGCAAGTTGTATGCAGTGTTGCTTGTTATACTTTTTTGAATCATGCAGGTAATGAATTCAAATGCTGATTTCAAAAAAATGAAGAAAAAACTGACTCAGGAATTATTTCTCATTTGGTTTTAAAACCTCCTTGAAGTGCTGTGGGGTTTTGTTGGTTGGTTGGTTTCTTTTTTAATTATCCACTGCAGGTATAAGTTGATAATGGCTTGTTTGTGTTGAAGTAAACAGCTCTTCCTAAGGAGGTGTGCTGGTTGTGTTGGTTAAGGTCCAGAATACTAGAATCTCTGACTGCTTTTTTATATCACATCTCCTATTTGAACTCTGGATGGCTTGATTTTATACTCAGGAAAAAAACAAAAAGGGAGAAATAAAAAGAAGCTTCCTTGTGTATAAACTCAAACATTTCATACCAAAGTGATCTGGAACAGACATTTCATGAAGTGGTTAATCATAATTAATACTCAGTTAACTATCATCATGTTACTGACCCCGCTTAGGACCTGGTCAGAGGTGTGGATGGTAGGGTGATCCATTTGCCCTCATCACACAGGTTCGTTAGGGTAATGCCCCGTCAGGTCATGGGCTGAGCGAGCTGCTGGAGTGCCCTGGAGTCTGTGTTCACTTAACTCTCTGGGGTAACTCGCCAGTAAGTTTTTTTCAAGTACCTAAGTGTTGACAGGATGGGAGCCATGAATATTTAGATGAACCAAATGCGTTACAAGTAGTTTCTCTAAAAATATGTACAACTGTGTATAGAAGGAATAATATCATTTTAGTTGCTGTATACAAGATCTTGAATGCAGCTACTGCACTTACTCCTTTTTTAAAGTATTTCTTGAAATCACAAGTTTCTTTCATCTCATTCTATTTGTTATATAAGAAATTAAGCCAATTTTCTTAGGTCTGTTTTTATTTGCTGTTATTACATTAAGGAAATATTTTTGTAGGAAGTTCCATAAGGAGGGGGTGGGTTGGTTTGTTTTAATTCAAGGCTGGAAGAACAAAGTCATTTGGGTGCTAAAATTGTAATGTAAATGGCCTTGGTACAGCCAGGTAAGGCCCAGCCGCCCCTCCTCGCCTTGGGGCTGAGCCCGGTCCCAGGGAGGGCACTCGTAGGTGGGATGGTGTGGGCCATCCATCAGAGGGCATGTTCAGTGTGCACAGAAATGGAGATCATTGGGCGGGAAGTGAAAAAAGAAAGTAGTCAAAGGGGAAGAGGAGGTGACAACCACGGGCGTTCTTCAGCTTACAGAAATAAAATGTGTAAGGAGGTGATTAAATCTCTAACTAGAAAAGAAGACAAAGCAGAAGAAAGAAAGAAAGAAATTAAGAGACAGAAGGCGCAAAAAAGGCATGAGGTTGAAGGAGGTCAGGTACTGTTACATCACCTGAAAGACACCAAAGGTGTGAGCAGACGGAAGAGGAAGAAAGTAAAACACAAGAGACGTCAAGAACTGAACTGTTCAGGGCAATGCATCAGTTGGATGTAGCATACAGAAAGGCTCTTAAATTCCTTGAGAAAATGCATTTGTTCTCAGTTTCTGCCAGCTCTTTGCAAGACAGTTTTTTGTACCTGGTTGCAAGCGTGGTTACTGGTGTGATCTTAAATGTATCTGAAGAGAAAACTAATAGTTGTTGATGGATTTTTATTTTTTTTTTAATATGGAGGAAAGTGCACCTAATTTTGCCGTGTTGGAAACTTGTAACATTTGGCTTAATTAAGGCAGGCACTGAAAACACTAAGGGAAGCAGAGGCTGCCTCTTAATGTTTCAGGCCATTAGCAGAAGATATTTTTAATGTCTGTAACAATGTAAAATATTTTTACATGGTGTTTGTCACCCATTTATTGTTCAGATGTTTCTCATGATTTTAGATGTGTAAATACCTAAGTGGTTAGACGCTGAAAAAGTGGCTACAGTGAAAGTTTAAAATTACTTGTTATAAAGCTTTCAACTGAGTGTTTTACTCTGTGTTATACATTTAGGTGTCTACACACACTGTATATATTTGTACATATAGGCTCAGTATATGCTGTAGATACTATATATATGTATGTATACGAACATCACAGATTAATGACAGAAAATAGCACAAAGCAAGGTTCACTGAAGTCAGGCGAGGGACGGGAGGTGTAAACTTTCAGAGCCGTGTTGCCTTTGGGGGTTTGTTGGGGCTGATCACTGCCGCCCCAACGGCGTGAGGTGGGGGAGGCCCTGTGCTGGCAGGAGCAGCTTTTAGGAGATGCTCCGTTGTTTTTTCCCCAGCGTGGCCACACGTGCCCTGGTGCTTCCAGTGCCGCCTGTGATGACGCCCGGCCTCGTGCCGCAGGGGCTGAGCTGCAAGGTGCCTCCCGGCCCTGCTTGCAGAGCACGGCTCTCTTACTATTTGTGTGCAAGCCGACTGGCTTTAGATCCAGGCAAATGCTGGAAAGGATCATGAAATTTAAGTAGGTCCGTTATCAAAATTGCTCTGAGGTTCCAGTGATGGGTTTGGATTCTGATGAAAGTGTTTGGCACCGAGGCACGGAGAGGTATTGTCGCTCATTAATTAGCTGCGAGCAGACAGGCGTGCGGTGCTTGGGAGCAGGCGTGTGTGTGTGTGTGTGTGTGTGCGCACATGTCAGCAATAGTTACCTGCAATACCTGTGGTGTGTATCGGCATAATGTAGATGGCAAGAGGTATTCCGACTGTTCCGTGATTTACTAATCATAGTGCATTGCTTTCTTCTGGCTTTCTATCTATATCGCGTATAGTTTTTTAAGTCAGGCTGTTTTTCAAAATTCTTTTGTACTTGCTTTCTTTTTGGTGTCAGTTGACTCACATGCAGGAAACCAAAAGATGGCTCCCTCCAGAACCTGTGGGTGAAAGGCGGGGGAAGTGCTCTTGTTATGTTTAACAGAAACAGGGCTTTGGGGTAGGGATAGACTTTTGTTCCCTCCAAAGACACAAGGGAAACACCAAATGACTCGTAGGATTAGATACCCACTGACTATTTTTTTTTTCCAGTGGTAAAGCTTAAAGACTTAGTAAAGTACAGGAAATGCAACAGTTGAACTGTTTGTTTATTTTTATAAAACACCTGTCTTAATCTCTGGATTGGCAAAATCTGTAAATAACACTTTTACAGTGAAGTATGTGAAACATAAAAAAACATTTTAGGAAAAAGAAAGCATTCATAAAAGGGAAGGTTTAGTGTTTTCCTTTCATACCCCACTGCAAGACATCCCCTTCTTCCTTGGAGTTAAGGCTGGGGAAAAGGCAGTGTTTCCAATAGCCTGGGACTGGACTTGAGGAGCGTGGCTTGCCGGCAGCTCCGCAGGCATTGGCAGCCAGAAGTTTTGGCAGGATCGGCAGGTCCCTGAGAGCGTCTCATTTCTGTGTCTGCAGCATTTGCTGGTAGAAAGCTGATGGGGAGAAGAGCTTTTACCCCCCCGCGGCCCCGCACGGCCGGGTTACAGGCAGCGCACGGCTGTGCTCCCTGGCGCTTCCCCTCCCGAGCCGCCGCCGCGGTCGCTGCGCGTGGTGCGCAGGACGGGCCCCGCTGGCTGCGGTGGTCTGCACCCGCGCGGCGCCTCTGGGTGCTCCGGGGGCGTGAGCCCTGCCCCGAGGCGAGGGCAGCCCCGGTGTAATTCAGGGTCAGGCTCTCTGCTCGGGGTGACGCCGGGTGTTCAGGTCAGCACCCCCCCATACAGCTCTGCCGGTGCGTGGCTGTTTGGTGCCGACGGTCTGCTGAGATAGCGCAGAACTGACAACTGTGTTACGGGTGGAAAACACGGGCGTAGCGAGCCCGCTGCGCTCCAGCTACATCAGGGTGATGTTAAATGGGCTCCTTGGTGTAAGGCCAGTCTCACCTTGCAGTCCATCTCATGTACTTACTGTTATTCAAAGGGGGGGGGGGGGAAAGACCCTGAAAGTAATTTGATTTTGATTTCTATTTATGTTCTTCTTCCTTATTAACTGCACTGGTTTGAAAAATAGCTGAGCTTGACATTAATCTACTTTACTTCACATGGCGGTTTTTAAAAATTAAACTTTATGATGTAAATTACACTGTCAACTACTCGATTTTACACTTTATCTACCGCTCATTCCAGAAGGGCTCTGGAGCTGAAACGTCCCTTCCCTGTCCGACTTCTTTCTGTCTCTGTGTGTATGTGTTCTGACAAAGTTACGGTTGGTTCTGGTGGGTTTCCTTGGTTTGTCTGTATGGACGGGTATCCCTGCTGCACGCATTTGTGCAGTACATTGATGGTTTGGTTTTTTAATACTTTTTGAAAAGTAATGTTTTCCTAATTTCATTCCCCGTATATATTCCTTTGAGACTGGAGGGAACTGCCCTCAGTCTTTCGGAAGGTGCGACAGTGACACCTTTCTGACACCCAGCAGCTGCCTCATGGTGTGAGCTGGCAGAGTGACGTTGTAGGGTGTTACTGCTAAGGTTTAGCAGGAGTGCACAGCCCTTGGCCTCCAAAATGCTGCGTGACGTGTCGCTGCTCGGTGTGGTGTTGGGCAGGTGGGTATAGGCTGGCGCTCTGGCTGGGGACGTAAGTGGTTATTTCCCTCAGGGTGGGATGACAGAGTTGTTATCATGATGAGCCACCCTGTGACCCTGCCTGTAGCAAGGAGATAAAGTGGCCATGTATCACTGGGGTGGCATCCTTAGCCACCAGCAATTTTGTCACACATCTTTTGAATTCTTGGCCTTTCTATGGATTATTCCAGCAATCGTAGCAAGTGGTGCCAGGTGGCTGGCTCCTCCAGGTTTTTTTTCAGGCTGCTGTGTTTTGTGTCTTGACTTTGATTTTGTATGTAAGAAGGAGCCTTCAGCAGCTGGAAAGGCCTTTTGTGAATTAAGAAATGCTTTGTGCATAAACAAATTGAAAATAGCAATTACTAAAAATACACCCATATTTAATTCTTAAAATTTGGAAAGCATTGCTGGACTTTATTGTTGTCCAGAGTACAGCAAAAGTTCACTTGTCCATAGTTGCTTCATTCTTTTATCTTTGCTCTATTTAAATGACGAGTAGTTAAATGTTATTAAGTGGCTACTTAAGTTGTTTTGATCACCTGACAAATTACTCAGTTCCACTTCTGCTCCTTAACTTCATTTAAAAAAATGTCTTAGCCCTCAGGAGCTGAGGAACGCAGGGATTTCCAGTGGCAGTGATACTGCTGTGTCGTTTTGAGTGCTTTGATAGTTGGGAGGTGATTTACCTTCTGGAAGCTGGGACCTGTGTTCCCTGGCAGAAACACTCCGTGCTGAGCACTGGGTAGAGGGCAGGGAACTCTTTGTAAGGCTCTGCCTAATACAAGTTCAGTTACTGCTGATAAGGCCAAGTCTGGGAGCATGTGAAGGCATCAGCAGTGAGGGTCCCCGTTGCTCTCTGATCTTCCTGTCATTACTGTGAAGGCCGAGGAAGAGGAGGAGGATGGTGCATGGTGTGTCACCACCTGGAACAGCAGTGGGAGCAACCATGGGCAGCAACGCCAGTTCTCCCTCCAGCCGCCTTCCTCCTGGCTTCTGGTCCCATCTCTCCTTCTCCCTCCTCTTCTTCATCCTCCTCCTGTTTCTGTGACAGGAGCGGGCAGGCTCCAGCCCACATTCTTGGAGTGGGAAAATTAATTTTACCAGCGCTGCTGAGAAGCCTGACGTGAAGTGGCTTCATCCATGCAGAGGAAGAGGAGGGGGGTGAAGCTGAGTCTTGTCCTTCGCCCTTGGAGGTGCCACAGGGGAGCAGGATGTGAGCACTGGGGCGGCACAGGAGTCAGCACTGGCTTTTGGGAGCAGTGCATCTCTGGATCCCATGAAATACCTTGCTGGGGCTTCTAGGGCTTGGCAGTAGTGGTGGGCAAAGCTTTCAGCTTTAACTTGTTTTATTGTAAGGAGGTTACAGTGTAGAAAGGTCTCATTTGCTATTTCATTTCTTTCTTGTTTTACTCCTTTTGGAGCCAATCTGGTCTCACTTTTTTTTTAAAATAAAAGATGGGGAAAAAGAGGGGAATTTAATGGTGGGGTGTTTTTGATACTCAGAAATGACTTGTTTCCTCCCTCATAGATCTATGTGAAATATATTCAAGGAGAATTTAGGTTCTTGAAGAGCAAACAGCTGTAATGCAGCTCTCGGGCCCAGCCCCGAGGCCGATGCTCTCATCTCTGTGACTTTGATTCTGCCCCACACATGCTGAACTTAGGGAAAAAGTGCTTCTCAAATGAGGTCATGATACGCTGGTCTTCCTTCTGAATGTTACTTTTTGTTTTCATCAGTTCAGTTGGCTCCCACACATGGAAAATTTTTAATTTCTCACCAGCTATGTGGCTGCACACTTCAAGTGAGAGCATTCAAGTCTTCAGGTCATAGGCATGTTTTTGAGCTCATATGCACTACAGATAATATCTGCAGAGGTGGTGTTTTCTTTTTCTCAGTGTATACGGGAAAGGTAGTGGAACTGTTGAAACGTCTTACAACAAACCTAAACTGCCATTAGTACAAATTCCACTTCCTACAGAAAGATTGTTTCTGTAAAACAAATACTCCCCGCCCCGCTTTTCCCCATTGCATTTGGGTTTTTTGCACCTTCCTGCTGGTGGGTGGGGACCCCCTGCCCGGCCCCTGCTGCTGCAGCCCGGGCGCTGAAAGGGCCCGGGAACTGAACCTCCCTCCAGAGGAAAGCTGCTGCTTCTGTCTACACAGTTTGTTTTTGTGACAGGACATTTCAATTGTCAGTGCCCATGTTAAAATAAACAATTAAAGGGAATTCTGACCACAAAGCAGTATTTTGGCATATTTCGTGATTACTTAACTTTAGAAAAATAAATCCTGCCATCTGTGTTTCCCACTAATTCATGTCCATTGACCTCCTCTATTCAACAAAAGCAAAATAGCAAGGGCAGATTAATCTTCACCTCTTTATTCCTTCAGAGCCCAGACTCTGTTAGAACTTAGAGATGCTGAAGAACAGTTTCTGCTGTTTATATGTAGTTTCTGCTCCTCTAATGTCATTGTCACATATTTCATAAGCTTTTCTGAGCTATCATTGCCTTTTTTTTTCCCCCTAGTACGTGACTTGGACAGAGGTTAGCTTTTCAAGGCTTTGATACCAAACATTCATCCTGCAGCCACGTTTCTGAGCACATGAGGGCTTTTACCTGGGTCCTTTCCAATCAGAACGACGTGTGTATCTCAGAATCGTACTGGGGCTGCCAGTCAGTGCCAAGGCCAGCAAGCAGCCTCCCCTCAGGAATGGGCAGGGGATGCGGGGATGTGCCTGCAGCCGAGGGGGACAGACAGGCACCGTCCCCGGCTGCACCGAGAGCTCCCAGCCCGCTCCGCAGCAGTCCTGCGGTGTGTGGTCCGTCTGTTACCAGCCTTGCCTGGGGCCGTACGGAGTTCTATCAGCATGGATCAGTGCTATGTATGTATTTGCTCTAAGAGTTTTGCATTTTTAAAAGTAAAGCCAGTACAGGGGCTTTACCAGAGAGAAGATAGAGAGCTCTTGAGAGCAAGTGATGTTTTCTCGTAGCCTTAATTATATTTGCACTGCAAAGGTACAGGCAATGTAGATACTATCTTTATTTGCACACTGTGAGTTACAGTGGATCTTTTGTTCTGTCGTTTTATTGTCATTTTGTTTTACGTAGAAAGTGAGCAAGGCCAAACCTCTGGTGTAAAAGCTAAAAGGGATACAGAGTGTGTGATGAGAGCAGCGCTGCTTGTTAGCTATGGTTTAATTAGTGTATACATCCATCATGCAGCTTTGTCTTTGTAAAATATCGATCTACAATATCAGTGTTATGAGGCCTGGAAAGCACTTAGTGCAGGAAATTATTCCCAACCTGTATGAAAAAAAATAAATCTGACTGATACAGGGCCTGTTGAGTCCAGGTTTGCTGCTGGGTCAGTAGCGTCCTGCTGCTCCCCTCCGCTTCAGGTGGTGCAGTACAGAGCTCTGAGCAGGTTCTTCATCAGTATGGGTTGAAACTTTCAATTTTTGTTAGTGTTTCCGTGTCCAAGTGTTAATGATTATTGGATTGTGTCATGGCGTGTCAGTGGTGGAGCTGGATGCTGACCTGAGGGCACGGTGGCTGGACACTGGACTGAGCCACAGCTGGCCACCACAAATTAGAAATAAAACAAAACTTTACTTGTGGCATTGGGTGACTCCCTCCAGAGCTGGGCAGAAACAGGCTGGGCTGGTGTACTTGGCTCAGCCATCCCGCTCAGTTCCCTGATGAGCCCTGGCATCTCTTCCGTGGCTCTGCTGCCGTCCTGTGCCACCTGTGGCCAGGGAGCCGCTTCCAGAGCTTTCCTGCACTGATGGTACCAGCAGCAGAGACCCAAAGGGGCTGGCATCTGCGGCACTCCCCGGTGCTTTGGTCTGTGGAGGGCCGCTCCGTGCCCGTCATGCTGTGAGCACGGACTGTGCCCAGTGTCTGCCGGGTGATGTTTGCAAAGGCAATTCCGGCTCTGCTTGGCCAACGTCAGCCAGGGGCCCGCTGGCCGGCCCTTTGCCCTCCGCCTGCACATCTGCAGGGCCACGTCACGGCGCCCGGCAGTGCTCCTGCCGTGGTGCTGGGCTCGTCCCGCGGTGGCCCAGGGTGCTTGAGCCGGGTGCTGGCTGCTGGGGTGTCCTGGGCACGCCTGCCGCTGTTGTGCTCTCCCTCCCTGCCACTCCGCACGCGTGGTGCGTCCAGATCGTGCGCATGTCTAACGAGGCAATGCAAGCTTCCCTTCCCACCAGCTCAGATTGCTGTCCTCCTCTCGTTCTTTGTTTTTCCGCATAGCTGTTATACCAGTTCAGGGTTGTGTTTGGTTTTGGGGTTTTTTTGTTTTTTTTTTTTAAATAAACTTGACAAGTGCATCCCAAAATGTGTCGTGAAGCAGTGCTTTACGTGAGGTCTCACGTGGTGTTCCACTGCTCGGATTCACTGGCCCAGGCCTCCAGCCATACACCCAGTTGCTTGATTTTGCCACAGCTGCGGTTAGCCTGCAGGGACCGGGAGGTTGTTTATTTGGTTAAGAAGCTTTTATTGTGCCTCAGCACACACTTGCTAGGTAAAACAAACCTGATGTATCAGCCTTTATTTGCCCAAGACACTTTTCCTTTGCTACACGTGCTTGCTTAAACTTGTTCTTTGTTAAAGACTTTTAACTCTCCCTTTTCCTCCTGATATGAAATACATCAACTGGTTCACTTTTTTGGCCACTGAAATCTGGATTACTTATAAACAGATCTTCATTGTAGTAATTTTTAAACTATAAACTTAGGTAAGATTTTTTATTTCTCTCCTGCTGAACTGTTTGTTCATTACAATCCTTTTCTTCCTTCGTTTGCATAAGCAGTAAAAAACTTTATTCATCAAGCTCATCTTCATTTTGGCACAGTTTGGTTGCTTTCTTTATCTAGCCTCTAATTATTTTAAATTTGTCTTTCTCCCTTGCTATGCATGCCTCTCCAGATGATATAGTAAAATTTTGGATTGGTGGTTTTCTAACAAAGTCCGTTTACTAACAATCAGTGTATTACCCCTTCATCAGTGAGCAGTGCAGACCATATTTTAAGGGTAACGAATACTTTGCAGCATAGAAGATCACCGTCAGGGAAATCTAGGCTTTTCAACTTTTCTCACCACTTTTGAGGCTCCTGCAAAGTACCCTTACAGTCTGAATACCATATTGCTCGAGAGCTGCCAGAAATGTGCTAATTCTGTACACCAGCAAAATGTTCTCCAGGGTTACGCTTTGGTGTGATGCTCTGTGGTCTGCCCGCCTGGGTCCTTTCCTCGGCTGTGGTTCGCACGGTCCCATGCAGCCGCTGGTCACCTCCAACGCCATTTCTGTGGCAGTTCCTAATGGGAGCAAGCAGTCACTGTCTGTGAAGGGTGGCGGGTGTCCTGTGCTGCATCGGTCGTACTTGGCTCACCTCCTGAAGCTGTTCTGCAGTAGGTTTGAATGATAATGGTAATTGTTCGAAATTAAATATATCCTGAAATTCTAATTGCTGTATTTCAGCCCTCCTTGGGCTCCCCTAGTATTTTCTTATCTGCCCATAAGCTAAGCAGTTGTGGTGCTCTTCATGCTTAGGAAGGTGGAAGAAAAGCTGGGGATGCGGTTTAACTAGGTCACGTTTAACTTCACTCATTAGCACAAGGCATTAGCTGGAGTTGCCCGGGGATGCGAGGAGCCTCTGCAGCAGATCCTGCTGTATTTCCAAAGGGTTTGCTGTAGTGGGGCTGCCCCTCGCCCCAGCCCAGCACCCCATGGGGGCACGTGGGCAGGACAGCCCTCCTCCTCCAGCCAGTCCAGCTTCTGTGGCAGAATGTGTCCCCTGCCCGTGCCTGCCTGTCCTGTGAGCTGAGCTCCGCTCCCCGGGCCCTCCCAGCCCAGCCGCCCCAGCCTGCTCCCCTCCCACCACTCTCATATGCTTTCCTTTTTTTGTCCAGAAGTGACTAAGCTTCCTGTTATTACACTGTCAGTTTTTCCCCAATACTGGTGTTGTGTTGCGCAATATTTACTTGCCAGCAGCTTCCTCTGCTGCTGTCCCGATCCAGCTCCATTGTGTTCCCACGTACCTTTCACCAGCCATGCTTTGTAATTAGCAGCCTCTAAGGATGTTCGCATTCGCTCAGTTGGACTGGTATCCACCAAAACCAGTATTTATAAAGAGAAGTCAACCCCAGAAGTTGCTGGTTAGTAGTTACTAGAAGTAACTAGTTACTGCAGGAATGCACCATGAACATTGGGCTTGTTCAGTCTGGAGAAAAGAAGGCTGTGGGGAGACCTGATTACGGCCTTTCAATACCTAAAGGGGGCCTATAGGAAAGATGGGGAAAACCTTTTTAGTAGGGCCAGCTGTGTTAGGACAAGGGGTAATGGTTTTAAACTAAATCAGGGTAGGTTTAGGCTAGATATAAGGAAAAAATTCTTTACAATGGGGGTGGTAAAACACTGGAACAGGTTGCCCAGAGAGGTAGTGGAGGCCCCATCCTTGGAAATATTCAAGGCCAGGTTGGATGGGGCTCTGAGCAGCCTGATCTAGTTAGCAGTGTTCCTGCTGACTGCAGGGGGGTTGGACTCGATGACCTCTAGGGGTCCCTTCCAACCCAAAACATTCTATGATTCTATGATTCTAACTAACGTTCGGTCTGCAGAAGGGAAAGTTGCACTTTGGTTCTTCCTTTAAGCAACAGTGTCAGTGCAGCCATCGTTAAGTTGTCCCCAGCTCTCCTGAGCTGATAAATACTGCTTGTATGTATGAAGGAATTGTTTCTGCTTTGCTGCAAACCGTGGGCACATTTTGATATAGAAGGGCTTTCCTCCAGATGATTGGAAATCAAACATTTCTTCTCCGGGAGCAGCTCGGACGAAGGCTTTCCTTCTGGAGCTCCGAGGGCAGCGTGGAGGCGCTCGCTGGTGCCGGGTGGAGGTGGAGAATGGCTCTCCCCAGGTGCCCGGCACAGCTGGCAGGGTGGGCAGTGGCTGAAGGTGTTTCTTGTAGACACCCCCCCCGGGTACAAGGACCTGTCCCAACCCCGCAGGGCAGCCCTCTGCACCGAGGACGTCCCCGATCCAGTGCCCTGCGGGGCTCACACACCCGGCCCTTGCCGCATGCCTTTGCTGGGACCAGCGGCAGCAAACCGCCACAGATACCCAGAGCTGCTGGTGTAAAAATAACACGTCAGGAGGAATAAACAAGTTATTTTTGTGTATTAGGGGTGGCCATGCGTAACTGACTCAGGGCCTCGCCTTGCTCTGCCACCAAGGGCTTACTCAGACATTCCAAGCACTTAGAAACAACTTGAGGCGTTTCCCCTGTTTTTTGGAAGGTGGGACGGGGGCCAGTGGGGCACAGGGGGGTGTTGGTGCCCTGGGAGGGGCCACTGACTGCTGTGTCTCGGGGGAGCAGGCATCCAAGTGCCAGGTCTGGAGGTCCTGCAGCAAGACAGGCTTGTCCTGCCGGAGCCGCTGCCAGTTCTGGTGGTGTTTGTGCCAGGGGAACCATTAATTACACTGGCATTTCAACAGACTACGAGGGATACAAAGCACTCAGCCTTCTTGAAAATCAGCCAATTTATAAAAAAAAAAAATAAATTGAAATTTATACCTAAATTCTTTAACTAGTAATATTTGAAATGCTGCTGGCACAGGTAAATCGAACTGAAAGAGCCTGTTTTGCAAAGTTAATGGAGCTGACTGTGACCTCCTCTCCCCACTCTTCTGGCTGCGCTGCAGGCCGCTGTGGCGTTATGTTCTCCTTGAGCAAGTTTAAAATTTTGCTTTCCCTTTGGAGAAACATTTTCTAAAAGTTAATAGAGATAAAGCTGATAGAAAACGAATAGTGCCCAGCAGAAATCAGGGATGAAAAATAACACAGAATGGAAAATAGTTTCTCTCATGTAGAATTAACACACTTGTCACCTACAGACTACAGCAGGCCTGGCTGTGCAGGGAAGAGCATCTCCCTCTTTTTTTCTTTTTTTTTTTTTTTTTTCTTTCTTTTTGATGGCACTGTACCACTGTAAAAGACATTAATTTTAATTGTTTAAATTTGCATGTGCTGAATTTTGTCAATTACTAAATTATATGGAACAGTACCCGTTCCCAGTTAGGTTCCATAGGTTTTATGTTGGTGAGCAATGACCATATAACAAAGCATTCCTCATTCCTGCAGGATTCCTCCCTACCCGCTTCTAGAGGTTTTCTTTTACAAGAGCAGGAAAGGCTTTAAGCGTGCCATAAGTGCTTGTATCAGAGGCTGTATTTTAGATATAACGTTAACCCTGCTTTACTTACACAGATACATCATTTGCACTGGACATGCTCTCTCCGTGGCCGGGGAAGAGCGCTGCTGGGTGCCGTGCTGGTTGCCAAACCCTCTGCGGCACGGGCAGGCGCAGGTGGCTGCCCCGGCCGGTTTGGCCAAAGGGCCACCGTTAGATGTGTATGGAAGGGAACACCTCTTTTTGACTATAAAAGGTATCTGTGCAAGTCCTTGTTGTTTATTTGCAACCATATAAATAGCTGCCTGCGTGTACCTGGTGGTGCGAGTGCTTTGGCTAGCGTTTGGCAGGGGGCTGCCTCCAAGGCTGCCCTGGCTTGGCTCCCGCTGCCGCCCCTGCAGGCGCTGGCTCAGCGTTCTCTGCAGCTCCTAGTGTTGCAGCCACTGGGACATGAATTATGGGTGTCTTCTGGATCTTTACCAGAGCGAGAGGAAGCCTTCTGCTCTCTGTTGAAGGTAAGGAACAGGGGTAACAGGTGGATATCGATGAGCAGAGAGGATTTAATGAGCTCTGGCCTGGGGGAAGCTTAAAGGAAGATGGGGCAGCATGGGGAATTTGGCTGGGCTGTGGCCGTAGCTGCAGTCAGGACACATGGTACCATGTACGCCGCGAGCTGTTACTTCTGCCCGCGTCCTGCCTGCAGTCCACATTCAGTGCCTCGGGACCAGAGATGTCACCTCCCCACTGCAGCCCCCTCCGGGGCTGCTGTCCTAGTGTGGGCAGAGCCTGAGCCTCTGGGCTTTTCTGTCTTCATCTTGCAAAGCCTTTTGTTCCTTTCAGTTCTCAACCCCTCTCCTTGCCACTTACTTGCCTTGTGATGGTACGCTCTCTGCAGTGCTTTTTCCTCATGTTCTCTTTGTATTACCTATCAAAATCAGTTGTTTCTATTTTCTCTTTTATTCCCTGCCCTTTTTTTCTGTAATTGCACTGATTTTGACGGTTCTCCAGAGCTTTGCTTACCTGTCCTGAGGGCATCTCTTTCTGTCACCAGCTATTCCTGGCATGTTCCATAGAGCTGGCCTCCAAGTCTCTTAAACTCGACTTGCTGCATCTCCACTGTGTTTCAGTACCTGCTGTCTGACAAATTTCATGTGTGATCTCTCTTTTTCCACCCAATCCTCCGCTCTTCAAACATCTCCTTTCCTTCCACACCCAGTAGACAGCAAGGAGAGCGAGAAGGAGTTGTGAAGAGCAACAGAAAGTATCCCCTGCCCTGCCCTGCCCTGTGGCAAATGGGTAATGTATTTATTATTTTTATTGGAGAAGTTTCCACAAGATTTGTGTGCCATACAGCCAGCCCTTCCACTGTTTCCTTTTGAAGTGTGTTATACTGTTCCTTTACATAAAGCTTACCTTTCTATGTGATTTCTAGTAATCAGTCTAACTCTAGGAGAAAGATTCCACTATTTGATGGAATATTAAGTTCAGCTAGCGAGGTGGAATATAAAGTTCAGATAGGGCCAAAGCTGACAATTTTACTTATAACACAGTAGAGAGGAAAAAGAGAAGAGCAGTGTTTGTTCTGTCTTGCACATCTAAGGAAAAATGCAAGTCTAATTTTCTGTCAGCCTAATCTTTAACTTTTAATGATTGTTCTTTGATTTTCACTTAAAATTAAGAATTAAGCTTTAAAAGAAAAATTTCAAAGGGACGGGGGTATTTAATTGCCCGCCGACAGAAATCAAGAGGAACGGTGTGGGGATATGGCAGTGCCCTGTGCATGGGTGGCACACCAGGTTTCAGGAGCTGTTGCTGATTTGCGGATGCTTTTAGGCTTGAGGTCTGTGTGTTGTCCTTGCTTGTAGGTGCATGCTGCTGGGTTCATTAATTCCTGTTGAACTGCTGATTAACTCTTGCAAAATTTCATTGCCATTGATAACTTGTGAAGTGTAGTAATGCGGAGCTATGGGAAACTTTGTAGCTGTCTAATTGCAGCGCAGGCAGTATGGTGAGATGTGGTAAGGAGCTGTATTTCACGCTGACCCTTGGACAGCTGGTCTTGTCCTGCGCTGGTGCATGATTGCACATTAATTACCGCTTTGTTTAGTGTACTTCTGCTTACAGCAGCTTCTGACAGCTCCAGCTCCATCAGTGCAATAAATAATAATCAGATGCTGACACTTCTTGGCTTGGTTGGATATGCAGACCAACTGTTCGCTCTGGATTCTTCTTCCACCCATCCCAGGGATACAGTTAAATTAAATACTAGTTTTATCACAGTACATGTACCTGCCACCACAGGTATATTTCTGTGGGCTCTGGCATTCCGTGCCTGCCGGGCTGTGGGGCACATGGGGGTGCCAGAACTGGGGTTACGTGGGTAGCTGTGCCTCGGGGCATTGCATGGTACTGGTGGTGATGGCCGGTGTCCTTCGGAAACAGGGCAGTGGGGACCGTGTGCCGTGGGGGCCATTGTGGTGCAGGAGCACGTGCCTGTCCCAGGGCTTGGCCGGCACGCGTGCATCAGCCTGGCTGTGAGCTGCTGCTCACAACGCTCATTTCTGCCACCGGTCTTAGGAGGACGAAGTTGACAGCAGAGGGGTCAGCGGTTGTTTTTTCAAGGTGCATTTTGTTGGAAATCACTGTCTTGTCAACAGCTGAAGCCATTGGCTTCACTGAGTTCCCTGTTGTGGAAAACAGGTGGAATTTTTTCTTAAAAATTGTTAAAGATTTCCTGATTATTTTTTGGTTTTTTTTCAGAACATAAATTCCTCAGCTTTCATTAGTTTCTTAAGTTCTTGTTCGACAGGGAAAGTATTTCTGCTTTACTCAAGTACATTTGTGGCTTTCTCCTTTTGGTCGCAGCAATGATGTTGGCTAGAAGAGGGACGTCCTCTGGCCTGATGTCTGTTGTTACTGGAAGCTTTAAGCGTTTTTCTTCCTTTTCTGTGTATTGAGAAGTTTTTCTTTTCTCTTTTTTTGTCTCTTTTTAAACAACCCCATAAGGTCAGTCTCCATTGTGCCATTTCATTGTGCTGTGCTGACTTGCTGGACTCTGTCTCATGCCTGGTGCTGGGATTAGCTGGACCTTTGGCAGCCAGGCACCTACAAAAGGCTCATCCTTCCTCCTGTGGCAGAGGATGCCCCGAGCAGCAGCCACCAGCAGTCCCTGAGTGGTGTGGGACAGCAGTGTCTCGGCATCGCCCGGCCCCAGGGAGCAGTGAGCTGGGCTGGCACTGCTGGTGTTTGCAAGGCTGGGTGGCATTTGGTCAGTTCTCCATGTGCCTCCGTCAGTGGTACCATGTTGGCTGCAACTGTGAGCCAAAAGCAAGCCTGTGCTGTTGTGGGAATCACGCCCTGACTGGTGTGGTGGCCCAGCTCGGGTTTGTATGTGGGACCTCACATCATTACTCTAAGGGTCGCAATGTCCAGCGTTTGCCTGCTGTGATGGACGTTAGTGGTCCATCAGCCCTGGCATCCTCACGGACCTCAGAGCTGAAGCCCCTGTGGAAACTATATCTCAGGGCTTAATGTTTTGTGGTGTAGTGACATTAGACTAAACCAGTTTTGAAATCCAGTGCAATTAGGGGTAAATATGAACCATGCCTCCTGCATAGGCCTTTCGTCTGTGGCTCTGGGTGTTACTTCAGTCTCTCCTCTATTTTTTTTATTATTTTTTTTTAAATGAGTAGACTGAATGGCCTTAATTTGATTACTTTATAAGCAAGCTGTACAAAAAGGGCCAGAAGTTTTAAGTTTTCAGAGTTGCCAAAGGCAGACCTTGGTGTTAGCTACCTAAGGTAGCCTGTCCTCTGCTGTCGCACACCTCTGCCTGAGCGGCACCCACACAGGTGTCCCCGCAGCTGTAAAAATGCTGGTTTTGCTGTAATGCCCGAAAGAGTCTCTGTTGCAGTCCCCTGACATCTCTTCTCCTTCCCCTCCATAGCTACAACTCTCGGTTTATTTTGGCAGTAACAGGTATGTGCAGTAATTAAGTAGAAAAGTGTGGATGTTATTGAAGCAATATTTTTCCATCTAAGAAAATTTACTGTATTGTAAAATGCCTCGTGCATGCGGGGGTTAGGGACGAGAGAGCTGTTTGCATTCCTGAAAATCAGGTCACTTCTCCATGCCTCCTTTCAGCGACTTTCAATGGACAGATGTGCCCTACAGTTAGTGGCTTTTCCTAGCAAGCAAAATGTGCTGGGTTTACTTTTTCTGGTTTGACTAAAAATGCCAGCCAGTTCGTACAGAACTGCACAGAGAAGCAGAGCGTGTTGCTCACAGAGGTTTCAGAGTGGCATTACTGAAAGAGATTCAAGATAATTTCTCATGCTGGTAATTCAAAATTGTTATCCTTTACAAACTTTTGGAAGAGTTTTCAGCACTGAGAAGGTAGCTATTCACTTTTCTAAGTAAAAATAGCAGTTGCTTCCCATAGTGCCACAAACCTGCTCTTCGTTACTTGTGTAAAGATTTGTAAGAGCCCCTTGCTTGGTGTTCACTTGGTGAAGATTCACTTTCTGCTTTTCACATTCGAATGAAAGTGGCATCTCCGAGCAGAGCCCAGTGGATGCATTTGAAATAATTTCCCTGGGCTTTGGTATTGATTTACAGAACAGTTCCCATTTGAGTGGTTGACCTTGGTTTCAGGGAGATGTTTTATTTATTTGAAAATAATTTTCATATTTGTAAGTAGTACCTCAAGTCCTGCCAAAATTCTCATTCTGTCTTTTCCCCTTCCCCAGAAACCGGTCCTCTCCCCCCTAAACTGATTGTATCAGCAGGGAGAAGGCATCATTTAGCTCTTTGCTGTTGCTGCATCCTCAGGCATCTCCTTGGTTCTTTGCAGGAATCTGCCTGCTCACAGGAGAACCCCTGGTCCTCCCAGCTGAGACCTCATCTGCCTTTTAGTAGTGGAAATGGCCATTTAGATGTTTAAAATTTGGAGTACAAATTTGCAGCGTTTGATTGAAACATAAGATAATTTTTCAGCACAGCTCTGAGATACCAAAGTCAGCTGAAATTAGCCCGTACCCAGTGTAGTCCCTTCCAAAGGAGGGAGACCAGCAGGAGTGATGCAGGTAAGTCTTGCCAGATATTGAGTACCTCCTGCAGGGAACTGAAAGCCTGCAGTTTCCAGTAATTTCAGTTAACATTTGGGGCTCGTAGCATCCCTGGAGGGGAGCTGACCTTGCCCAGTGCTCCTTTGGTTAATCCCAAGTCAGTGGGTCTCTCCTGTCATGAAAGAGGTCTTAGAGCTGGTCCTCTGTGAGCTGCCTGTGTATTGGGTAGGAATTACAGTTCTGGTACTTCCAGCCGCTAATTAACCCTTCGATGGATCCGTTCACCTCTGACTGTGCAAGCGTGAAGCAGAGGGTGCGCAGCGGCAAAGCAGCCCGGGCTGTGGTGGGGTAGTTCTGCTGTAGAAGTGGATCTGAACAGGCACATCTTATGCTTGGATTTGCTTGGGGAAAGAATCTGGTTGAGAGAGAGAGACTTTGCCAGGGGAAGAAATCAAAAGCACAGAAGGGCAGTACGGCACAGACACCCGATCAGGGCAGGGTCCATGGAGCACGGCTGACGGTGGCCGCCAGCGCACCGAGGTGCCCAGAGCAGGCACGGGACCCACAGCGGAACAGCCGTAGGGGGCTGATGCGGTGGGGTGGGTGGGTGGGAGAGCAGCAGCACCGGCCGCTGCACCTGGGGTAATGGAAACGCTGCTGGGAGGTCTCACCGTGAGAAAGCAGATAGCGGGGGGTTCTCTGTTTGGGTGCTGTGGCTGCACAAAATACAAACTCGGAAAGCTTTGTTTCACTTGTGCTCAGTTCTAAAGTCAAATCCTATTTTGAAATTAAGCTTAATAATTTTCCGTATTTCAATCAGAATTTGTCATTTGACTTCAGTTGAATATGATAGTATTTTAACAATTGCTTTCCCCGCTAATGTTGTTAGGTAATTTGTAGTCAAATTTAGGAATGGTTTCAGTCAATATTTCAGTAGAATATTTGCCTGACAAATTTATTCTAATTGTATTGAAAATAACATGTTAAGATGCTGTATTTGCTAAAAACAAGGAAAAATACTACAAAAGGGATAGCAAGGCAATAGAGAAATGTGTAATTCTTATGTAAACCACATCAGTAAAAAACCCCAAACATGTCAATGTGTTGCCATTTTCAGGTTGTGATTCCAGCAGTGATTTCCAGCGTCAGTGGTGTGGGGCTGCAGTTTTCACCAATGCTTTTAGATCAACCTCCCTTCAATAAAAATCCAGACAAAAAATAATGACAGGAGTTGACCTTCAGATTGCTAAAGGAGGCCCATTGGTGTACTGTTAGAAAGTGGAGAACAATTTATTGGTATGACGTTAATTTTTTTGTTATTCAGCAATGACCTTAACTATAAATGCGAGAAGAGGCAGCACAGCATTGGCAGGCTGCTCGGCCGCTGACGTCTCGCCCGGCACAGCAGAGCATTGCAGTCTGTGTCCTCGTTTCACCTGGGGCTTCAGCCCTCAACAGCTGAGTTACTAATTAGGATGGAGGCAGATTAGACACCTCCCGAGTCTCACTACCTGCATAATACAATATGCCATTTGCTTAAACCTGCAAGGGTTTGCTTAAAACCTGCAAGGGACCCAGCGTGAGTACATTTCAGGAGAAATTAAACACTGCCACTGCAAAAATATGCTAGCAAAAGTAATGTGCATCGTAAGGGGTACTATTGCATGAAAGTTTGTAGGGATCACTTCTCTTAAATACAGAATGAACCTACAGAATGAGCCTTCGGAATAAGTCTGATGCTTGTAGGATGTTACAGAAGAGATTTAGCGATGAGGATTTCGGGCATCCAAACAAAACCGGTGAGATTACTTTAATATAGGAGAGTAGGGGTGTGGAATGTCCTCCTTTTTGCCACTCTCTGACTGCCTGGGACCAGCTGCCCTTTGCAGTGTCTTACGGCCATACCTGAACACCTGTGTTCAGGCTTTTCCTTTTCCGAATGCACCTCCACATTGTTTGACTGTTGTGGCAGCCTGTTATCAGCTCTTGGGTTTATCTTTGTTTTTAAATCAGTCCCGCAGGTCTACAGCGCTCTGCCATTTTCATGCCTTGAAAAACAGGGATACATTTCAGCAGTGGTCGTGAGGTGTAATGTGGGCAGCTCCAGACACCGCTGTAGTGCTGAGGATTCACCGGCTTCTGCTGCTTCCCCCATTATGTAAAGGACTGCTTTTGAATTACTATTATTAAAAAAAATAACGGCACTTTGCAGAAGCAGTGGAAGTACAGGCAGGCACAGCTGTGAGCACAGCGACGGTGGCGTGGAAAGCTGTTGGAACAACATGCTGGAAATGAGATGCAGAGCTTAAAGAGGGAGATTAATCACATATATAATTAAAGTGAAAATTTCTGAAAATATTTGATATCTTTTTTTAAAGGATATTTTTAGTTTTGCAGTGGGTATATTGTGAATTGGTTATCAAATCACTCCCATTTAGAAAGAAACATGGCAGTTTGCAGCTGTAATCTCTTAACATTGCTCACGTCTCAGACACCGTAATTGCAATGCAATGGTGTGTGATCGCCATAAAGCCTCGTCAAAGCTTAAAGGAGGGGAAAGTGCGCGTCCCCTTTCTAAAGTAAATGATTAATTATGAAGAGGAGAGACTTTCCCCCGTTCCCCTCCTGGTCTTTGTTCTGGAGCTTACCCCAAGCCCCCTGCACATGGCTTGAAAGGGGCCCTTCAGTCTCTGGCCGCATCCAGCTGCAGGCTGGGGGGGATGCTGGTCCCATCCATGTGTCGGAAGGGCCGGGTGGGGGGATGCCAGGCCAGGCATGCTGGGCAGGGGGGTGCCAGGCTGGGGACGCGCTGTGGCTGCAGGTGTCACTGGGAGCTAAATACAGCCTTCAGGGGTGCTGGGGCTGGGGGTCCCTCCTGCAGCGGGTACCCCCCACCAGGCTTGGTCCCGGGGCTTTGTGCAGAAAGATTGGCGCAGTGATGGTGCCTTGCTCCCTCTCGTGCCCCTTGTTTGCTTTGTTCTGTATGTTCCAGGTTAAATTTATTACGAAGATGCCGTAATAGTGCTCTGTGTTGTGCCTGTGCAATTTAGGGAAGAGCTTTATAAATGGAGCATCAGACTGGCATCGCTCCTGCCGCAGAGGCACGGCTGGCGAGCTCGCTGGGTTTGGCCTCAACTTACTCTCTGTTCGCAGATGTAAGCAACAGGTGATGGCAATTTCTCTCCCTTGAAATCAGAAAAGCAAGATTTTATTTTTAAACCATAGCAATTCAGTTTTAAATACAGCACCTCTAATGGAGAATTCTGCTTCGTATTTACGCTTGGGTGAGGACACTAATTACCCAGTTTAGATCACCATGCCAACCACCTCCCCTTTTCACCAGGTAGAAGAGACTTAAAATATCAGTGCGCTGCAAAACCAAATGAAAATAGCTACATCTGTTGGGTTTTGGTTTTTTTTAATTTTACATGTACATATACCTACCTTAAAAATTACGTTTGATATCTAATAAGAAAACTATGCTTGAGTCAACGGAACCATAACGAGTGTGTGGGCAGGCACCAGAGGCAGCGCACAGCGAACGCCCTGGGTGGCAGCGATGGAGCCGGCGCTGGGACAGTGGGAACACCCCTGCAGACAGCCAGGGCGGGTTTATAAACAGTTTTAAAATACATCAACTGTGTAAAAAGTACATGATAACATCATGGTGTCATCCCTTTTGTGGTAGTCCCTTTTTAAATTTGCTGTAAATAACATTGACCCATTTCAGCAGCTCTCCTGACCAAGGGCCGCGTCCTTTTTGTTTGTTCCTCCAGTTTAGATGCAGCATTTGACAACTTGCCTGTTTTCTGTCATACCACACCAAAACAAATCAGAAGTCTGAAAATATTATTAAATATTAATTATGCTGCAGTACATCCATTAAACAGTTGCAGTGGAACCCGATGGATCTTCAGCTTACTGCTCATTTTAGTCATTTACTTGGAACTACTGAGATCCTAACAAAGTGCAGTGGCTGGATGGCAAAGGGACTGTTTTTCAGACCGAGTCATTTACAGGGAGATTATACGCTGTGAACAGAAACATTGATAAAAGTAATCCTCAGTACCTGCAGCTGGCGAGGCTTTGTACAGCGCTGCTTTGTTCACAGCCGCTTGCTGGTTGGCACTGCGTGAAGCTGTAACGATAAATAGATGAAATCTTGCGTGTGTTTTACTTGATCTTGACATAAAGTCATTCATTTTACTCTTAAAATGTTAGTTGTTATATGCTTGAGTAAAGATCATACAGATTGCTAGAGATTGCTCTAAAAGGATTTTATGGCTTTAGAAGTTTAGAGAGAGCGGTTTCTGAAGTCCTTGCTAGAAGCGTTTTGTAGTTTTTAATATTGTTGTTATCCACGTGCAACCCCTGGGAGATAACTGACTCTTGGGGGGGGCATTTGGTTTGCCTGCATAGGCCTGGAAAAATGCAATTCCCTCTGGTCCTGCGGTACAGCCCTGGTTGGGGGCAGGTGGAGGGTTATTAGGGAGGAAATCCGGTGGTGTTGTGTCTCACTCTACAGAGTTTGTGTGACTTGGGAGTAGGGGTGGTGTAAATATAAATATTGATAAATTGATGCATATAATGTGTATATACAGACACATGTGGATATATAAATTTTTGTAATAATAGGAGTATCAATCCCAAATTGTACTAAAGGATTAGAAACATTTGTATTTCCATAAGCTATTGATGCATTTGCAAATGGCTAATACGAAGCAAAGATTTGGGGTGGTTTGGTAGAGTCTCCAGCCTTACCCCCAGGTTACAGGCTGACTGGAGCTGGATGGACGTTTCAGTGATGCGGTTGCAGGTCCTGCACAGGAGGAGGAGGGGGCAAAGCAAAGTGGTGCAGACGTGAACATCCCCATCCACATCCCTGTCCCCGTGCCACGGTTCTGGAGTTGGGGATCATTCTGCGTTACCCCTTGTTTCTCCCTGTCTGCTCCTGCTCAGGGTTGTGCAGTTTGAATTGCCAGTGATGACAGGGAGAGGGCTTGACCGGGCCGGAGCAGAAGGTGCATCCCATCCCATGCCAACGGCTTGGGAAGAGGCTCCGGTGAGTCCTGGAGCACGTCCCCTGCTTTGGTCCCCGTGCAGCAGCTGGCAGGAGTGCTGAGCCCTCCCGGCAAAGCCCAGGGCAGCTCCTGGCAGACTTCAGAAACAGCAGGGCGGGATTTGCTGCTGTGCTGTTTTCTTTCCTCCTGGATTCATGCTGGGAGTCTGCTTACTCTGTTTTCTTTTTTTCTTGTTTTTTTTTTTTTTTTTTTTTTTTTAAGCGTGTTGAATTTCATGGCATTTGGACGTCTCCTCTGCATTTCTTCCCGTACAAGTGCCATTAGCAGTATAAGCCAAAGTGATAAATTAGGGTTTGAGACTTTCATCTACGAGGTACATGCACAAAGACATCATCAAGTGGTCACTTCAGTGTGTTTTATGGCTACACTGGGTATGAAAAGATGCACGGAGATAATTTAAAAGTATAAAACTTGTAGCCGAATCAATTTAATTATTGTAACCAAGATCACACCATGCCAAAAAAAGTGAGACAAAACATCTTAGTAAATTCAAATGAGTCAGATTTCTCCTTTTGTAAAGGTGCCCATGACAGCTCCTGGAGTGTCCGTATGGGGCAGCGACATGAGAGTGAAGCGTGTGGTCTGTAGCACATCAGTATTTTGGGGAAGTTGATGGAGAGGTTTGAGGATGTTGAAGTGCTAAGGAAGTCATTAATCTGTTGTTTGTTATTATTAAATGGTGAAGTGTAATCTAACTGGATGCATAAAGCAAGTGCCAAAGCAAGCGGAGGTTTGTAGGAATATTAATGAACTGAAAATGTTGTCAATAGTTAGGAAGGGGAGTGGGTGTGAGTGGCATCTTCCAGTGGTTCCCTGTAGTTGTTTCTTTTTTCCATTTTTGATTAACTTAAGCAATATAAAATTTATAATTTACTAACGTCAGTAATGTTGGCTAATGAGCTGCTGGGATGAGATGGGGGTGGTCAGACGTCGTCCCTCTGCCCCTGGCTGGCAGCAGCAGTGCCCCAGCGCCCTGGGGCTGTACTGGGCTGGGTAACCAGGGTGGCTGCACACTGCAAGTTTGGATGCAGCCCCTCTCCTGGTGTCGCTTGGTGCTGCGGCCCTGCACTCCGTGCTGTGCTCCTCAGCTTTGGTTTTTTATAACAGGGATATTCAGCTGTGACTGTTTACGTGAAATCCATTGTTTAATAGAAATTCAGCAGTTGTTGTCAATATTTATTCTCGTCCGCTGCTGTTTAATCAACCCGTTATCACGTTTTCTGCTGCTTTCCCTCTGCAAGCAGGGACTCTGCCGCAGGCGTCGTGGCTGCCCGTCTCTGCATGGCCATACCAGCTCAACTACTGCAGCTCTGTGCTTGGTTTGTAGGTTGGATTCTACCTTACTTACAAGTTTCTGTAGTTATTTTGAGGCTAGTATTATAAAGCTGGGACCGGTGGCAGCCCATTCACCTCGGTGGCTGCTGGGAACAGGAGGTGGGACTGGCAGGGAGGTGGTGTTGGGCTGTTGCTGAACAGGACATTTAAGGACCATTTTCCATGCCAGAGAAGTGTGCTTGGGCAGATCAAAGCATGGCGGCGATAATTGGGGAAACAGATGAGGTCTGAAGGGCAGCTTGAGCTGCTAATGAGAGGAGAGACATAAACTGCCTCATCCATCACTGCCGGCCTCTGCAACGGCAGTCCTCTGACACTCTGCACGTTGCTGGGCCACTCACTGCACTTGATGGGGAAATGTGCATTTTGCGGGGAGGGGGGGTGGGGGGATGGATGAAGGGGGTGTGTGGACATTTGTCTCACCCGATTCTCCATGCGTTTGCTGTAGGCAGCTGCAGGGGCACGCTTGCTTGCAGGGTAGCCCGACCACGATGCTGCCAGGAATGCGGTTATCGTACAAGAGCCTGCTGGGTTTTGCCGCGCCGTGTTGTATTTTCATTTTATGCATTGAAACCGCATACAGAAACAGAAATGTGCAGGTGCTTTTCATCGTTTTCTCTTGGGCACAAAGTATTGATTATCCCTTCTTGGCATTTGCCCTTCTGCTGGTGCTCTGGAGCTGGTCAGTTTTCCTCCAGCGTGCCAGCGCTGCGGAGGAACCGGCAAAGGAATGTGCTGCTTGAAGGGCTCCAAAACCAGCAAAATGCAACAACGTCCCTGCTTATCCTCTCAGGGTGAAATCACTGCGGTGCAGGAGGTGCAGACGAGCAAGGCTGCGGGTGGATCCTGTTTTGAGATGCTGTATTGAACTTTGGGCTGGAGCCCAAGCCCCCCCATCCCTCTGCTTGCCGGGAAAGTCACTGGTTTGAGTGGTGTGTGCTGAGGGCCAGCCCTGCCAGAGCCTGCACAGGGCAAAGGGGCACTGGTGATGGGGCCGACTGCCTGGATTTTAATGAGTTTTGGAACAGCGTATTTTAAAAAATAGAGAGCATTTGTTTTTAAGGGCAGATCCTCAGGGTGGTTTGCATAAAGTATAAAATCAAACATTTCCATCCCAGGACAGATGTGCACGTATTTCTCATTTAAAAGCCTGTGTGCCCACAGGCATGGAGTGCTGCTAATGGGTGTGATCCACACCTCCGGTGGTGATCTGGTCCCCGGTGAAGGGCTGCCTCCGCAGTTGTGAGCTCGCATGGCTCGTGTGAGCAGCTAATGACGAAGCACACCTTGTTACTGTTTAAATATTTAAAACACGGTGCATTTGTCCATCTCAGCCTCTGGAGGAACCTCAGGGATGCGTCAGGGTAAAGGATGCCCATACCCTCTTGTATGCCTCTTGGGGAGCAAAAAACGAGTTCCCCACACATCTGGAGTGTGTGGGTTTGGACAAAGGAAAACAGCCACAGCCTTTCCCCCTGGAAGAAAAGTGAATTAGTTTTCAGCTTTCACCTTAAGTGTAAAAAGTGTGTCTGCAGAGGGTGTGAGCACCAGCTCCTGTGCTGCCGTTGGTGCCCCTGTGCCACAGCCCAGGCCTGTTGGTGGCTGAGGGGTCTTCATGGGGTTGGTGCCCTCACCTCCTCACCTCCTCTCTCTGAAGACGTGCATTTGCCACCAGCAGGCATTCTGGTTGCACATGAAAAAGTTTTGGGAGTATCCAAGCCCCCGCCACCTCCTTGGCAGACTGTCGGAGCTGTGAGCCAGGGCCTGGCAGCGGTGGGGGGCTGCTGCAGGGCCTGTCTCTGTGGGCATGGGTGGGCAATTTGCTGGGGGTTCCTTAGTAAGCATCACTCTCTGCTGGTGGGTTTGGCGGTGAACCAGCAGCTGGTTACGGTGTCAGACCAGCTCCGGGGAGAGGTACCCGTGGTCCCACAGCAACAGGGGGGGTGGTTGGCCATGCTCCGGGGCAGCGGAGGAGCTGGCGGAGGAACTGAGGTGCAGCAACTCCTCTTCGGCTGTGAGTTGGGCTGGGTCTCAAAACAGGTCATATATCAGTGTTGTGTAGTGCCTCAGCGATCGTGGTCCTGCTTCTGGATCGCTCCCTGGCCTCGGAGTCGTAAGCATAGCTGTTGGCTCACCGGGACTGCAGTTTGTATGCTTCAAGTCGGTAAATTAGGTCCAGTAACTCTTCTTGTTTGATTTTAGGAAAGTTTTATCTGAATGTATGCTTGGCAGGCCAGCTACTATAATAAAGCTAGTGCAAACAGTTTAGTTTTGAAAAGCAAACCATAGCTTACATGTAGTTAAATGTTTCCCTGGAAAACACATGGGCATTGGTATAAATAGTTTTACCATTTACAGGCAATATTCATATTTTACGTAACAGCCATCTTCCTGCTTGGGTTTTAACGCGCCAAGCTCTCTGCTGTCGGAAGGAATTTGTACTCCCTAAAAGAGGGAGGTGTTTGCATGTTTGTTTTGGATCAAAAATACTTAATCTGTTACAGCTGTGCCGTTCTGCGTGGCTGCTGGTTTGCTAGGTCTGGCTCACCCAGATGTGAGTGGGTCGGGTACCCGCGGCACGGGGGGACCAGCAGCGCCGGTGCGGAGGCGCCAGCGACAGGCAGAGTCCCCGGCCAAGAGGAGACGTCGGCAGAGCATCCTCAGCTGCGGCTGTTGCCATTCAGCATCGTGGTGCATTCGGAATACCCGAAAGTGATTGGTTTAATTATGTCAGTCATTAATAATTGTTAAATAGTGGTGGGGTGGTACATGTTCATGCAGTGCAGATGGGAAGTGCATCACTCGTAGGAGTGTCTGCTGGCCACAAGAAGCTGCTTCTTTTGTTTTTAGGAGATAGCCTGTTAAATATTAGAGGGTTATACGTCTGATTTTGAAAAGCAGGGCAGGGTAACTCTAATGGCGCAGAAACGCTTTGGTGAGTCCATCATAACATTGCAGGTGGTTAAATGCCATGGTAGCTGCCGAAGGCCGTCAGCAGAGATTAAAGCCTGTTTCTGGTAGATGCTTTTATGTTTAAAAGCCGAGTTCTTTGTATCCTGTGGCATGGAGGTTGTCTCATTGATTTAACGGTAGCAACAACGACAGCAGTGCTGCATGCCGGATAATACATTTAACCATAATTTCACAAAACCACCTGAGAAAACAGTATTTGCTCAAAACCTGGAGCAACTCCACAGGGCTGGTGTTTCTTTTCACTACAGTTTTGTTTTGCAATAAGCAAGAGCAGAATTTGGGGCACAGTTTGTGTTTCCCTGTGACACTGGAGGATTGTTTTTACCTGTTGCACACAAGGTGCCCCACGGACACCTCCATCGAGGTGGGGTCCAGCACCGGCTGCAGGCTGTGTGCCCCAGGGCAGAGGAGGCTCCTCCTGCCTGTCCTGCCTATCCATGGCCGGCCATCACGGGCACCCCGCTTTTCTCTCCTGCATCTCAAACCCCGTTGCTAAGCAGCAATTTTTAATTGGAGAACTAATTTGGCTCCAGGACATCCTGAGCAGCAATGTACGCTAAAAATCTCTTTTGAAAGGTTGTTGAAAGTCCTATACTTACACTGTGTTTATAGGCAACAGTCCCTTTTCTTAAAAATTTTGTTAGCTAAGGGGGATGAGGGGAGGCGGCTGCAGTCCCAGCGGGGCAGCACTGCTGGGCTGCAGGTGAGCGTCTCGGCTCTCGAGTGGCTTGCTGGTGGTCGGGGCAAGCAAGCCACCCTAGGATCCGTAGCCGGTGGTGTCCCTGACACAGTGTGCAGGGCTTCATGCTCCTCCTCAAGCCACGCCAGCGGGGCGTCGTGCCTTTCCCTGCAGCAATGGGGCCAGAGCTGGGACCTCGGGGGAGAGCAAGGGGTTTATTCCAGGGAGCCTGGGGGGAGAGCCAGGGTTTATTCCAGTAACATCTGATCATGCAGTGAGCAGCACGTTGGTGCTCTCAGTTCTTCTCTGCCCCTGGACTTCTATGGTGATATTTTAATGGTACAGTGTTGGTGGATTGATGAAAAACAAGAAGCTTTCCCATTTGCTTTTGTGAGCAGTAGTTCTTGTATAAACACACGCAGAGTGGTGTAGCAAGTGCTCAGCAACTGGGGTTGTGCTACCGCAGTGGTATAAAAATAGCATAAATAAACAGACCCAGCAGGCTGGCGCAGCTTAGTTATAAGACTTTCCCAGACCAACTGCGTTTATGAAACTTGTCTGTACAGTTGTATTTACTTCAGATACGTGGAGGGCGATCAACGTTAACCTAACTCCAGCAGCATAAAGAAAAGCTCCGTGTGGAGTCAGGCAGCTTGCCCTGACTGAAGTAATGGGTCAGTGCCGTACCGGGGCCGTGCAGAGTCGATGGCACGCACCGGCTTGCTGGGGCTGTTTGTTTTTTCTGGTTTTACACTACTGCAGAAGGATAACCTTAAACCACGATGGCAGGATCGCTGTGCTCTGTGCGCTCCCCGGTGTTTATCAAATGACAGCAGTAACTGTGATCTTTATTTAGTCTCTGTCCATGCAAAATTCTTCTACTTTGGCTGTGCCCAATCTGATGTTTGCTAATCCTCCCAAATCAACTCTTCTGCACAGGATGCCCCCTCTCCAAAACTGCAGGCATCCCAGCACTATCAGCCTGATTGCCGGTAACATTGCAAATACAAATGCAAACGCAATGTCACCTCTCTGCCACTCTCCCCTGTTACGTGGGTTGGTTGCAACCGTGCAATGCTGAGTGGTGTCCCCTATGGCTCTGCATGCCCTGTCACAGTCCAGAACCCGTTCTCACAGTCCAGAACCCGTTCTCACAGCCCAGAACCTGTCCAGATGCTAGAGGGAACACTGACAAGTTATACATTACGTTACTGCAAATAGCATTAGCATCCCTGTGAAAATAGCGAAACGCAGGGTAAGCCTTGCTTTGAGGAACCTCAGCCTGAAATTCAGGGGGGTACTGGAGGTGGCGGATGTGGTGGGCTACCTGGGGCTCCTTCTGAGAGAGGAGGGTTCATGTTGGGTGTTGCACTGGGTGACGGCACCGTAGGTGCCAAGCCGCAGCGGGGGTGGTCTGTGTCCTCCCTGCCTTCCTGCACCCTGTGAGGACTGGGTGTGGAAAACCTCCCGTTGCCTGCTCGTAGAGTTTCTGAGGACAGGGCGTCTCGGCTTTGGCAATGCCCTGCGTGGAGGCTGGTCTGGGATCCTGCAGGGTCCTCGTGGAGGCACCATGGGGTCCTGATGGCTTGCATCCAGAGGAGTGATGACCTTGCGGGAGCAGTTTGCTAATTAGACCTTATTTATCGCAGCACCAGGCTGTGCTTTCCAAGAAAGTTTTAGGCTGGAGCCAAGTCCACCAGGGTGATGAGTTAGCTGTTCTTCCTTTATGCGACAGATTAGACCGTGTTTCTACGGAAAGCTACAGGAAAGTAATTGGTTTTAATTCAAATTGGTTTAAAGTTTATGTGGGTATTGAAGCCATAGATGCTTGCAAGGTCTTTTCAGACCTCGGTGCAGATACTCGCACCAAGTGTGTGTGCGTTGGCCAGAGCATGCATGAGATTGGGGCTTCACACACACCTTACCAGAGCAGAGGTAGAAGCCAGCATCGGCGTGCTGGAGACGCCAGAGCCACGGCTGCAGGAGCTGGACCTGCCACCACCCTGAGTTCTTCTCTGCAGCTTGTGTGGTTGGGCAAGAGCAACTTGGGTGCCGTTGATTTGTAAACCCAGCTGGTGTCAGCAGTGAGGTCGCTGCTGTGATCTCCGCTGCTCCAGTGAGTGAGGGGAGGGCTCACCTCTGGCCTTTGAAAGAGCGTTTGCAGGGCATGGAGGATTTTGTCCAAAGCTGTGGGCTGTGCCACGGCCGTGGGTGAACATCGGGGCTGTCACAGCACCGTGCCTTGTGCCGCGGGTCTGCCGGTGGGTCACGCTTTGCTGCTGGGCGGCAGCGCAGTTGGACAGAGGGCTCCGCAGCACGCTAAGCTCAAATTATGTTCTTGTTAATTAGTTATTGACTTCTGCTGATATTTCCATTAAATGTTCCCTCAAGGAAAAACTTAAAATTGTTAGTACCCATATTACCTAAACTGTAACTGCAGTGGATAAAGGAGTTTGTAATCTCAGAAGTGAATCCCAAGAATACTTTTTCATTATTAAACATGCAATCAGGGTATTTTCTGGAAGGAAATTATTTTCAGAGAGCAAGAATTGCTGTTGTACTTCTAACATTTAGTGTGGCATCTGAAAAACAGGATGTGCTGTGTTTCACAGAAGAATGGTGTCGTAAAGAATATGGTAGTGACTTCACAGAAATGGACTCATTTCTTGCTCATCTATGAGAAAGTCTTACCTAGCTGTAACGTCCAACATGTTTGCCAGTTGATCCAAGTCTTGTAGAAATACTTACACTGTATTTTCAGAATGCAAAATTTTGGGGGGGATTTTTCCAAGGATTGACTATGGTTTCCTTCTTGTCTTCATTTTGCCTGTTTTCTTTTCCACAATCTGCAAATATCCATATGAAATGCCTCCCAAACCAAATTGCATAGCTGGGAGGTGCTTCTGGCAGTCTATGGGAAGGCGCCTGGGGGACGGTACTGTGTCCCTGCTCCCATGAAGGCAATGGGAGGAAGAACTCCCGACCTGACTCCTGGTCACCAAACCTTAATTAACCCCATGCTGCACCTCGTTGAGATGTTATAAGGAGACTGAACACTGCTGGGGTCAGGTACACACATCCAGGCTGCGGCTGTGGCATCCTGATCCTGTGACTGGAGTGGACTGTTCTTCTTCACAGCATTTTTGAGCAATGGAAGTGAAATGTACAGAACAAGAAATAAATTCGTATATTACAAACTAAGACAAAAATGGAGAGCCAGCATGAGTTTAAAAGATTTACTTCTGTAACAAGAGCAGAAGCAAATGTGTACTTTTCCCCATATTTCAAATGAGACTTAAAAGTCTGTCTTTGTATAGTAGCTGCTGTCAGCTAAAAAGAGTACCCTTCTTCCTGGCATTTTACCAATCATTTAAACAGAAATCTGCACATCTAAGATGCGTCTCCCCCAATAAGTAATGATTTTCCTGTAAGAGAATTTGAAAAATAAAATGAGAAAACCACCTTTCACTGTGGTTGGGAAGGAGTAACATAAGTAACATAACGAAAAGGTTCGCCCCCTTCACTCCGTCTCTTCCACGTTGCAGTGGTTTCCCAAATATAAAGGCAGGTGCTGTTGTCTGGCACTCGGAGAAGGCAAGGAGGCAGCCCTACTCATTTCTACCTGTCTAGGGAAATAAATAGAAAACTCAAAAGAAAACAGGCATTTTCTGTCAACAGATGAATAAACAAAGTAAATATTTTCCTATGGACACATTTTTATTTATTCCTATTTCCAAATAAAAACTCCTCAGCACAGTAATCTGACTAGCAGTTTTTCCAAAAATGCAGTAATCTTCAGGAAAATCTCTAGATTGCAGGGTTTGGTGTGTAGGTCATAACAAAAATTTAAGATTAGCAATAACCAATTTCTTAAGGTGTGTTTTGGGGTCTATTTTTTATTTCTTAGGAAGCTGTGCAAGGGTGAAAAAGCAGTGTTCGAAGGCTTCTGTGTGGCATGCTGGCGTCCCTGGCCATTCGGGATCGCTCACCCCTGCGCTGGCTCCTCGTGCAGCATGGCAGCTCCCGCTCTCTGCAGTTGCTGTCTTGCAGCTGCTCCTGGTTTGGCTTTTTTCACTTACCTGGCTGCTGTGGTTTTGGCCGGGATGCAAACCCGGCTTCCCTGGACCAGTGCCGGGTGCCGATGCCATCTGGCAGCGCTGGCACAGCCAGTGGTGTGTTCTGAGTGCTTGTGAAGCCAGCGGCAAGGCTGCCAGCACCCTCTGAGCCTGGACCTGGCTGTTGCCGGCAGGGAATGAGTGGCAGATGGGGACCTCCAGGCATTTTTGGGTGGAGGTGCAGTGTGTCCCCACAGCTGGAGCCAGCTGTCTGCACTGGGGCACGGGAGCTGCACCAGCTCAGCATCACACACAGGCATGAGAAGGGCTCTTGGAGAAGCTGCTAGGAGGAGGAATGGTACAGAAGGTAACACGCAGGTAGATCAGCTTGCAAACAAATGTCTTTTCTTGGCACTGCCCTTGCAAGCCCTCACCGTTTCATGGCGTTTGCATGGTGTTTAGATTAGGCAGGTATTCAGAGGTGGGCCTGATCCAGCAGATAGAGCCCCTGGGGCAATGCTGGGCCCGCAGCCCCCCATCCCCATCCCTTCTGCATCCTCAAATGGTGCTGAGGAGGCAGCCAGGTCCCCCCACACCTCAGCATGTGCTTGCCATGTGCTCGGGTCAGTGACCTGTAAGTATTTGACACAGGCACGGGAAGTGCTGGAGAGCAAGGCAGGAGGCGTTACCAGCAAAGAACGGCACCCTCATCTCCAGCCGTGACAGGGCAGCTAATGCCAGACCCAGGCCTAGCACCGCGGGGGTGCGGGGGGACCTCCTGGAGCCCCGCGCAGGTCCCTGGCAGGCGACTGCCACCCGCTCCTCCCTGTCCCCGTCACCTGCTTTTGCCAAGGCTAGACAGATTAAAATCCTGCAGACATGACGCTGCCCTAATTTAATGACAGTCAGGCTGGCTGTTCAGTTCAGCCTGGGCTCTCTGCCTGAACGCTGTTGATACGATAGCTGGAGAAAAACATCATGTGAGAGTAGCCCGCGCGTCCTCCCGCTCCGGCATTCCTGCTGGGAGGATGCCGAGCCACCCGGCTGACGGGCCGAGCTCTCCCTCTTCTTCCTCGCTCTGCAGGGCGTATTTGTGAGCAGGGTGTGCACAAAGGCTCATCGCGGGGCCGCGTTCGCGCGGTGAGAGTGGTAGCTGGTGGGTGCTGGTCGGTGACAGCGGGTGGGATTGCTGAGCAGGGACGCGCGTGGGGAGGGCGCTGGCCACACAGGCTGCCCGGGCCTGGCCCCCCCCGGGAGGCTGGTGGTGGAGCCACAGCGCGGCCACACAGCGCGGCTCGCTCAGGCCAGTGCGCCCCGGGCACCGCAGCGGCTCCGTATCCATGCCCAGCTCCAGCGGCATCGCCTGGGCCGGGCCCAGCCGCTTCTCCTCATGGCTGCTGGCGGGGAGCTGCTGCTCCGGCTGTCGGCTGCGGTGTGAGCAAGAGCCGGGCTTCTTCCTGCAGGAGTCCTGAGCGCAGAAGTAAACGCGGGATCTTGGCAACAGGTTTCTGCCCAAATATCCCATCACTGTGTGAGGGATCCCCCCCCCATCACGCTGTGCACCCCAAGTTTCCCTGCTGGCTCTGTCCATGGGGGAGGCCCTGTCCCGTCTGTCTTGAAGGACCAGAGATCTGCGGGCGGCCTCTGCTGCAGAGCATGCCTGCGGAGCCTCAGGAGCATTTTTAATAACTTTTAGTCCAGCAGGATTCCGGTAAAACCCTACCGGCATGCTGGTACAGCATTTCAGGACACTGTGAGTGTGCTCAACTTCGGCTTCTCTGAATTTACTTGCTTATAGTATCATTTTTTTTATTATTTTTTTTTTATGAAACAGCAAAGGGTTCAGAAAAGGTTCAGAGATGAAAATCTGCTTTAAACTTTGTTGACTGAAGTTAACAGAATCTAATGAAAGGGTAATTAAGAAACTACTCGCTCACACTATAAAGGAGATGAATGCAGTCCGTGTTCTTGATCGAGATTTTTGACAGTGGTTTTCAGCCTGCGGTTTCTGACTTCTAGACGCACTGTGGACCATTTTTGAAGGTCTATGGAATATAAGTAAGACAAGAAAGCCATTTCCCAAACAGAGAAGTCTGCGTTTCTTTTGGAAAATTTGCTAAGATCTGAAAATTCAAAAAGGTTGAAAATTAAATGCTGCACTAGACTCCAAAGCAACATACAAACAAGAAAAATGTAAACTTTTTGATAGTAGCTAACGATAACTAAGCATCAGCACAGTTTACCTGGGGATGTGGTATGTTCTTGTAGTCTTTAGCTCAGAGTAAACTGTCTTCCTTAAAGATCAGCTGCTAAGCAAAGAGAAATGATGGCCTTGATGGGGAAACAGCGGAGCCTAAGGACATTGCATTAGATCACTGGAATGGTTTCTTCTAGCCTTAAAGCGTTGTGAGTCTATGAAGTACCTGAAGCGGTCATGATCCAGTCTTTGGATCCAGTCTGGAGAGGTGTAGAGCAGCCTAAACCCCATGCCTGGAATAAGGACATTGAGTTCAATCTGCATTTCGGAATCGGGTTTGTTAATTGCTCCTCTCTGATTCCAGCAACACATGTTGTAGGTTCATGTTACTCATTTAGCAGTAATTAAGTCTGATTTTTACACTGTGCTAATGTAAGATATCATCTTCCAGGCAGCTAGTAAATGTGTAATTTTGCTCTGTGTTACTTTGTGGTAGCAACAATTAACATGGGTTTTAGTATCAAGAGAAAAATTGTCATAAAGCAAAGTATTCCAAAGTGCTTGCATTTTACCTACCATTTCATATAATTGTGAAATGCTTTTAGGGGGCAGTGCTGAAATGAGGTTGGTTTATTTGTGCAAAATGGCTTAAATACTGAACTGTGTTCTCAGTAAGGAATTAAAGGAGAGATCTGAGGGTCATTTTGTCTGAGAGCATCCCCCCAGGCTGAAAGCGTGCTTTTCCCTGAGCATACAGATGAGCCGTGTGGGAGATGTCCCGTGCGTTGTTTCGGCTGGTCCACCCCTGCGCAGGTCTGGCCGCTGCTCCGTGCTGTTGGGTACTGGCTTTGATCCCCACAGACGTGAATGGGTGCAACTCTGCCAGCCGCCTACTGCTCTCGCCATGCGGTGCTGGAGGTGTCCTGGGGAGCTCCCACCAGTGGATCAGCAACCAGCAGATGCATATATGCACACACATTTAAAATTCACGCTCCGTAAACACCGATTCCTGTTGTCACCATCCATTTGTCTTTTCTAATTATGAATCATTAATGTTTGTTACTGAAGTATCCTAATCCTTATTTGCAGTAGGAAGCTTCATTCCCCTGTAAAAATATTTTCTCAGGCTGCACATGTTTTTCCCCCCCTCCATCTTATCTGGAGTATAGACGTTGTGCTTTTAGCTTTTCTGCATTATCTGGGCCCTGTCTTGATTGCTTTCCAACATTTGGAGCTGTGTTACTAGGGAGATTTTCTTGCAAGTGACTTCAGTGGTCCTTTCCGTGCATCAGCTCTGCTGAGGACAGCCCATAGCACCCCTCAGTCCAACGAGCAAACGCCTGCAGGAGCCCTGTCACAGGGCTGCGTAAGGGGAAGGCGAAGGCCCTGTGCCAAAGGGCCTGGGGGACCCCTCCTACTCTTGCCAAAACAGAGCAGACTGAGGCCTGCAGCCCCGGGGCCAGCATGGCGGTGGGGAGCGCGGCACGGCCGAGCTTTCTGTTCATCTGCGCCTTCCCGCTGTGCCTGGCAGCAGTCGCTCAGCTCTTCTGTGTTGTCTCTGGAGCAGACGGGATCATGTAATGGAAAATACATTTCATTCAAGGAAATATGCTTAGGGATTATGAACGGGTGCTCTGAAAGATGAACGAACTTTGCCGTTCATTACAGTAGTGGTCTTCATATACATAGGGCTTTCCATCATCTTGGTGGGTAGCCTAAAGATATCCACAAAACTTTACATATTTTTCTGTGTATCAGCTATATCTTCTATGCAAGGATCACTCAGATGTCAGTTGAATAACTATGAAAATGAGTTTTAAGAACTTTGGACTGCCAGCAGGAGAGACGGATTGGGAGAAGGCAGCAGCAAACCGCTTATCCCAGCCTTAAGGGGAGACAAAAATCATCGTACAAATTAGATTTCTGGCAGATCTTGTAACAAGAATACATTTTAGCTTTCTGAGCAAAATTGCAGTATAAGGTCAAACTGTATTGAATTAATTTGTTTCCTGATAAAAACGGTTTCTTGCTTAAATTAAGGCTGTCTTTTGCTTTGTCATTGTTCCTGTTTGGATTTATTTCAAAGATGAATGAGTACAGGAAAAAAAAAAAAGTAATTTAAGGAATCTGTTTTTTTCCAGACATGGATTCGGTTCTCCTTTTTAGTTGTTTTTGGGTTTTTTTTATTGTTATCATCCCTTCAGTGAAAGATGGGCTCCAGTATTATAATTTTAAAGAATTATTAGTGTGTAGAGCTTCTGTATTAATGAATTTGCATTTTCTGAAGTCTAATGGCATGCGAGATCACAGCTCACACACCATGAGAAGAGGGGATTCTCTTCCCCAGGAGAAGGGATTTCTCTTCCCCAGCCTCCCTCTGCCGCACACAGTGGCTGAGCGGCTGTGCAGGCAGTGCCCTTCGCTCAGGCTGTGCCTTTCCTTTTAGAGGTTTTTCCAGTAGAGCCACAGCTGGGGGGGTCTTGGGGCTGGTTTTCAGAAGTCACATTTGTGCCCATTTCCCCGGCAAGCGCCCAGCACTGCCGAGCACCGGCTGCCCCGCTCCCAGCTGGAGCCTGCAGGTGGGGGCACCCAGAGCAGGAGACTGCATCAAGAGTTCACCAAGCAGGGTTGTCTTATGTGCAAAGCTCACTTACGTGGTAACAGGGAGGGACAGTGGGGTTTGGGTATATATTGTACACAGAATTATTTTTTATTTTTTTTATTGATGTGAATAGTTGTCAAATTGATGAATGTTCTTTCATCCAAATAAAATTAGTTCATGAAATTTGTTGTTTACCACATCTGAATTTAATGAAAAACGCAGAAACAAGTCAATTCTGATTTTCTTGTTTGGTTTACACAGTTGCAATGAAAATGCATCATATGTAAGAGGTTTTCTTCAAAGATGCTGTATTCCAGGTCTAGTGAAAACCCAGAGCTGTTGCTGTTTTCCTGGTGATAATGCTGCTTTGACCACACGTCTTGCTGTGCGCTCAGTGCCTCTTGTGCCCCTGCACAGCAGAAAGAACAGCGAACCTTTAACATTTTCAGAGTAGCACGTGAGCTTTTGCAGGCTCACTGCTGCAGCCAGGCTGCATTTCTGTTGCTGGGTTTCTGGCTCTGCAGCCACCTGGTTCCTGGAGGCAGCTCTGTGGGCAGCGGGGAGCTGTTGAGTCCCCATGGGCATAGCTTTCACTGAGCAAAAACATATGCCCATAGAGGATGGGCATGCTGTACTTTCAAAATAACTGATGTTTGCTCACCTTCAGCAATTTTTAAAAAGAAGTAGTGTTTTTTAGAGTTGTACTGCAGAAATACATTGTTTAGAAAAAGCAAAGCAAGCAGCTGATGCTAGAATTGTCAAGTTGCTCTGGTCAGTATGCAGTAGCCTAGAGAAGTGGCTGGGGGCTTTCCTCCTAGGTCCATAGGGTGTTGTTTTAGCCGATGACGTAAGGAACGAAGATATGCCTATAGCTTCTAAGCCAATTGTGTCAATTCTCTTCTTCAGGGTCGATGTTCAAGGGAAAACTGCAAATATCTTCACCCACCACCACACTTAAAAACGCAGCTGGAGATAAATGGACGCAATAACCTGATTCAGCAGAAGAATATGGCCATGCTGGCCCAGCAGATGCAGCTTGCCAATGCCATGATGCCTGGTGCCCCGTTGCAGCCTGTGGTATGTACGCTTTTTGGCTTCAATCAATGAGTGCAATGAGTCGTAGTTGAAGTAAGTTAGCAGGTGTGCTTACGTGCCTGTAGAATCCCACAAATGTCAGTAACTGGTGGAGAAATCAAATACAGTGAAATGCTGGTCTGTATGTCTTTGTTCTGCTTAATTCTCCCTTGCCTGAAATAATATCGTTAATCTAATCAATTTAATTAATTAAATATTTTTTTTCAACTTATTTCTTAAAATTAAGAAAGTGAGTGATCTGCATGGGATTTTCATAAAGAGACATTTCCTTTGCCATTTCATGTGCTCTAGGAAATTCCTGGGTTTGAGAAGATTCCCATTGGATGTTTTCCATTCACTCAGGGGAACCTTATCAGGAAATTACTTGCTGGAATTGGACTTTGGTTTTTACAGCACGTTGTCAGGCAGAGCAGAAAGCTTGCCCTGAGTGATGTAGGGTGCACGTCAGTCTGACCTGCATGATCCACAGCTCAGGCTTGGCAGGAAGAAGGAGGAGTACAGATAATCGTGATTTCTACAAAAAGCCAAGGGGTGGGGGAAGGAGAATCTATCAGAAATCTCTCATCTGGTCACAGTAAAATGTGAGCATATATTACGTCATATCTGTTTCTCTTATACCCGAGTAAGTGCGCGCAGTGCAGTGTTCCACAAAGTCAAACACCGTAGCTGAGTTTCTTGCTCTGCAGTAACCTGTCGTTTCAGCAAACGTAAAGATGATTGGCATCAACCCACGATGCACATATGCGTTTGGGAGCTGAACACCCTGTGCCAGATCCCTCTCTAATGCAATCCAGAGAGGTCATTTGAGCTAACCTATGGATAAATTTGGCCCAGAACCCTTTTGATACAAATTTCGAGATCAGACATTAGAAGGTACTGATTAATGTATGAGCAAGACTGGCGCTGATTAATATATGAGCAAGGCTGGTATATTCTACATAAAAAGGCAAACAATGCTCCCCTGGCTGAAGCTCTCTCTTTCAATGGGTAAAATGTCAGCAAAGGAAAAAATAAGTTGAAAAATATATATATAAAATAAATTTATCTGCATTAGCACTTCTCTGATAGTTCTTTCATTCCTTTCTTGCTGGCAAAGGTAGAATTTAGGGAGTTTAATTTACTTCTGGATACTTTCTGTTAGGAAACCTATATTCACTCTGTTAGATGAGTTCTTCAACTTTTATTTCAAAAACCATAGCAACAAATAATACTCCTCAAAATATAGCTCAGTCCTTAGGAAAAATCATATCAAGTAGAAAGGACTCTCATACTTGTGCCAGATGTTTATTTGGCCCCATGTTTTGTGGGTCTACAGAATACCAGTAAATATTTTGTAGCTTATTTGATTCAGTTAATATAACTCTTATTCTCCCTCAGAGCTTTATGCCTCGGCTATTTCAAGAAAAAGTGTACGTGGGGGAGAAAAGCAGAAATTGTTGTGGTAGGATCGTCACAGTAAATTGACTTTAGTACCTCTCAGCACAGTGTGAGAAGAGACCACATTTTGTTTTCTCTCTTTTGATTGGCTTTTCTTTAAATAAAATTGTCTGTATCACCTAGGCAAGGAGAAGAGCTGAGGCAGCATCCGCGCGCAGACACCAAACGCTGTGGCACCGCAGTGCTGCAGGGGATGCCCCGACACCACGCCGTGCAGCCTGCTCCTTACTCCCATCTTGTAGGAGAAATGGGCCTGCCTCTGGGCTGGTGTCTGCTGCTGGGGGCTTTCAGATCAGAAACAGAATTAAGTGTCTGTACAGCTGGGCAGCTCAAAAGCAGGCTGTACGTTACGTGCTTTAACTCCAGAGCGATCTCAAAATGATTTTTCAATTTCAACAGCTCAAAACAGCCATGTACACATGCCGCAATTTTATTTTTATTTCCTGATTTGAGTACAGTGATACCGCTTTAGTGCCAGCAAGTTCATATTTGGGACTATGAGAAAGCTTAAGCCAAGTTGCAGCCAACAGTAAGAACCATTGCCTAAAATATTCTTCTCTGTTAACCTGTTTGTTTGTTTCATGAATTGTAACCAAATACGGCTCTATTGGGTTTATGCAAAGCAGTGCGTAGGCACACACCACCACCATTTGGGTAAACATGAAAAAAAATATTAATGCAGTCCTTTGGATTAACATTCTTTTTTAATATAGAGGGGCAAGTGTGAGGATAACTTTTAAATGAAATTTAAATTCTCCTTTATGCTACACTCACAGTGTTCCTAACAAGCAAAATTTAAACCAGTTTATTCTGAAGTGCGGCACAAACCTTCTACCTGAGCCTGGGTAATTTCTGTATAGTTTGCTTGAATTCAAACATTACAGACTGTGTATTTTCAGAATTCAGTCTCATTCAATATGAGGATTCATAGCAAGTCCCATTGGCTGTCCCAGCAATAGTGTTTCTAAATGGATGTCATCCTACTCGTTTGGCCTTACAATGACTTTATTTTTTAGCACAGTTGAAATGGATGTTATTTCAGGGTGTTCTAGCAAGTGATTTATATCATCCCATCGTAACGATGCCTCAGTCAGTTTGTTTTGTTTTACAAAAATCAATACCCTATGCTTTAATAAAAGTAAGTGAACTAACTTAATGAGAGACTCTAAGCAAAGCAGGAGGATCCTTTCACTCATATTTCTGTTTGATAAATGTTTTAATTATCTTAGTTGCAAGTAATGTCTGTGGATTTTTCCCATCTTTCCTTTTTAGTTCACTCTTTTATCTGTCTTTTGCTGGCACTTGAGGGAGGGGGTTTCAGTCAGTGGGTGGGTATTGCATGTCTTATTGCATGTCTTGCTGAGATCCTGAGGAAGAGCTTTGCCTGCTCAGATCGGTTCTGCTCTCCTTGCTTGTAAACCAGTTTAGGGGGAGTTGGGCTCAGCTAGACTATGGCTTTGGTACGAGAGCATCAGTTGGTACTAGCACATCAGTGGGTGATGCTGTGCCGATTCACAACAGCAGTGCAGACCCTGGATTTGCTTTTTCCAGTGTGGAAGAGCGTGAAAATGCTAAACAGAAGCAGAAAGATGCAGTTTTGAGACCAGAAGAACGGAGATGGACCGCGAAGGTCGCTGGAGACTCTGGGGCTGTCCCTCGCCTCCAGGGGTGCGTGGGGCACAGGGAGCCCCAAGGCTGTTTGCTCTGTACAGGCCCGAACCGCTGTTAGTCAGGCATGCGTTTCTGCAGAGCGCCGGTGCTCCAGAGGCAATCAGCTGCACACTGCAGATGTGAATCTGCAGCAGAGCAAGGTCCCAGGCCTTCCTGAGGGTGTGTTTGGAATTCACAAGTAGCTGTAGGTTGTCAGTGTTTATCTCGGCGTATGTGGTACGCTCTTGTGCTTTCCTTGGCGTGGCACCTGCTTGGTAGATGACTGTTAAAGATGCATTAAACGAGTCCAGCTCCTTCCCTGCAGGCAGCTAGCTGGTCCTGCGGGGCCAGCGAGCTGGGGCGCTGGCAGAAAGCCCGTCTGTCTGTCCAGTGAGGAGCCGTGGCTCTGCTGCGCTGCAGAGACCAATTTCCAAAGGTGCCCCTGTGTCTCCTTCCCAATCGATAGACCCCGTTAGCGAGCAGTGCCTTTGAAAGGTAGACCCTTGGAGACCAGACCTGCTGGTGAGGTTCGTGTTGGTTGTGCACAGGCATTTTTAGAGCAGAATTATTCAGTAGATGGGACAATGTGGATTATGGGTCATCTGGCAGCACAGAGCTGCATCCAAGGCTCCTTCACCTCTGCGCTCTCTGCAGATCTACAGGAACTGCTTTTTTCTTTTTTTTTTTAGCTGTTTTGCATGATGCACATCATAGTAGGGCCCTAACCGCAAGGCCAGTGAGTAGTTTTATGGTTTGGTCATGGTGATAGAGAAATACTGCCTCTGCTTCCAGAGATGGGGAAGTGAAAGCTCACCGGAAAACAAGCAAGCAGTAAGCAACAGAGACGAGCCCAGCGGCTCAGACTGATCTGGAGCCCCTCCTGTCACTTCTCTCCTGCATGGCATTGGGGTCCCATTTCTGACCAGTTTGCAGGTGCAGGCTGACCCTCAGCTAATGCTCGTGGATGGCAGGGACAGGCTTGGGGTGACCCTCGTGGCAGAGGGAACAGTGTCCTGGCATCCTGCTCCTCCCTGTCCTGCAGCCACCTGAGCCTTGGGTCAGTGCTGGGGCGGCTGGGGACAGTCCCTGGGGAGATTCAGTCTGTGCCATGTGTCCTCCGGGGCCACTGCATTGCCAGAAATTTTTCCTGGGTGCAGGAGTGTTCAGGTGGCTTTGTGCCCTGGCAGACTCCTCTGCTACTGAGAAGTGGTTGTGTGCTGCCCAAGTTTCACCACTTCACAGTCTCTTTCTGCCAGAAACGAGGCTCCGAGTCTGGGCTGATACGAATGTAGGATAGGTTTTTTATCTCCTGTGTACAGCACATTATAAAATACCTGTGAGCTTCAGAATAATATGAAGTGGCTCTGATAATATACACTATTGTTTTGCAGTGGTCTAAAGGCCACAGGATATTTATATTAGTATAAAATGATCTCAGTAGAAGATAAATGGGATAGTCTTTTATTTACTGTACAGCGAGTATATTGGGCTGAAATCAAACATTGATATCTCTTAAGTTACACACTAACAGACTGATTCGTAGTTTTATTTTCAGCATTTATTATTACATAGCTGATAACACAGTTATGAAAAGTGCAGTTAATTAATAGTGCATTTAACAGTAATATTTTACTTCCTGTAAAATTTGCCTGTTTGCTTTTCATTCACATGGATGAAGAACAAGAGACATTAAAGAAATTATTCCCATTCCCACAATGTACAGTCTTTTTTTCTTCAGTAATCTCTGCGTGTGTTTTTGTCCAGTGTTGCAAATGGACTTGTTCTTGCTTCCAAACAGTTCAGTCATTTCCTCAGCAATACAAAAACATGTGGTGTTATATGCTGTCTGGCTTAAACAGATATGAAACAGAGAAAAAAGAGTTGCGTTAACTCTGTAGTTGTTTTTCCCTCTAAAAATTAGTTTGGAAGAAAAATCCAAATGCCTTGAGTAACTACTTTATTTAGATACTAAAGATAAACACTCCAGACTAAATTCTATTTGGCAATTACAGTGGTAGCGCAGTGCCTTTGCATTCAGTGGGGCAGAAGAGTTATTTAATCTTTACTGAGCGTCACAGCTCTGCATTTGGTCTTACAGCATTATTTGGTCTTCTACATCCAATTATCTTCACAACATGTGATAACCTACAAGGGCATCTGACTCTTTCTTTTTTAAAAACAAGCAAGCAAACAAACAAAAAACCCCCAGTATTTGCATGCTCACGTGCTCACTCTTTCCCTGGCTTAAATTTTTAGTCTAAATAAAGCATATCCTTGATACAGTGTATTTCTTTCTGAATATCTGCGTGGACAGCCTGTTTAATTTTGTAGAAATAAATTATTATGGTCGTCTGGTCTTGTTCCTGTATTAAACCTCTGCAATTTTTGAACCACTGCTGGCTGTCATCAGGGTCAGAAATGTATTTATCTGTGTCTGAAGTTGAATGTGGTTTGATGGTGCGTTGGGGCTCTCGCACAGACGCCTTTTTCCCTGAGAGCGGATGTTTGTACACGTTTTGGACGTGTCCCTGTGAGAGCCTCAGACGTTCTGCTGCGGCCATGAGGAGCGCTCGTTCGTGATGGCATTGCTCAAGTGCAGATCAAGTGAGAGTTTGCTCCGAGAGCTGCCACGTGTTGTAAGCGTGCAAGGGAAGCTTGAGTGGGAGAACCGGCGGAGGCTGGCAGGGGATGCCTGTCCTGTCCTCGTGGTCTCGCTCATGTGCCATGTTTGCACAGGCGTTCTTTGTGTCCCACAAATGTGACAAATGCTTCTTTCCCATTAGTAACAGAAACTCACCGCTATTGCGCTCAAATTATTATGCTGACCTCATGGGAAGTATAAATATTTAAAGTGTCTTTCTTCTTCTTTTCTCTGATTGCAGCCGATGTTTTCCGTTGCACCGAGCTTAGCCACCAACGCATCAGCTGCCTTCAACCCCTACCTGGGGCCCGTCTCCCCAGGCCTGGTCCCAGCGGAGATCCTGCCCACTGCCCCGATGCTGGTGACAGGGAACCCTGGTGTCCCGGTTCCTGCTGCTGCCGCCGCTGCTGCCCAAAAGCTAATGAGGACAGACAGGCTGGAGGTAGGAGCCGATAAGTGTAACTTTCTCTCACAAGTTGTATCATTTATTATGTTTCCTAGGTATAAAATATTTTTCTTGTGAAAGAAAACAATGCAGGTGTCACTTCAGTTGATAATGTCACATCTTGGTCACGGGTAAGGACAGGGAGTGACTGAGTAAGTTAATGGTTGCAGCTCTGCTTCTGACTCTCTGTTGCAGAAAGAAATGGAAATGTTGAGCCCTTTTAGGAATAACTGTGGCAGCAGCAACAGTGCCTCCAAACTGTGTTAATGTGTGCCTAGAAGGTGTTAACATGGGGGGTGCACGGCTACTGGTACTGAGCACCAGGGACGGGTGTAAGGGCAGAGCTTCAGCTACCTGGGTAGAAGATGGCTTTCAGCCTCCCTCTTACTTTCACTCTGGACAGATGGTGCCTGCACTCCCACACCAGCCTCCCGCACCAGCTTATCATCCTTGCTACAACCCTGACAAGTGTCGGTGCTCTCTAGCTGGTACTCTCCCTTGCCCTGAATCTTTCTTATCTGAAAGGCCTGACAGTGTTTTCAGCACCTTATCGGCGCTGCGGCAGCGTGGGCGGTGAGCCAGCGACGTGCCGCCTGCTGCTGCGCGCCTGCGAGCACAGCCTGCCTGCAGGAGTGCGGGTGCTTGGCGGCCCCGATCAGGTCTAGTGGTTAAAAGGCAGCAATGGGAGAGGCTGAGCAGGCAGGGTGATCCGCTGTCACCCCGTTTCTCTGTCAGACATGGCTGTGTGTTAGGGCACACACCACCTAGGAGACGTTGGCTCTCCCCGCAGCACGGCTGGTGGTGCACTCCCTCTCCTGCACGGCGCAGCAGCCGGCGGTGGGGAGAGCTGAGCTGTGCCGTGACCATCCCGGCAGCCTCAGCCCTCCTGCTCTGCCCTCAGCCTCCACCCCAGTGGCCAATGCTCAGCACTAGCGTTCTGTAGCGCTGGTGCAGTGGCAGGTCTCAGAGGTCCTGGAACTGTGACATCTCCTCTGCCTGAGGAATGTCGGGGGTGGATGGCTTGTTCTGCTCTTGGATATGATCCCTGAACTCAGGGAGCACGATGGGAAGGAGTGAGAAGGATCTCTGTTTTAAAATGCAGCCAGTTGTAATTCTTCTCTTTCTGCCCATGCATCTGCATTAACAAGGATTAATTCTCCTTACAAGAGAAATTAATTCCTTTTTCTTAGTTTTATCTCTGACTGACAAGCTGCCGCTCAGGAGGCTGCGAGCTGGGAGGAATTGTGCAGGGTCATCTGGCAGCGAGCGTTTCCCGCTGCCGCTGTCACTATTCTCAGAGCTCACGTCACCACAGGTTCCCCTTCTGTGGATCGCATCATTTCCCTTTTTAGAGATGTTTTCTCCGAGGAAAGCGTTCCCCAAAGCATGATCAGGTTACAGGAGAGGCAGCCGCACCGAGCTGAGAGCTGGTGCATGGGTGGCTGTTTGGAATCACCAAGGGATGTTTTTCCTTTGAGGACTCTGTTTCACAGTGGATACCTGCCAGAGGTGGATTAAAACCAAAATGCAATTAGATAAATTCATAAATAAATCATGCTAGATTCGGAAATGAGTACAGAGAGGAGGATCCCGATGGCGGGGAGCCCTTTGGGTCTCAGCACTGAGGTTGGCTGCTGGTTTTGATTGTCCTTCCACCTGCGTAGAGGCCACAGTGCTGGTCAGTGGTGTTGGGGACATGTGGGCTCAAAAGCTTTCTGTTCATAAGCAAGAGCAGGATGTACCCAAAGTCCCCAAGCACCAGCTCTGCCCATAGCCAGGGAAGTGCGTATGTCGGCTGGAGCCCAAGGGAGGTTCCACAGGGGCACCTCTTCATGTAGAGCCTCTGGGGCAGAGCTTGCACTGGCAGGCAGACTGTGACCAAAGTGCATGGGGAGCTAATGAAATCTGGGACTTCAGCGTTCAGGATTTGATCCTCCGGATGCTTGTGTTCTCTTCATCTAGCTATTTAGAGAAGTGATACGCTGCTGAGCCAAACTCCTCTGCATGAGAGGGAGTTGTGAGAGTGTTACTCTCACAAAACAGACAGGGGCACAGTCTGCAATAAAAAACATTTTTATCAATTAGGAAAAGCCAGCAAAACCATCTGAAATCAATAAAATTTTAAAAAAAAGTCTGAGTGGTTTTGCTTTGAACTTGTACAGAAAGGAAGAAGATGGCCAAGTTAGAAACCCCTGAAAATAAGTGCTGAGACTTGGAGGAGTGCCACTTTTGTCACCTTTCCTGCTGAAATGGCACTGTCCGGGGATTCTTCTCTGCTGTAATTGCATTTCACTCAGTAGGCTCCGCTCTTGGGAGATGTCCTTGTCCTTGCAAGGAGGGCTGTCCTAGCCCAGCCTTCCTAACAGGGCCCTTCCCTTTGCTCTGCTCTAGCCATTGCTAGAGCACTGCTACCCTTTAAGCTGTTGAAGTTTTGCTTTTTATGTTGACTGGGATCAAGAGCACATCCAGGTTGACCCACTGGCTCTGCAATTCCACACCGCGCTGCTGTATTACAAAATTAGTATCTGTTGCAGGGAGGGGGTGTCTTTTCCTCCTCCTTTTTTCCCTTCAGCAAACACAGTTTAAGTAGTGAAATACGTAGGTGAGAATATAATTTGCCAATGCTTTCCATTGTATTGGTCATTTAATCTGGAGTATCCGAATTTAGTATACAAATAGCAAATAAGTATATCATTTTTATGAACAGCAAAACATTTTAATGTACTTCATAGATTACAGGAATGGAGAACTGATTTGAAAGATTTTGTACGGTCTGATTGTTACCTCTCAGAGAATCTGGCATGTATCTACCTGCTCTTTAAGTGAGCTTATTGCTGTCAGTATTGTCATTTGTTATGCCGTGATTAGAGAGCTTTATAAGGCTTAGCTCGCTCTCCCTTGGAATGAACTGTCCTTGAGAAAAATAACCGCTATGATGTTAGCATCTAATCTTGGAATATGATTTGTTCTGCTTAGAATTTTAAATACTTATTTCAAGAATGATGTACTGTGGCATTAATTAAGTTAGCACACGTGTTCTGGGACACTGAATCAGACTGTTCCCCAACTAAAAGCCCTAAGTACATATACCTGGGATTTTAAGGAGAGCAGGCAGACAACACAAACCTGTCAGGCAGTGTGCCTAGTCTCCTGAATTAATATGCATATTCCTAAGATAAGGTTGGAGACTGTTACTAGCAGTAGGATTGATTTCATACATATTTGGACCGTGCCGCCTGAACAGATAGCATGCAGATGTTTGTGTGTCCAGTGCATTCAGCCACTCCCGTAAGGAATCTGGATCTCAGGGTGGAAATTTCATGGGTTGAGGCTTTTCCTACAGCTTTCCTCGCACTCCTCCCCTGCCAGAAATATCTTGAACAAAAGTGTGGCTCTTCTAGTGAACTAGAAGAGAAGCAGAAGGACAGGGAAGTGAGAGAGAAAGGAATTGCCTAACCGTTTTATTTAAAATGCATGTATTTCTGTTTGAATGCCATCGTTTTCTATTAGAAGTATTCAAGCATCAAGAATGACCACAACCACACTGCTGTTTCCTGCTTGCTTCATATATACCATTTTTTTTGCCAGAAAGAAGTAGCTTAGAAGTTCTTGGAGATTTTCAGATCTTGGGAAATCAGGAAATCTGACCTAGCGGTGCCGTTCGTTTAAACATTCAGAATGTCCTGGGTAACGATATGCCCATTTGGATAAATTCTCTTCAGTGCAGAGGAGGAGACAGGAGGTGTGACTTACTCATGTAAGGGCAGGGATCTCAGCTCTGCGTCCCATGTCCCTCCAGCCAAACCTGTGCCGGCTTTTGGCTGAGCAGAGTGGGACCTCTGCCGTAGCGGAGGTGACATGGCGGTTGTCTCCCCACCAGGGTGGGCAACTTGAATCCCAGCAGGGCAATCAAAATAAACTCAAAGTCAGAACAAGTTAAGTGAATTACAACAAATCAGTAATATTGCAGCACTAGCTCAGCATTTTTGGAGACAGGCTGGAGACGTACAGCAGGTGCCCCTTTGTTTATGTTTCTTAACATACTGAGTTGAAAATTATGATACTAATTACAGGGCTGTTAATAAGTAGCTAAATAAAAGCTCTCCAGATCTGAAAGACCAGTAAACATATCATGCTTCCGTGCCTCTCTCTACTCAAGCAGAAAAATGATATATTACTGTGTGCCTGTGGCAAAAAAAAAAAAAAAACACCACCATTTTCAATGTGTGCTTTTAAATAAACAAGAATTGGAAACATTCTTGGGTACCATCACAGCAGTTGAAAAGCCACTGCCGGTCACACCAATTAAAAGGACTGGCAGTATTATGGTTTGTATCTGACTGCTGTAAACCATTGTTCAGAGATCTGTTAAGGAGCACTGAGAGCGAGCCATTCACGTATAAGTGTGTATATATATAAAAAAGGGGAGGGGGGGGAGAAGGGGGGAGGGAGAGAGGGAGCAAGGGAGGGAAAGCACCCACAGATAAGCTAATTTTGTTATAGTTAAAAACCAAAGAATGACCAGAAAACTGAAACAGTTAGGCAGATAATCTCTGGCATGTCCAGAGCAAATTTTCACAGAGCCTTATCTCGGCTACTGCATGACAGTAGCAAGAGACCAAGGAGTCTTGTGTAAGCAGGGATGGTGCTAGCATGCAACAGATAGCAGAAACAGACTTGTATTTTTTGATGGATTAAACAGGCACCATCTCCTTCCCCAGTCACTCCCTGTGTGATGCTGGCTGGCAGAGTGGCCCATGTCACTGCATGGGGGCTAGACTAGGGAACAGATCTGGCTGCAGAATTACCCGGAAGGCAAGCGGTTATTTTCCAGCTGAGGAATTTGCCCAATCTGTTTCATGTGTGCTGCAGAAACAGTTCTGCAAGCACCGAGCCGCCAGCAGCAGGGCCACAGGGATGAATGAGAGCAGTGGAGGTGCCTGGACTGGCTCATTTGGCTCTGCTGCAAATAGACATCCAGAGTCTTTGTCACCACATGGAAAAAGACTATAAATAGGGTCATGCTGGAATGACCCTGGAGAAAGGGATGTTTCGTGCGAGAGGGCTCACAAATGGCATTGCTCTTGTCCTTCAGGGATGTCATTTCATAAGTTTTAGGTGATGGGCAGCTGGTAGTTGAAGCAGCACAGGGGTTAAAAAGCAGCTAGAGCACTAGTGTGGACGGAAACCAAATAACAACCAAATTTGGCTTGTTGCAGGGACAAGAGCCAAGGTCCTTGAGGAAATACTGATGATCCAAGCTCATGGGCACCCACCTTTAAAAGGAAATTCCATCTACTAAAATGGGTTTATTTTTATACAAACTTGGTTGCTTTTGTCCCTTTCTGTTTCCTATAGCCTTTGGAAAACTAAAATGACAAACGCATTTTTGTTTGCAGTTTGTGAAGAGCTGACCATGAAAAGAACACACGTCATTTTTTTAAATACAGGGTTTGCAAGGTGTGTGAAGAGGGAGCCAATGCTTGTCGCACTGGTGGTGAAGTTAGTGTCTGCACCGCTGGCGGTGGCTGGAGGTCTGGGAGGGGTCTGTGCCGGCTCAGGGCCGGGCTGGAGCCCACCGTACCAGCAGTGGGGATGCTGCAGGGGGATGCCCTCCAGCCAAGCATGTTTCTTCTTGCAGTTTCTGATAACCTTCAGCTTGCTTTAGCTGCTGTCGTGCGGCAGCGGTGTGACAGCGGGACTGGTGACCGCTCTGGCTGCAGCCTCTGCTCTTTCCCGACGCAGCCCACCTTCCGCTGATCCGCAGGGCGATCGAGGCAGCCACCGCCACTGTGGGTTTCAGATTGCCCTCTCGTGGCAGATGCCTGGATTGTGGGGGACGGTGCGGCACCGCATGCCCCGACGGGTGCAGCTCACTCCCTGGCATGGGCGTGAAGCACCCGTCCGGTGGGGCAGCCATGCAGTCATCCTCCCGGCACCTGCGGCCGGTCACCTTAATTTAACGCATCAAGCACTGCTGACTTGGGCACAGCCAGATCACAGTGGAGTGTGACTGCGTCCAAGCACCGTAGTGCTTGGGGAGATCTGTCAGAGCTAGCCACAGCAAGTTGCTTCAGAAAAAAAAAAAAGCCTTGCGGGTAGCTAAGCAGGAGCCAAAACAAAACATGCCGTGTGCTTGGCTTTTGATCCTGGTGGGTTTTGATGCTCTTGGACATCAGAAGTGGCTTTAGAGAAGCCCGGTCCCTGCTGCCAGGCAGCCGAGCCCACCGTCCCACCACCGCTCTGCTCCTCCTGGGGCTGGGCACCCATCCTCATGACGCTCTCGCAGACGTTCAGAAATCCTGACGCCGCTCTGAGCTGTGCCCGTGACACCCATCACCCAAATTAAGTGATTTTCTTTTCCCCGTGTCGCAGGTATGTCGAGAGTACCAGCGTGGCAACTGCAACAGGGGAGAGAACGACTGTCGTTTCGCTCACCCCGCTGACAGCGCAATGATCGACACCAACGACAACACGGTCACTGTCTGCATGGATTACATCAAAGGGAGATGCTCACGGGAAAAGTGCAAATATTTTCACCCTCCTGCACATCTGCAAGCCAAGATCAAGGCTGCCCAGTACCAGGTTAACCAAGCTGCAGCTGCCCAGGCAGCAGCGACTGCAGCTGCCATGGTGAGTTTGGAAAGCACCTCTGGAATAGAAGTATGTTGGCAAGAGAAAATAATCGATGTGTTAGCTGTTCTTGCTGGAGGGGGGTGCGTGTGCGTGTGCTCGGGGATCCCAGCCACTACACGGTGCGATGAGCTTTCTCAGCATGTGGTGCCAGATCTGCTCTTAAGTAGTTTCAGACTGTTAAGGTGTTTCACTAATTTTGCCTGCTGATGTACAGAGTATCTATATGTACATATATGTGTGCATACATGTGTGCGCGTGTGTACGTGTGTGTGCATATATGTATATATAGTTTATTGTATGTTTGTGTGTGGGTAGATGTGTATCTATCTAGTCGCACAGATAGATAAACCCGTATTTCAGTTACTGTAAGTCTGTGTTTGTAGAGACTTAGTTCGAAGTCGATCTCACTGTTAATGCTGTTCGTAGCCCCTCTCCCCGGCCCCCACCCGAGGGCTGTCGGCAGCTCTCGCAGGGCACTTAGAGCAAACCTCGTAGCTGTAGCAGCCAGATCTGGAACTACTCAGGGACTGGTTTCCTAGCGAGGAGAGGACAGCACCCCAAGGAGGGATGTGGTGCCATATTGTCCTGTCCGTGCTGAGCCCCACGGGGGTGTGGGAAGAGGAGCGCAGCGGGCGCGCTGGGGCACGGCAGCCAGGAGGAGCGGGAGCGGCGGTGCCGTGCAATAGCCACGGGCTCCTGAGAGGCGCTCCGCCGCCGGCCAGCATGGGTGCTGGCCCTGTGGCCGGCTGCGGGGAGCCCTGTTTCCGCTCCTGCGTAGCCGTGAGCGCCCCGTGTCTCACCCGGCCTGCCCGCGGGATGGGGGCCGGGGCGGGAGGCGGCCGCGGGCGCTGCCCTGCCCGCGCGGGGGCCGCCCGCCGGCCCCCCGTGCATGCCTAGTCTTGTTACCGTTGTACACGGCATCCGGTGATTTGTTTTTATTTGTTTTTTCTCACCTACCCAAATGCACTGCTGCCCCCATGATGCACCTCTGCTTGCTGTTTATGTTAATGCGCTTGACCCCACTGGCCATTGCCATCATGTGCTCGCTGCCTGCTAATTAAGACTCAGTCGGCTGTCAAATCACTGAAGCGACCCCTCGAGGCAACCTTTGACCTGGTACTATGACCTTTCACCTTTTAGCTTGGCATGTAGCTGTATCGTAGAGTCGAGTTTGGGGTTAATGTGTAGAAATGGAATATCCCGGTCCCATCCGTCCCCACCCCACCCTGATCCCCAGCAAGGGGCGCGGGGGCGGCCAGGCTGGGCTGGGCCAGGCTCCCGAGCAGGGCTCCAGCGCAGGACCCCGCCGCCCCCGCGCCCCCGCTGGCCCCTTCCCATCCCCTTCCCTCCCCACCCAGTCCCCCTGTCCTGTCCCCTCCCCTCCCATCCCGTCCCCTCCCCGAGGGTGCCGTGGCGCAGGGCCGGCCGCGGGCGCAGGGTGCGTTGGCATGGCTTCGCGGCGCTGTGGCGCGGAGGCGGCCCCGGGGGTGCCGGCATGCGGCGCGCGCTCTGCATGCCCGGGCAGGCGCTGGGGCCCAGGGAGTGGGTTGGCGCCAGCAGCCCTGCCATCCGCTCCGGACGGTGACTATTAACATCGCTTCTACGTGTTGATCCTCATGGAGCTAGCAGTGCTGCTTCCCCCTACCCCAATAGCCTCGCTCCTGATTGAAACCCTGAAGCTTTACCGTAGCGTAACATTTACGCCGGTTCCTATAACGTACGGCTCCGACACGTTACCTGTGCCGCTGTAATGGTAGGCTAAAGTAGTGCTCCCTTGTAAATCTTTTACCTCGCCTTTTATTTGGTAGTTAAGTCTGCTATGCTGCTTGCTTGCTCATGGATAAACATGGTGCTGCCTGGTTTTTTTGCCTTCTACTGATTTTTCTTTTTTCCTTTCTCTCTTTCCTTTTCTTCTCCCTCCCTCCCGTCCTCCTCCACACCCCACACCCCTCTCCCCTCCTCCCCCCCCCCCTTTTTTTTTTTCTTTTTTTTACTGGACTTTATTTTTATACCCATCCACCATTCAGGGACTTCCTCAAGCTGTACTTCCCCCATTACCAAAGAGGCCTGCGCTTGAAAAAACCAATGGTGCCACCGCAGTCTTTAACACTGGTATTTTCCAATACCAGCAAGCTCTTGCCAACATGCAGTTACAGCAGCATACAGCCTTTCTCCCACCAGGTAAGTGCTTCTCATTTGCCTTTTTCTGGGGAGGGAGAAGGGGGAAATTCTGGAAAAAAGACGCTAGGAAATAACCGTTTGTTCCTGCCAGCAAATGCATAGAGGTATTTGCACGGCGGCCGCTAGTGCCAGGCGCAGGCAGCCTCTCTGCAGGCTGAGACACTGCCGTGCCTGGTGAGACGCGGGCAGAGGAGGTGCTGACTGCAGGAAGGCTGGCTTCTCTCTGCTTCTCTCGGAAGCTGGGTGGGTGTTTTCCAGTCTAATATAAAAATCAGTGTCATGCTCTGTCATCCCAAATCAGAATTTGAAATCTACTCTCTCGTTCCTCTTTTCCTCGATTAACTTCTCTTCATTACACATCTCTTAAGCTGTTGTATTTGTTTCTGTTTGCTGTAAGACCCCTTTGCCTTCATGTGCTTAGCAACAGTTGTTCTGAGTCACACACTTGAAGGTTTTGATTTTAATTATGGTGCAGTGATTGTAAAAGGCACAGGCAGGCAGTCTCGCAGATAGGCTAATCATGAACCTACACAAGAAATCGAGGTCCAGGCCTCTACCACTAAAGCCTCAGGGCCGATTTGGTCTAAGCAGAACCAAGGTGCATTTGCTTTTATTCAAGAGCGATCAAATCTATACTCATCCTAGTGTAATTGCTGAAGAATTGATGCCTGTACTATTTACATAAGCAGAAATCCCTGTGAAATAAATGGGACTTCCAGTTGGAATATATGTTTTGGTTCTGGAAACAGCACTTCATGAAAAATTGTATATCTAGTATGTCATGCAAATTTACACCTATATTAACACAGCTGAGTTAGTGTTTTTATGTGTGAACCCACATTAAAACAGCACTATCATTCTAGGAGGTAAGTGATGAAATGCAAGAGGGCATTTGGTAAATCTGTACTCAAAATACTGGAGTCTGTGAGGACAGCCCTTCGTAATGCTGACTAGCTGAGGGGAGGGGAGAAAAGAAAATACAACCATTCGATCTTTACCAAAAAAATTTAAGGATTTTATCCCAGTTTTGGTGGGTATGTCCCCAGGAATTTGGTGTAATGCCTTTTACCATTCTTTCTTGATGGTACAATCTGGCATACAACTAACATACGTAATTTACATAGCACAAAGATCAGTTGCTGCTGCATTGTAATAACTTACCTAGGTCCCAAAAATGCATCGCAACCACTGAAATGTATTAGTAAAAGCTGGTTGCAAAGCTTGTTGGGGTCAATAGAAAGACTCTGGTTGAGTAAGCTTTAGGTCAGATCTCTAGCCCACATCCTAAAATTCAAATAAAAATGCTTGTGCAATCACGGTCATTCCTGTAGCTATTAAACAATTTCACAGATTTGTTTTGGCAAAGCATAACTGATGTAGTTAGCAAACCACGCAATTTTCCAGATTCCATTAAATCAGCAAGGGGCTGGATGATTTCTGGAAGTACTCGAGCTTCTTTGAATCACACGCTTTGTACTTAGAAGCTGGGGTTAAGGTTTGTGTGTGTCAGACCTCACTTGCACTACATCATTGACCGGGATCTTTCACGTTGGCACTTACACACAACCTACCTCAGCTCTTCCTCTAGCAAATCTATACTGAAACCTACAGGAGTTTGTGCAGTGGTTCTTGATGCTTCATTTGATCTATCTTGACCACTGAAGTTCAGTCTATGTTAAACAAGAGGAGTAAAGGATTTTTTAGCATGAGCTGCTCTAAGTTATATTTTTATATTTTTCAAATAGCAGCAGTTTGAGCTTTCTAATAATCCAGTCCTTTTCCAAAAGTTTGCAAATTTTACTCACCACCTTGCCCTTCTTAGTTTTCCCCCCTTAAAATTAACTAGCATCAGCCCTGTTTGTGCATAGTCATCTGGAAATAGAGTTTCTTCGTTAGTCCCTAAGAACTGACAGGAGTGCACTGGTAGGACACAGCATGTGTGCCCTCAGCTCCACTGCCATGGAGCAGAGGCAGGTTAATTCAGCAGGGTCTGAACTAAAGTGACATTTTTCAGGTTGGGACACCCAAAGTGTAATTACTCACATGTGTTCTTAGTTGCTTCAGCTGCAAATTATGAAAATGCAGGAGGTCTGGAGGGCAGGACACTTGCAGAACCTACACGGTACAGGTGTGTACCCCTATAGAGGATCCTGACAGGACCCTCCTCTCTGCGGGGCACTTCACTCCTGATGTTTCACCCTTGAGAGTTTTCCACTCATGTTCCAGACAAACCCAGATACCTTTTCTAAATTGTAAGACTTAATTCTGGCTGCCATTATGGAAGGGTATATGAAAGCAAATGAAGGATCGTCCATGCCAGAGGATGGACACTGGTGCTCCAGCACATTGTAAACGATTATATTCTCTTAAATAGTCATCTCACCACTCTGAAATAAAGCTTCCTCTTTGCACGGCTCCCCATTGAGGTCTCTCAGAAACCCTGGCTGCTGGAAGCTGTCCCCAGACTGAGAGAAGAGTCTAAAAGATGTTGCAAGAAAGAACTGGGAACACTTGTGGTGTTGGCTAGTTGAAATAAGTGGAGTTAGTCTACTGAATGAAGAGGCTCTGCACGACTTAATGGGTGTTCACAGCTTGTTTTCGTACTTCAGTCCTGGCTGCCAAATCTTGAAGCCTTGGCAGACACGTGGGCAAACATTTTGCTGGGGGGCTGTGAACTTGCAGAGCACCGGTTACTTGGCGTTCACTACTTCTGCACGTGCTCTTTGTCCTGCAGGAACTGTGAGCTGGCTGGGGTTATGTTTGTACGTGCAGATAGAGAGCTCCTGTGTGCAACCAAGTGAAATTCATGCCCTGGTGCTTGTTACCATCCTGTGCCTCAGCTCAGTGTCGCCTCAGTTGTGCTGATACAGCTGTTCTGGCCTGTGCGTGTAAACTGGGTGACCAGACAGTCCTTGAGAAGGGTAATCCTCCAAAATAAACGAGTCAGGTTTACAGGGTACTCCCAGGAGCTGTTGTCCTGATGCACCTGCAAGGGGCAGAATTGCAGCAGGCCAGCTGAACCACGTAGCCAGCAGCGGCGAGGCTTCAGCCACCTCTGCCGTTAAGTTAACGCATTGCATATTTATTTAGTTACTGCAGCTTCGGCTCCAGAGAACTTACTTGCTCATCATTGGGACTCAGTCAGTGCACAGATGCTTTCCTAAAGCAATGTCAGTGTAAGCACCTTCCTCCACAGGGCTTCTGGGTCTGTGTAAAAACACTGCTCTCCTCCAGAATGTTTGGGAGGGAAAGATCAGGCACAACTGTTCACCTTGACAGGAGTGCTTATACTGTCTGTGATGATATTTTTATTAGGGTTTAGTAGACTGGACAGAATAAATAGACTGAGGGGAGTAATATGAGGGGAAAAAAAGAAAAAAAATGCTTAAAACACCAGTAAACCTAGAATACTTACAAAAATAGCTTTATTCCACTGCAGAAATAATCTGGTTGTGAAGTTCTGATCGGTTAACTGAGCACATCCTTGAATTAAAATTCTGCCTTGTGCTGAAAAGCTAGGGAACATTTGAAACTGCGCATTTATTATTCATGCATTCTCATTAGTCAGTCAAAGCTTTGGAAGTCAAGATGGATATTAGGGTCATAGCAAAAATTATTTTTATTACTGGTAAGAGGGTCATACAGCATTATGTCTTCATATTTGCAAGTTATTGCACCCTAGCTAGTATTTTCATTTCTGCCTTATGTTCATTTGCTTCGATTCCCTTTCCAAACTGTGTGCGCTGGTTATAATGTTAATGATGATAACTCAGACTAAAATTTTGAGCTGAAAAACTTTTACAAAGAGATTTCAGACTCATTATGAAAATCTAACTCGTCTTTAACATGTAGACCTAATTATGCATGGAATGACATAATATTCCAGATCTAATGAAGTATGTACAACCTTATAAATAGGGCACTTCTGCAGAGAGACAGAACTCAAAGGTTCTTCTGTGTAACCTCATTAACACCATAGAGGTGTCACAAGAGGGACAAAGAAAGCAGTTTTACTTACTGTTTTCACTTTATAGCCAAATTTTGCTCCATTTTTTAATCTTGCAAGTGGTCCCATTGACTTCACCCGTGATCCATGCATGGGCAAGTCAGAAAACCTACCCTTCTTCTATTTAACCTTTCTTTGTGAATATTTTCGGTCTCTTCCGTGACACAGAAATAGAAGAGTAATTAGGAAACATGATTATGCCCTTTTCTTTGTAGCCTTGCAGATACCATGATGACAGAGAATAACCTTGTCCCCAGCAGTAATTATACTGACTGCCTTTTTCCCTGCTTAGTTAAATGCTCTTGAGACTGTGCAAGCCACTACAATGCTTGGCACCAGCTAAAACAATTTCCTGTCCCCCTTGTTACGGTCACGTAATGTCAAGGAAGCAGCATTGCCGTGGCTCCCGCTGGCAGTCTTCTAGAATACGTTTTTATTTCCACTCCAATCTCAGTTCCCAGATTTCAGAGTTTATTTCAGTTTCTGCTATGTCAGGCATAATTAGCGGTGTTAATAAATATTTGTTACAGAAGAAAGTAAATCGTTTGTTAAAAATGGATACTCTGAAATATCGGTGTATCTTTTATCAAATGGGAAGCAAAAATGGAAGATTCTGAGTTCAGTCTGGTGGAAGGCATTTTACTATGTAAAGTAAACAGAGTTATCAGCTTAGTGATAGTTAAAAAATGATACTATAGTCTTCCTAAAACCACCATACTGCTGTTGGCTCTCTAGTTGCAGGGCAGAATTCAGCAGGTGCTGGCACTTCAGTTATTTTTGTGTAGCCTAAAGAGAGTTACAGGTTGCGAGCCCAGACGCCAGCAGCTTAAAATACATCCAATAATGTAGTAAAAAATGCTGAACCTATTCCTAGGTGCTGCCATGAGCTGCATGGGAGACTTTAGCTATTCAGTCACTCCTCTGACCTGCATATTAAGTAAACGGACCAGAGGACAGTCAGGATCGCTTCCATTTCACCGGCAGCTCACAGGGGTCATACAGATACAACAGAAGTACTGCAAGCCAAATTCCCCTGAGTTTTGCCTATATAATACCTAAATATCGGAGCAGTCAGACTGTGGCTAATGAACAGTATAGATCAAGTCATTGCTCTGCGAGCAGTCATTGCTCCAGCCCGTCCGAGAGGGGCCCCAGCTGAAAAGGCTGCCCTAGCAGGAGGAGAGAGCCTCGCTTGCCTCCTCTGGCCGTCTGTCTTCCCTGGGCAGAGCAAGCCTTGCGCCCCGCTTCCCCGGCAGCAGCAGGGAGCTGGTCCCCCGCTCCCGCTACTCCCTGTGTCCCGCTGTGCTAGCAGGGGTGGATCTCAGGTACCTGTAGGCAGGTGCAACTTCAAAGTCTTGTAATCTGAGGAAACCGGGGTAAAGACTATTACAAAGCTTAGGTCAAAAGGCAAAAAGATTTAAGACTAAAAGAGTTTTAAAATAAAGCTAAAGAAATTTTTCCTAGCCATGCTAATATTCCATGGTGCTACGAAGGCACGATATACCAGCACACAGTTCAACCAGCTCTTTCCCCTTCACTGAAGACTAGTTCTAATGGATCACTGTGCTATTGTATGGTTTGATTGTGCTGACAGTTACATGCCACTGTTCCCATAATAACAATTTTTCTTCTTTGTTCAAATGAAATTTTCTAATTACACGTGTGATGGGTTGTTTTAATTCTTTTCCCTTTCCAAATCCACCTTCCTGTTGCAATGCATGATGGGCAGGCTCAATATTGTGCATGACACCCGCTACAAGTGTTGGTAGGTGCCAGCTTTGTTTCTTGATTATCTTAAACCTGTGGTGCAGCTCACGGACCCTCAAAATCCACTGCTAGATTTTAACTTACAGCTCTTGTGCCAATCCATCTCCCTTAGCCTCCTGCACTAACACCTGTCAATTAAATGCAGTTGTTTTATTTAATTGACATGGACACATAGACGTTGTTAATTTTGTATAGCAGTTGTTTGAATTGCACATTGTTCCTTGGTGGATTTTGATTGGACTATGAGTTCCAGTGTTTAGAAACTATCTTGTGTTAAATAAAGACTGTATCATACTATAGCCACTTAGACGTATACTGTCCTTCAACAAGATTAATTTTTGTTTGCGGTAAATATTTGGGTTGAATTCTTAAAAGACAAAGATTTGTAAATATAAAGGCATTTAAAAAGTCTTCTGTTGATTTTTGTATTGAAATGGTTAAGCTTGTTTGTGTCGATTTCTTGATTTGATGGTAACAAGCATTTTCCCCTTTTTTTCTCTTTCATTTCCCTCCCCTCTTTCTCCCTGGAATGTTGTCCTGCTTTGCACTGTGATTGCATGTCACGCGCTGGCAATGATGTCTCGGGCTTTTTGCTGTGATAAATACCATGCTCAATTATCCTACCACATGTCGCTCTGGTTCCCATACTGCTACACTCTTCTGTATGTTTGCTTATATGATTTTCCTTCCGAAAGTTCCCATGGTGCACGGTGCTACGCCAGCCACTGTGTCTGCAGCAACAACATCTGCCACAAGTGTTCCCTTCGCTGCAACAGCCACAGCCAACCAGGTTTGCTAATTTACAGCTTTGTTCCTTACAGACAACTTGAAATCGGTGCTTTTAATGAGCATGGGGGTTTTGATTTTACCTCTTGTTGGCCTACACATTCTCTCTAAGACCTGCAGCATAGCTTAATAAGCCTTTATCCATGCTCAAAAGGTGCTGCAGTTCCATTTCTGATGCTAAAAATAATTGATAATAGAGTTTCTGACTCAGTCTTAACATTTATGGGCCGTGCTGCTTATTTCTGCTCTCAGAGATGTAAAGAGAAAGGGATAATACACGGAACCCATTATTTATTTCTATTTCTGTGAAGCCGACAGTTCCTTTTAGTGCAGAACTCCGGTGAAAGCCAGTAAAACCTTTGTGCAGAGGGGTTGCAGGATCAGAATTTTAACAGTCTGAATTGAGGAGTCTGAACGTGTTCTGACTCTCCTCTTCCAGGAGCAAAACAAAAACGTTTGAACATGGGCCACACAGAAACTTCTTTTAAACCTTTTTTTCAGCTTGTGATTCTGCTAGGAAAGGGCCGATTACTCGTGGTAGACAGACATCAGTTAAGAAAATGTCCGTTAGTGTCTGGTTTTATTTCTAAATAGCTACCCCGATTGCTGCCGTGTTTGGATGTATTTCAGGAATGAAAGAACAGTGCTGTACTAAATAAGCGATTAAAAGTCCTCCCTGAAAAGGTAGAAACTATGCTCCAGAGAGGAGTACCAGGGCCCAGAGGAGCTGCACCTGAGAACAGAACACAGCCTGTTGTTTTTATCTAGCTGGGTTGTCAAAAATACAGATTTCTGTAGTACACCTTTCGGCTGAAAGTGCAACGGCAAAAACTTTTAAAAGGCCCTCTTCTTTCTCTTACAAAAACAAATGATTTATTGAGATTTACTAGGAAGTTGGACTTGCCTTATGAAACAATCAGATCTGGTCTAATATGCAGGTATTAATACTCTTGACTCAGTGGGAATCACACATTTGCCTTTTCTAAAAGGGAACTAAACACTTGCTTTGGCGTTTTGCAGGTGTGGTTCTGTAAGTGAAACTAATTCTGAGGATAAATGTCAGTTTCTAAGGCAGGCTCACCTGACATGCTCAGCTCCCAAACTCGTTAGAGCTATACTCCTTCAACAATTTCAAAATCCCGTCGTAAAGTTGTCAGGTTTGCAGCTGCAGTTGGACATTAAGCAGCATTGCCCATGCCCGTGCCCTGCTGCAGCTGCACCTCTGTGCTTGGGGCGGATGGCGCCGGCCCTGCGGAGCCAGGACCCCCCGGCCTCGCTGCAGCACGCCGGGCGCTGCGCTGCCACTGAGGGTACCACGTGCGGCAGGCTCTCGCAGGATTAAGTCCAGACTCTTTGGCTTTGAGCCTTTCCACCTTTGCCTGTTGAGCCCTACCATTTTGTACTGCGCCCAGCTGTACGTTCTTTGTTAACCTGTCTGCTTACTGACCTCTCAAAAATATTATTCCAAAAATTATCCTATTGCAGTGACATATAGGCAATGCACATCCTGAGTCTCAAAAGGGACCTGGATATTTTACAGTTCCAAAAAATACTCAGGTTAGTCTGCTTAGCAAGTAGCACTTTGTGCTCTCAAGTAGTGTTTGCTGAGTGACCATGTCACTCACGGATTTAAACCACTGTGAGAATTACTTTGTTTTTTGAAAAGCTAGTTTATAGGTATGACTACCTCTGCATACGTGTCACTTAAGCAAGCAACCACTTGTATGCCCAAAGTTTCCTAATATTGTAATTTATTGCACCATACAATTAATTTAAGTGTCTCTATATCCTCCACAAGTCCAGAGAGTTGTGAGAACAAGCCAAGCCACAGAAAAACATCATTATTTTTAAAAATCATCTCTATCTAAATAACCATGCACTTTCCCAAATAGATTACAGGGAAACTTTCTGTTGTAGAATCTGATCATTTCATGCATATCCTCCCTGGAGCCTCATAACACACTTAGTAAAGTACTGCAGCCAAACCTTGATATATACATATATAACGAATATATGTATATACTATGTGAGCAATGCTGAAATTATTTAATGCCACACAATGCAATGTGCATGCATGCCAAAAGTCTTAAGATCTGGCCCTTCATCTTCATTGACTGGTGTTGAAGGTCCTTGGTATGTTCCAACAGCACTATCCCTGATGCTTCTACACAGTTGGGTGCAACAGCCTGTCCTGCAGCAGTAGAAAAAAATGGTATGAGAAGCTTCATTATGCTTGAAGCACATTTCTGTACAAGTTGGCAATGTTGTAGAGTTGTGTGGAGTTGCTAGGGGAGGAGAGGGCACAAGGGGTGGAAAAACCGACACCAAGACCTGTAATGATTTAGTTAAGAGGAAACCTCCCCGTTCCCTTTCTTGTGCAGATTAACAGCTCAGCCTTTGTATCCACTAGGAAAAAAAAAGAGTCTTTTCAAGTGCAGCAGCCATTTGGGATGCTACAAATTGATTTTGTGTCATACGCTCCAGCATGTTTCCCTGTACATGGGCGCATCTATTTGCTCCCTCCAGCCGGACTTCTGGTCCTGTCTGCAGTGCAGGGCTGCTCACGGTTCCTCCAACACCTGCATGCTTTGGTGTTGTCCCTTCTCAAGGGCCTGACCCGCGAGGCCCGTTTGGGCTCACTCTCGTGGACTTCAGCCTGTGCCCTGCACACAGAGGGTGGGACCCAAGGATGGGGTATAGAATATGAGTTTGTTATTTGTACTGCTGGTAATCTACTCTGATTTTAATAATTTTTTTTTTTTTTTAAATGGGAAGCTGAGTTGATGGGGCGCTTCAAGAGAGCCCTGTGGTGAATTCTGTTTACGCAAATGAACATTTTGAGAATTGTTTCACTGCTCTGGGGAGTCTCAGCTTTTCAGCTGATCCACCGTGATGCCCGCAGCGGCCGTAGGAAGAGCAGGCAGCTCTTCTCAACAGGGGATTTTCACCAGCCGTGAAAATCAAGCTCGGGGCATCTTCGGTTTGGCATTCAAAAACCAAGGCAGTGAAAGCAGTGAACACTTCACAAAATCAAGACTGAAACAAGGCCACTGTAGAATTTATCATTTTAAATGATACATCGAAAGCACAGAATTTTGTGTAGGCCAACAAAAAGGGCTATCTATTTTCAATTACTGCACTGCATGACTTTTGTAGATTTTAACTTCTCTTATTTCCTAAACAACCAATAATATTTATATTTGTCGAGTAGTACTTAACACGACATTTTCCAGTTTTAAGTTGCTACTGTAGCACTTCAGTTGACTTTAACTTATAGTTACAATATAAAATCCACCAACTCACAGCTGATCCTCACTTTTCCAAACTTATGTTCTATAGCAAAATGCTGTGTCTCTGGGTCGGCTCATTGCACATGTTATTCATTGTTTACATTTTTTACCTATAGATACCCATAATATCTGCCGAACATCTGACTAGCCACAAGTATGTTACACAGATGTAGACATTTTGTCATCAAACAGTAAGTTCCCAATGCCTTGTTGCTTGCAGTTTTCTTACCTATATATGTGCATAATTTGTCTTTTTCAGGGACAGAATGTTTTTTATTTTCTTTCTAAGAAACCTAATAAAAATATGGGGGGAGAGGCTCTGAACATCACTGACATGCCATTCTGCTTTGAGTGGAGATCCCATAGTTAGCAGGGACCACCTCAGCTCGTGTGTCAGACCAGATGTTGGTATTAGTTTGTACATATAGAAGGAACATATTACACACGTGGATAAACTTCTGAATGGCAAAATTAGAGAGTCTAAAACTACAGTTTTATGTTTTGTTTATAAAGGATGATGGCTCTAGCACTGATGTGAGCCAGGTCTAAGGGGGGGGGGGTGGTGGTTATGTTAAGCTGTCTTTAGAAAGAACTAATTTTAAACCTCCAAATTTGGAAAGCCAGCATCTCTGAAAATACAGATTTAGTCGTCTGCCTAGCTGAAGCCTGATTTCTCTTGAACACAACTTGTCAGGTTACAACGGGTGATAGGGCAAGGAGAGGTCCCACGGTGCAGGCGCAGTTCATACCTGCATTCTGTTGGTGTGAACGGCGATTGCAGACAGCATGTGTCAGCTTTTCATACTGTAACCTTTCATCCCACAAAATCTGAAATTTAGGTTTCTGTGCCTAAGCTTGAGACCTTTTTTCCCCCTGTATCTTTGTATGAGTACGCTGTAGTTTCCAGTCTGTCACTAAATTGCCTGTTGTCATTAAGGCCACCCGCAGCACGTCACCTCCCCTAGGATAGCTTGTCATTTGTACTACCTTTCTCTCCCTTGCGCTCCATTTCTGTTCTGTTTTTTGTTGAATGGTTCAGGCATAATGGAATTATCACTTAGGGTGAGGATTAACTGATTTGCCACAGTGGGTTTATAATAATAGTTATTCCTTTCCGCTTAGCATAAACATTTGTACGCTGCTTAAGTGACTCAGGTGGGATGTCTCTGGTCTGCAGCCTAAGCTTGCTTCCCTCTGCAGTCAGCTGAGACTGGGGTGTCCCCATTTTAGGGACTGTCCGGAGGTGGAGGAGGAATCGCTCTCTAGAAGTGCGATAGACAATAGAGACCAGGAAAATAGCTACACTAGGTGGGCAGTTAAGTAAGAAAAACGACCTTGGGAACATAGGACCTGGATTTCTAAGGCTGTTTAGGTGCCTCTCAGATACTGGTTGGGCTCCCAGGTTTTGCAGAGCAGCAGCAGCAGGGCCTGGGAAGAGAGAGGAGCCCAGGGCTGCTGCACACAGCAGTTTGTGGGGAGCTGCCTCCCAGGGTCTGGGCTCTGGAAACTCTCCCCCGGGTTCTGATCCTGTGTCTGGGGGCTCGGGAAAGCAGGAGGCCAGTGTGTTGTGCACTTTTATCGCTGTAGAATTCGGGTGTAAAGTGAACCTCTGCTGCAGGAATGTTACTGAAGGGAAATCCTGCGGGGTTTGGGCGCAAGCTTCCCCGATGCTCGGTGGCAGATTTCGCTGTTGCAAATGCAAAGTTTGGGCTGATGTGGTGCTAACAAGAAGTTATGACAGTGTTGAAAATGCTTTATCTTTTTTTTTCCTTTCTAGATCATAACTAAAGAGAAAAGGACAGTGTGTTTGGGTTGAGAAGAGGACGAGCTCATTAGCCATAATGTATATACTATCAAGCAACACTCGGAAACTCCCTCAGCAGTAAGACATCCACACATTGCATGTTAACGAGATGAAACAAGAACTTGGAAATCCACTGCACACTGTTGCCTATATACTTTGTACATTTAATTGATATTTGTGCTGAGGTGATCTTATTGTCTAAAAACTACAACATTGTCTATCTTTTCTAGCACAGAAGTATGCATATGGATTTGAATATGCATATGTAGTCTATTTCCTACATAATCATGTATGTCACCTTGAAAAGACAGACGATGATGTAACCATAAATCTATTATGTATTGGTACGTCTGTAGACCAAGATATAATTTTTTAAAGTAAGTTTATTTCTTTCAAGGTTTACAAATAACAAAGGTGCACCTTGTATTTAAAATTGCCATTATAGATGAGAGCGTGCATGCACAGTAATTTTTGTTTAAGAGTAATATTTTTAATGTAATAGATTGTAAGAAGTGGTAAGAGAGGTATCTGACAGAGATGAATGTGCCAAGCAAAACCACAACTGTGTATATTTTAAAGCACATCAATGGCTTTAAATACCATGTTGTTAAGGATTCTCATGAAGTGCCATAGACTGTACATCCGTTTAGAGTATTATTTCTGCAGTGTTATTTTCAGAACCACGTTTTCACTTACTTTATTAGTACTAATCAGTCAAAGGGCACCATTCTGTTTCAAACCAAAGCTGTCTCAGAAATGGCCAACGATTCCTTACAGTAACAGTAGACAGCACAAGGAAGATACTCTAGCCGTACAAATTAACCCATACTGGACATATATATAAACTATTTTAAGGCATTGTAGTGTAATATTTATGCATATTTTACTGTATAACGTGATATACGAAAGGGAAAAGCCATTTCTGAGACACAGTAACAAATGTTTGAGGAACTTCTTTTGCTTCTATTTATAGCCTCTGTCGAAAGTCAAAAGGACTATAAATGTTTTGCAGAGATGGGTTTCACTTTTACTTCATCAAAGTCACGCTTTACATGGTGACTCTAAACAAAGACAAAAGAAGCACTGACATCAGATGCATGACAAACCAAAATATGAAAAAATGGAGATGTTAATTAGCGTAGAAATTGGGTGGGTTAAATACTTGGGTGAGTTTTATATGTGATTTTTTTTGTTCAGATTAACTGCTTATAGCCTTAGAAAGCCTTTACAAAATAAAAACAAAAAAATAGATGTGCATTCAAGTTTTAAGAATGGATTCATCCAAAGGAATTCCTTTTTGTGGTTTGGATGTTGCAGCTAGTAAAGGATATTTTTGCTCTGTTCAGCAAAGTGCTGAAGTGGGGGCCAGGTCACTGGTAGCGTAGCGTGGAGTGGAAGAAGCGCGAGTTCGGTTGTAGAACTCTCCATACTTCCAAGTTTACTGCGAGTTTTTATGCTTGAGAGAGATGCTTTATAGTATAAGAATGATGTGTTGATTTTACTGATTGTACTGTACATCTATTAAAGCCTTAGATTATTACATTACGGGTTAAAACCCATACCAATGTAATTTCAATCGTGTTAAGAAAGTATAGGTGACTTCACATGTTATTGTAGTTACTTAACATTATAGAATATTACTTATTTTTTTTCTTGTTAAAAGTGTAGTTTTTATTTCTTACATTTATTAGATTGTTTTCATTTTCTATTACCAGTTGAATACCATTTCAGTTTATAGAATTTTGTTTTATTAGAGTTTACTGATGACTTTTTCAAAATACAAAAAAAAAAGTAGTTTTCTTCATAACATACTCAGTTTTGAATTTACATGTAGTGTCATATGAGTATTCGTATTATTGTTAACTAAATGATTTATATTTTACTGATTTAATATTACAATGTAAGAATGTCAGTCATTGTTAGTTCTTGTCTAGTTTTCATTAAAAGAACAAAGATCTTTTATATGGATATCTTATAATTATATAATCATTGCTAAGTAAGAAGTTAAGTTGTTGCTATCGCAACAATCCTGGCAGACAATTGAGTAATATTTTGATGATTTATTTTGTTTGTAATTAGTTATTATGAGAAAATCTAGTTCCTAGATATTAGAATAAAATTTATTTTCTACTGTATCCATTTCAAATGTTAAAATATTGTTTAAATATTTTTTGAAATCCCTGAATATCAGGCCTTGTTATAAATAAGCTGCATAATCAATAGATCAAGGGACTTTTTGTTGATAATCCAAATACTCAAAGTTTACGTAACAAGAATTATAGTGTGTGTGTGCAAACTCTTGAGGGTTGATTATGCTGCAGTTAGCATGTGGGAACGTATAGAGAGAAGGTTGACTTTTTGCACTTCTGTATATAGTCAAAAAAGAGAGAAACCTGTATAATAGTAAGATCTTATTTTGAATAAAAATGTCTATAATTACAAGGAGTTTTGTTAAGGCTAATAAAATGACAGGCTGAACAAAATTGCTTGCAAAAGTGGCACAGAGTTAGCACTCCATACCCCTTCAAAAAAGTTGCTTTGCTTTATGTGGACAGCTTGTAGTTTGCCAGGATTTTTTCAGCTGGAAAGATATGCCATCCTTCCAAGATCTCATGACTGACAAAAGCTCCACTGGTTCAAATCTGCCTGAAAATCATTAATAAAGAAAAAAAGAAAAAAAAAAAAAGAAAAAAAAAGAAAAAAAAGCAGGTACTTCAAACCATCAAGGTGAAATCATGGATCAAATATTCCGTACATTATTCAAAAACTACTGCATGTTTAAAGTATCAGAAAAATATATTAAAGATATATGCTATTCAATCCAGTTTCTGACAATTTCAGTGGTTTATTGTTCACAAAAAAAGATTCTTCAAAACAAATACTGACTTTCACAAAAGAGTTAAATCATGAACAGGCAAACCAAACAGCACACCGTAGCTGTAGTTGTTATGTGATTATTTTTTATTGCTGTAGTGGTCCTGTTCTTTTAGCAGGTGAAAAGGAAAAAAAAAAAACAAACCAAACCCTGGGAAATTCTACCGTTTTAATGGAAAGCGTTCGAGAAACCTTGTCATTGTATAAGCCAAAGCTGGGAAGAAAAAGCGATTAGGCCATTACTTGATCTGATCTCTCCAGTACTCACACTGAATAATTAACGAAGTTGCACTTAACTTGCAACCCCGCGACTTTCATCTGCTGAAAGGACAGATGTGCTTGGTTTTACTATTATGTAATCACAGACTTACTTTTCGCTTGTAGTTGCTCCAAATTATGTACTCTGTCCTGGGCTGCAATTTGTTTTTATGCTTATTTTATTATTACTGCTATAGTTGACCTTGCTGTATGGAAAAAAAATAAAGTGAAATTGCCCTAATAAAAATTCTCTTTCTTAATTATGTTTTTCTATTATCAGGTCCAAAACTGCACCACTTTCTTCGGTACACGTTCGTTCTTCATTTTATCCGCGTGTTCGTTTGACTGAAGGGATATAATTTATTTGTGGAAAACCCCCTACATGCTGCTATGGGGTTTTTTCCTTCACCAGTGTGTAGTATGTTAAATGCACGGGATGTATATATTAAGAAGGCTAAGTATACGTGATATTATTGTTAAGTCCAGAGGCTATATAGAAAGCAACAGGATACCACAGATCCAGAGCAAGCTGTTGTTACCCTCTTGTGGCAACACTTCCAAGTGCAGGGAAAAGAAGGGGACCCTCGACATCCGCCTGCCCCGGTTTTGGTGCCCGCAGCGGGCGAACGGGGGTGCAGCGAGGCGGTGGCTGACGTTAGAGGGAGCCCCGTTTCCACGCGTCGCTGTTGCTTGATCGGTCTCACGCGATTCGCTCTGATAATGAAAATTATTGACCAAAAAAATCCCAGGCTTAATTTGGAAAAGGAAACGTGTCGGAAGACTTGTTTTCTACCAGGATTTCGGGTGTCGCCTGTGTGTGTTAGCGCAGCCTGAGAGCCCTCGCAGGGTTTCCCAGTCGCCTCGCGGCGTTCCAAAGGCCGGTTTGATTTCGTTTCTCAGCGCATCAGGACGCCTCATTCCTATCAGCGCACCACCCACCCGCGTTTGCGCTGCCTTCGCGTCGATACTTGCGATGACACCAGCATTTTAATTTATCGTTGCATTTAGCTTCCAAGGTAAAAAATAGTGTGTCAAGCAGTACAAATGTTCTAAATTAGCAAAAATAACATGACTCTACATTCCTCTCTAACCAACAGTTAGACCATTACCCCACGGGAGGTTCCCGTGGTTAATCAGACAGCTGCGATGGGTTAGTGCTCCCGCCACCAGGAGGCTGCTTGGTGGCCCCACGGGAGGTTGGTGTCACACAGGACCCTCCGCCGCAGCCGGGTCGGGTCTGTCCCGTCGCACCCGGGCAGTGCCAGGGGGGCTCAGGCTGCAGCTGCCGGTAAGCGGGTACCGAGCAGCAGCTCTGCTCGCAGCGGGGATCTTGCCGGAGAGGGGAGAGAACATAAAACTGCTCGGATGCTGAGGAGAGCCACGAGAAGGAGCTCCCGGCAAAGCAGTGCCTGCGGCCCGGGAAGCCCACGGCCGTGGCACCTCGCTGGCCGGGGCTGCGGTGGTAACAACTGCAGCAGCACTAACAACTGTTATAGTTGTTACAAACCAAATAAAAGAATTTCGTTCAAAGGGATCCACGTGTGTCTGCAGCCGAGCTGCTTTCTGAAACGAGGAAAGGATTCTCAGCCTGTGGGGAAGGAGGAGCAGAAACCTGAAAAGGAGTTTTAATTGCCTTTGTGGGATTTGTGATGAGAACAGGGAATGGCATCAGGAAGGAGACAGTAATTCTGAGGGTCTTCTTGCATCCAGATATTAGTTGTAATTAAAAAAGCCTATTTCCTGCCCCAACAGAGCTAATCACGCCACTTTTTTTTTTTTTAGGGACATGGTTTAGTGGTGGGATGGCAGTGCTAGGTTAATGGTTAGACTCGATGATCTTAAAGGTCTTTTCCAACCGAGGTGATTCTATTCTATGACTTCCTGTGGTCCCGGCAGTGGCATCACAGGATGCCCTGGTGCCCCACGCTGGCTGCCAGCGCAGCCTTGGCGCTGGGTCTGGTAGCACGGTGGGGCTGGGGAGAGCGGCACAGCCTGCACGCCCACCGCGCCCTGCCATGGGATGCAGCGACCCATCATGGCATCAGCTCCTGCGGCCCCCAGGGTGCTGGGAAAGCAGGTTTGGAGAATTGCACAGGTGCCTGTGGTGGTGCTGAGTGGCCCTGGGGGGCGTGGGCACGATGGGGGTCAGCTGGGGGTAAAGGGCTGGAGGCAGCAGGGCAGTGCTGGAGGGAGCTGTGGCTGCAGGAGGAAGCTGAGGGCTTCTGGGTGTGCAGGTAGGAGCTGCTTGCTGGTGGTGGCTGGGGTGGGCATGGCTTGGGGGCCCCGGGGGGGGAGATCCTCCAGGAGATGGCTCATCTACAGCTTCAGGAGGACACCAGTGCTGAGGGAGACCTTGCCCTGGTGCTTGCACAGCGCTGGCTGAGGTGTCCTCGCCGGGTCAACCTGGCCAAGGTCCAGCCCACCTCATCTGGTTTCTGGTTAATGGTGCAGAACGGTGGTGGGGCTGCAGTGCCGTGGGATTCCCCTTGGGTTTATGCCTCTGTCGTGGCTCTGAGAGCGGGTGATCAAAGTGCAGGATGGTAACAGGCCCTCGATGCTGCTTTTAAGGAGTTAAGGTAGGGTGGTCCTCCTGCAGCTGACCTGCCCAGGGTGGTGGGGCCTTCCATGGGGGCCTGCCTGCGGCGTGGGTGCACCCCCCTCAAAATGCTTTCCAGCGTATTGCTGCGCAGCGCTGTCGGGTGTTGGAAAGGCATGGCTGAAAGCCCCCAGCACAGCTGCTCTGACTGGTGTTTCTCATGGCACATGGATGGCTGGTGGTGCGGGGAAGCCCTGCCGGGGGTGGGATGGCTGGTGGGAGCAATGGGACCTCGTGGTGCTCCCGCCAAAGCTCTGTCTGGTGAAGGAGCTGTGCCGTGTGCCGGAGGAGACCCGAGTGCCACGCGCGGTGTCCGTGGCAGGGTGCCCTGCACTGGGCACCCACTGCCTGCAGCCCCTGGGGCTGGGGGGGAGGTGGGAACGTCGCTCTTGAAGTCAGCGCGCTGGTTTTTATGGAGTTGGCGAAGGCGTTAGAAGGTGCGTTATCCTTGTGCTAATAAACCACAGGAGGAAATGAGTCACAGCGCTATTTCGGGAATCACTGGGAATAAAAAAGCCGTTGCTCCCGAGCACCCTGAAAGTGCGCCGGGGGTACAGCCGAACAGCATTCATCAGCTAGATATTCTCAGTACCTAAAAATAGCCCCTTTGGAGTCTTTTACCCATCACAGGAATTTAACAAGCTTGCTGTGGCATATATTGGCAATTACCTGGCACCAACAGGGAAACATTCAATTAAATAATGGCAAGAGAAGAGGGAAAATTATGAGATGGGAAAAGACAGGTTATGCTCTTCCGAGAGCAAACAGCACGGGGCACAGTGCTGCACGTTCAGCCCCCACGGGGCGACGGGAGTGGGGTCCTGCCCTGGCAGGCACCCTGTGAGGGGTGGGATGGGGGTGCCATGGGCACGGTGTGGGCCTCGGCTTTAGGGGTGAAGAGAGCAAAACCGCTGTGACTGTTCTCACATACCCTCCGCTACCAGGTGCTGCAGTGGTGGGAGGCACTTGTGGTGCTTCCCGAGGACGGGAGCTGTATCTGAGCGCTCGGGAGAGCGAGCCCACCCCGTCCCCCGGGATGGGAGTGAAACCACGGGGCTGAGTGCAGGCGCCTGGGCCACGGGGTGCTGGTGAGATGCCCAGATGGGCTTGGCCAGGAAGGAGGTGGGATGCTCGTGCTGGAGAGCAGCATCCGCACCGGAGAAAACACCCCATTGTAAGGGAGCTGGTTTTTCTCTGCTCTTCCTTTGGTGCTGTTATTAATTCCAAGCTGTCCTTGCCTGGATGTGCTGGTTATCCAGCCCCGGCTGTATACGGAGCGCGTGACATTTGGGGCTGTGCTCGCCGTGGGGACAGCAGCGTGCTGCATAGGGCCGGCCACTCGGCCCCGGGAGCAGCTTTGCAGCTGGGCTGGTGCAGCCAGGGCACTCTGCAGGGGCACTGCAAAACGCTGTTTAAGGAAAACAAAACAAGCCCTTCTGTGAAGCAGTGTTGCTAATTGCCTTTTCCACCCATGTCTCATTTTTCTCTTCTTTCTCTTTGTCTGGTCAAGGAAAAGGTCAGCAGTGGAAATTGCTGCTTTCTACCTTCCTCTCAAGTACAGCTGGTTTTTTTAGAGCTCTAAACTCTCCTTTATACAAAACGGCCTGTGTATCTTATTGTTAGCATTAGTAGGGGTGCAGCATCATGGGGGAAACTGCTGGGGCGACAAGCTGACCTCTGCTGAGTGGGCAAGTCTCAGCCGAGCTGCTTATCTTGCTGAGGCTGAAAATAGACCCCTGTGTCCTGCCGATAGCACGCTCGCTGCGGGTCAGGCACCGGGTCTTGCCATCGGCATGTGGAAGAAAATCTCCCAGTGTTTGTTTGAGCATAGAGTCTATCTTGGTGTTTGGGGAGGGAGGGGGGTGGCAAATCCAGGTGGACCTGCCCAGGGTCATGCCTTCGTGCAGCGTCAGGGCACAGAGCCCAGGTGGCTTTGGAGAGGCTTTGCTTGTCCCTTCCCTCTTCTCCTTGCACCCACCTCTTTCCGAGCAGCCGGGATCAGCGGTGCCTGCCCTCGCCGGCTTTGCTGCCCCACAGCAGAGCCGCTCCGGTGCTCACCGGCAGTTTCAGCAGGGGTACGTTTAACGCTGGGTGGGTTTGGGGGCTGGCTGGGCACTGGGCAGTGGCAGCAGTGCCGCAGCCCAGGGTGCCGCCGGCTCTGGGGGCTCCCTGGGCACACGTGCACGGGACCTGCCGTGGTGGAAACGTGAGGTGCTGGAATCCTGACCAAGCGTGAAGAAGAGCCTGGCTCAGCACTGAGCTCTCTCAGTTCGTGTGTGCTCATTAGTGGTGGATGAAAACCAGCGCTGGGCACTGACAGCCGCTGTGCTGCCCGTCTGTGGGATGTGCTGCATCTCATTTCACGGGGTATTTCTGCTGCCAGTCAGAAAGTGTGGCAACAGCCCGTGGGGGTGTGCACATCCAGCCTGGGCCTGAAGGTTTGCATTTTTTCCCCCACCCCAGGTCACCCCGAGCGCCTGGCACGGTGCTGTCGTGACCGTACCATGTGTCCTGCAGCAAAGCTGACCTGGTGGTGGAATAACACCTGTATTTAAAATGCCATCTTTGTAATTAGTACATATGCATGTGCTAAATGGATCAGTCCCTCCGGTGTCCAGCTGGGCATGCCGCCGGGGAAGACGGGCTGCTCCCGGGCTGGGCTGGAGGAGCAGCCGGCGAGCGACAGCCGGAGCAGCGTCTGGTGCACTGCACGGAACGCAAGCAGTCGCAGCCCACCTCCCAGCGCGTTACCCCAACGTGGGGTTTGGGATGGGGGGGACGTAGGAGACGTGGACGCCTGATGGTGAAGGGGTTTGCAACTGCGGTCACAGGGCCTGCGGCATCGGCAGCCGTAAGCAAAGGGGGGAAATGTATCCAGTGTGTCGTTTCACCCAGCTTCTGACAGCTGCTGCTGGCTCCAGCTCCTTCCTCTGTTCATAATTTCTAGTGCAAAAAGGAGAATGATGTGAAAAGATGGTTACTGCATGAAACCTAGTTCTGAACATCTGTGCTGAATTGAAAATTTCATCCTAAAATAGAGGCACAGATACAGAGTGAAAAGGAGCAACTTACAGAAGAGAGCTTGAGGGAATTAACAAGAATCTAACTTGCCCTATAAAATTGCTCTGGGCGTATCTGAGAATCTATCCGCATTCCTTCCTAACTCCATGTACTGCTGCATTGCTGTATTAATTTCTCCCAATACCAGATATTAGTCACTTTAACTGTGTCCATTCTCTAGAACATCTCCATGCTGTTTGGAGGGCATGCACCCCTAAAGCGTGGTGCAAGCGTTGGGTCTGTGTTTGGGCATGGGGAAGCCCAGGCAGGCCCGTGGGCTGCTCGCGGGCTGGCATCTGACGTGGTACATGTGGAAGGAGCTGTAGTCAGGCTTCTGGTGCCCGCAGAAAAGGGCCTTTTCTCTGTGGCCTGGGTCTTCCCCTCACCAAATGCTCTGGACAAACCAGATTGGGTTGTTGCCCCATTTGCAGTCCCTGCGCCTGTGAGCAGGTAGTGTGAAAAGTTTAATCATTCTCTCCCTCCCTGGCACGGCTTCCTGCTCTTAACCCCCTCACCAGACCCGCTCTGGGGCTGCAGGTCGGGACACCCCCCGCCCCCCCAGTAAGGCTGCCGCTGGCTCTCCCAGCACTGCTCCGTGGCCTCCGGAGTGGGCAGTGATGCCAAGAGGTGACAGTGGTGCTAAAGGGGAGCGGGGGGCTGGCAGGGACCCCTGGTGCCTCAGCGATGGGAGGTGGCTCCGGGATTCGTTTCAGATCACGAAAGCAGTCCTGGGATTCGCAGCTCTCTGCTCGCCAAGACGTGCGGGTGAAGCAGGACTGGGGCGCGCTGGGTGCTGCTGAGGCGCTGCACCCCCGTCCCCGAGGGACAGGCTACAGCATTTCAAGCAGTTTCTGTGCTGCGGCACGTTTGTGGGCATAGGGGACAGCTTCTTTTATGTGGTCTCCACACTTTTCTGGTCTCACAGCTTTTTCTGCCTCAGCTGAGGCCCTGACAGGCTCCAGGAAGCCGTTCTGAACTGTCTGGTGTCTTTACAGTCAGAGACAGAAAAAAAAAAACAAAAAACAACACCCTTTGGCAGAATTTAGGTCAGATGTGCCGCTTTCTGCATCCTGGAGGGGCAGGCGCAGCGCCTGCTGTGGTACCTGGGCTCCTGCGGTATGGGGTGGTGGTGGAGGAGCCAAGTGGCCATCCATCTCCCAGCTGGAGCTGCCCACCTTGGCTCTGCAGCGGAGCAGCGGCAGGGTCCTGCTGGTAATGGGGCTGCCTCTCCCGGGGCAGGCAGCCCATCCCCGGGGACTCCTGCCTGGCAGCGACCCTGGGCAGCCGGTAGCTGCCAGGCGGATGAGGGGCAATCCCCAAGTTTGGAGTTTGATTTAGCACTATCTTTTATTAGTGTAATATGCTGCTTATTTAAATCCTAGAGAAAATGTTAATATATTAATTAATTTACTGGGATTTTTCTTCTGCATTACAAACCCTTCAGGGGCACCAGTCAGCAACCGCAGCTGCTCTCGGGGGCTCTGGCAACGCTGGGGCTGGGTGTCCCCAAGCTGTGGGGACCAGGGCATGCAGGCAGGATGGGCTGGGATGCCGGATGGGACGCGGGGATGCTGCTGGGCAGGACGGCGCTCTCCACCTGGGGTGTCTCTGGGCTGCATGGTGCAGCTGGGAGGTGCTGCTCCTGTGGGGCAGAGTTACCAAGAGGTGAACCGTGCCCCTTGTTCCCTCTGTGCATCGGCACGGTGCCTGGCTGATCTTAAGCAAGGTAAAATAGTGGGGGCATTTGCTCCCCAGACCCAGAGAGGCCGGAGGAGCTGGTGTGTCAGTGGGGCCGGGCTCCTGACAGCAAGCCCACCTTGGGCACCAGCTCCCTTTCAGTGCCCCGGGCAGCCGCCAGCAGCTCCTCCACAGCCCCCCCATGCCCCTGGCCCAGGGCATGGGAAAGGGGTGCTGCAGTGCCGGGGGGAGCCGCGGCCTGTGAAGAGCTACGTAAGCAGGAGCACTGTCCGTGAACAGCCTTAAACACTGCAGAAAAAACGAAGGCAAGCACTGATCTGTGCTTTACCTTAGCTTGCCCGAGATGCTACAGAGAGCGCTTTGCCACCTGGGCTCCTCAAGTCTTGGCTTCAACAAGTTTCTGTGTCTAACGCTGCCTTGGTAATTGAACTTTAATACACTATGCGCTCAATTTTACTTATTTTCCTTTGGAGGAACCTCCTATAACAAGGTGTTGGCAAACACTGACATTGGCCTGTCGTCGGAGCTGGGCTTCTGCATACTGACGCTTGATAACAAACATATTAATTACAAATAATAAAACGACCACTGTAAGCCTAAGGTGGTTGTTTACCATCATTGCTGGAACTGGTCAGGAAAATGCTGGGTGTTTCAATTCTCGTTAGTCCCCGTAACTACAGCCGTGGGTGACGGTCCCCTTCCCCGGCGGTGGCCACGTCGCTAAGGCAGGCTGTGTCTCGGGGACCACAGGGCGAGGATGCTGCCGGCTGGGGCAGCGCTGGGGCTCTCCAGCCCCAGGTCCCTGGCCGGCGGCTGGCCAGGACTCGCCCAGCGCTGCCCCAGCACCAGGTGCCAAACTGAGCCTGGCCCCCTCATGAATCTCTGCAGCAGCACAGCTCAGCCCAGCACAGAACCTGATGGCAAATACTCTGCCAACAAGGTGAGGGGTTTGGTTCTCCCCCCACCCCCCAGGTAGTTACTGGCTTCCTTCGGGTACTCCCGTCAAATAAAAAGCACTCGCTGCCGGAGAGCAAACATGCCAGGTTTGCTGCTTTCTGACTCACCGGTAGGTAAATTGGGCAATCTTCTGTTTCCCAATCTGTTTTTCCTTCTCAGGAATTCAGCCTTCACTTTGCTTTCAGGACAGTGAAAGCTAATCCAGCTGCTAGTTCGCACATGCATCTATCTCCCTGCTCAACAGATGCTGGCAAAAGCCCTCATTTTTCACAAGAAGAAAGGCAGGGCTGTGCCTGGCACCCTGGCAGCTACGTACCCGCCCGCCCAACCTTGCAGGGCTGTGACCTGCTCCCCTGTGGTCCTGAGCCCCATCCCAGGATCCTGCTGACCCCAAATCACTCCCAGGGTGAACGCTGCAGCTGGCAGCCGTGAGCCTCCCGTGAGCTGGGGGCTGCAGCGGGGCCGAGCGCTGCCTCGCTCCCCTGGGGACGGGATGGGACGGGACGGGACAGGACGGGGCTGGCCCCGTGCCCTGAGATGCCCCAACGCGCAGGCGCAGGGTGACGTCCCACGGGCAGCGCCCAGCACCAGAAACTGCCAGAACCTCTGTTTTTCACATGCTGCTTCTGTGTCATTTCATATTCAGCGCTGAAATGTAGGCCTCGCCACCTCCCAATTTATTTTCTGGCATTTTACACTTCACCCTGTTTCAGTAACTCGCAGTGCTCCCCTTCCCTGGCACCTCACAGCCCTGCTGCTGGACAGACAGATGGACGGCCGGCAGGGGAAGGGACATGCTCCCAAGCCTTTCCTTTTTTTTTTTCTTTTTTCCCTTCCTTCCAGTCCCCCTGCCTCCCCGCTCCCCCCCAGTCGCTGGCAATGGTTTGTAATGTTGCAGTTCGAAGGTACCCACTTGTGACGGATGGGCAACATTTGCTTGTACTTTGTTTGTAAATCCTTTCCTAATAGAGTGGATATTAATAATCATGTGAACCAAACTGCTACTTAAGTCTTTTGCTTTCCAAGTGGCATCAGTTCAGGCTACTACAGGGCAGAAATCAGTTAAGAATTTGGCACCCTATTTTGAGCATGCTGTGACGGTCCTCTCGGGCAAACAGGATTCTGTATTAATTTTTTAATCCCTCATGTCCTACCCTTCTGAGCTGAAGACTCATTCTGGGAAGAAATCTGTTAAATCCGGCACATGACTTTCTCGCAGCACCGCTTGCAATGTAGTTTTGAATGGGAACAGGAAGAAATGTGTCAACAACTTCGTGTCTCTTCTTGTCTGGAAAGCAGCATCCCTTGCCAAGTCAGTAATGCCTTTCGGCGAGGCGCGCTGCCTGCCAAGCGCATCTCCACGACGCAGGCACAAGCCCCCCCCCACCCCGGGATGCTGCTCGGAGCCCTGCGGACCAGCGGTCCTCACCCATGGCCACGGACCAGAGGTGCGTGACGGGGACGTCTCCATCTGCCTGCCGCCGGCTGGCAGGAGCCACGTGGTTTGCCTCCGCGTGCCGCTCCCGCCGCGCTTTGAGGGGGAGGCTGAGTCATCCCCTCGTTTTTAATAGTCCGGAGGAGGCCCAGCTGTCTCCCCGCCAGGCATGGAGCGTCTGTGCCACACGGCTTCAGCCTCCGTGCGAGCGTGGTGGCTTCCCACTTCATCCTTAATGTCATTGTTCCTGGAGAACAGCGTGTACCGGCAGCGTACCGCCCCGTCTCACAGGTCACTCATTGTCGCCGCATATGTTGGGATTGGCTTAATTAGGGCTAAAATATGGCTGCGTTCACACCTTCTCTCCAGAAAAAATGAAAAAAAAAAAAAAAGGAGGAGATGAACATTAAAACCATGCCGGAGCTTGTGTTTTGTCCTATGTATTTGTTGCGGTTGAGATGCGTTGGCTTCACGCACCTCTTTTCTTCCCAGAATTGTTCCAATGATTGGATCGAGGTGGTTTTGGTCCTACCAAACCTGATCCAGCACGATCAGGCCGTGCTGCAGAGCTGCCGCCAGCCCCCCAGATCCGTTTTGGGCAAAGCTCCCATGCTGAAATCCAAAATGTTGAACCCATGCCCACAGGGAAGCTGCTGGCTTTTACTGTCCGTACGTAACCTGCAGCAGCAGGGATTTGGATGCAGCCCTGGCACCGGGATGGAGCCGGTGGGGCACTCGCGCCTGGTCCCCCCAGCCACCACAGGGACAAGCGGTGCTGGAGCGGGTCCCACGGGCACCACCAGTCTCGAAACGCCTGAGTCCCTCCATGGGCATCGCCACGGCACGTTGGCACTTGTCTCTCCAGATGGGTTTTGGTCTTCGAACGTTTGTGCGGGGTAAAGGAACAGATAAAAGAAAATACATTCCTGAGCTTCACTAGCTGAGCGGAGATGGCCGCGCTATTATACAAGTCATTAAAAATATTATTCTGATGGGCAATGCACTGTAATTAAAAAAAAAATTGTTTGCAAATCATGCGGGGATTTGTTTTAATTAAGTGTGGCCTTGTCAGACACACGCTGGGTTACGGAGGCTGTGAGAGCCGAGTTTATCTCTTAATTAGCTGATTAGCTTCCCTGGCCGGAGGAGGCCGGCAGGCGCGGGCCGCAGGATGCGTGCGGGGGTGACTTACGCGGGCCATAGTTCGGATTTTTGTGGGGGGAGGAGTACAGCAGCACAGGAGTGTGATTTACTGCGACTGCAGAAAAATGAGGAAGCTAATGTTAAAAAAAAAAAAAAAAACAAAAAAAAAACCAAACCAACCAACCGGGCAGTTGGTCTTCCCAGGCTGCCCCAGCCAGGCTGTGGGGCAGGGACGGTCCCTCTGCCCCTCCGCGGGCCATGGGGCAGCGCCCAGCACGGGGGGCACCCATCGGCGGTGCTGTGCAGAGCTGCACGACGGGCACCAAGCCGTCCTTAGAGCTGCGTTCCTGCAGCGCCTTTAACATTAAACCGATGCAGACGTTTACTGCGGTAATGTAAAAATATGCAATGCATTTGTCAGAGGAGGAAAGGGGACCACCCCACCCGCGGTGCCGGAGGGGTCGGTGCTCTCATCGCTGCTTGGCGGACGTTTTAACTCAAGCGTGGGGACGGTCTCTCCGCCGGGACCGCTGCCGTGCAGCTCCAGCCCCAGGGAAGGAGCTGCTCCCGCTTACCGACTACTTTTCCCCCCACCCAGGCTGAATCCCGGGTTTGCCATCGCTTGCCAGGGACGGTAACTAGCCGGGGAGTAACCACCGTGAGCGAGGAAAACTCCTTGTAAGCCGCTCTGCAAAACTGCACGGGTCTTTTTTTTAAAAAGTAAATAAAACATGAACGTTTTCAAAGGTCTTTTAAAAGCAGGGTTAAACAAGGAAAACTTTGGAGATCAGAATTACAGCGTGCGATTAAGCTTTGGTGAGGAGAGGTTTCATTTCCTGTTAGTTTGTGAGTTTATGTTAAGTTTGATAAAGTTGTATGCTGGGGTTTATCTAGTCTTTCCTATTTATGGGACTATTTCAGAGTAGCTGTTAACAGCTTGAAACACTGCCATGCTTTAGCATTTTTTTGTTTTAACACTATTCAATGTGAAAAAATTAATATTTTGACTCAAAATACTGAATAGCAACTATGAAACGTTAAAAATTCGCAGCTCACTTCAAAATATGTCAAATTTTCCCAGGGAACAGAAATACCCATTTATTTATTTAATTTTTGGACCAGCTCTTATCTTGCTAATGAACTGTGATGTGCCTGTGCAGCAGAGCTGTCAGTGCCCGGCGAAAGGCGTCAGGGTTCTCCGGGGCAGAGCCCCACGCCGACGTCCCACGGACATGTCCGAGCCCTTTACAGAGGGAGAAAAACGCCCTTGGTTTTCTGTGTGGGGAAGCACTTTCAGGTGCAGCTCACGTTCAATATTTGGTATTTTTCAACAGGTATGTGATGGTCTTCAGAGGTATGGGACACCAGCCCAGCACCACCAAAGCTGCTGCTGGAAAATCCCAGCAGTTGGTGACTCTTAAAATCGGTGACTTATTTAAACAGCCTGCTGGTTTTCCACGCCTGAAAACTCATCCCCAGGACTGTGGGAAGTGGCAAACTTTAAAAACTTCCAATGTGGGACCTTCCCATGGGTGTCAGCCCAGCTAATGGGGAGCGCTGCTTGGGGAGTGTGCTCTGCCCCCGCGCTTGGGCTGCTCCCCTGGTCTGTCGACTCCTATTAAAAGGCCGGGCGCGGGTCTGGTTTTCCCCTTCAGTTCACCAGAGGAATCTGCACAGTATTCCAGTAATTTAAAAAAAAAAAAAGTCATTAATTATTAAGCAGGCATGTATCTGGGGTCAGTGAGATAACTCTGTTTAAGAGACAGAACTCTGCGAAGCTATTTGTGCAGAACAGCTGTTTCTGCCGCGCATTGTGGAGGGAAGAAAATTTATAAATAAAAAATGTCAACACAGGCTCCGATAGGAATAGCCCGAAGTTCGGATGACACAGGAGCCTTTACAGACTGGCTTTCTCCGCCTTTGAAAACCAATTGGGATTTTTCAACGGTAAAAATTGTTTGACCTGCCTGTGAAGCCTGGGGGTGATCCCAGCCCCTGGAACCCTGCTGCCGGCAGGGGCTGGGTGTGCTCGGGGCAGGGAGCCCCGCTGGACCCCGGGGTTCTGCCCTCCAGCCGGGCACCACGTCCCCCTGCCCCACAGTGAGGTGCTGGGGGCTGTGTGGGAGCGGGGTGGCTGGTCCCGTCCCATCCCATCCCATCCCATCCCATCCCATCCCATCCCATCCCATCCCATCCCATCCCATCCCACGGGACAGGGAGAGGGCAGGAGGAGAGCCTGGCCAGCCACCCCGCGTGCCCTCGCTGTGGCCGGCTGCAAGGCATCCCAGCGTCCCGGGCAAGGAGAGCAGCAACTGCTCCCTGCATCTTCTGGTCTTGTTATCATCCACCGGCACTTAAACCCCTAATAGCTTGTGCAAAATTAGCTGTACTGGGAAGGCACGTGTACTTTAGCTCTTCGCTCCTAATGCATCAATTAAGCCCCGCTTTCTCTGGGAAAGGCACGGGGAGGCCGGCGGGAGGAGAGGGCAGCGCCTGCAGAAGCTGGGCTGCAGGCAGGAAAAGGGAAAGCTGCCTGCCAGTGCCCGGGGCCGTGGCAAACCCTCGCCCTGGTGCCCCTGCTCCCCCCTGGTCGGGCAGATGCTCCATGTCCTCCCACAGCTCTGCGGAGGGGACAGCAGCCGTGCTCCGGGGGTCGGCACCGGCCCCGCTCAGCCCCCTGGCATGGGGCTCGGGGGGCCCTGGCCCACTGCACGACAGCGGCTTCCAGAGGAAAAATAAAAGGGGCTGTGGCACGAAGGGAATTAGCGTAGAAATGTGCTCCCAGAGTGTGGGAACTGCGAATTATACAACTCAAGTGATAATTCTCACGTCGCTGCGAGGATGGGCATTTGTAGGTGTGGTTGCCCGTTGTGTGAAGAGCGCAAGCTTTTTTTTTTTTTTCCCCCCATTATGTTTAAATAATAAAAACTATGTGCTTAAAAAACCAAAACCAAACAAACCACAACCCTAAACGGATGCCATTAAAATCCTTCACCTGGGATAATAGAGAGATCAAGAGCAGAAAGAGACGCAGGCTCTGGCTTTGCTTTACCTCGTTGCTTGGCTTCGCCCCTCTGACTTCAGGCTGCTGGGAGGGAGCCGTCTCTTCCACAGCAAGAACTGGTTGTTTTCCACCGTCTGTAATTACAGGTCAGACTGAGCTCGTATGCATAACACAACGCAGTTCCCAGCATTAACTATGCACCGCCAGAACTGGCATGTTTAGCAGACAAGTGGTCAGGATCCTGGGGGTGCTGGGGAGAGTGATGGGGGGGGAGTTGCAGAAGGGCTCCTCGGGTGGCCCCAGCAGTGAGTTGAGTCTGTTTGGCTGGCTCGCTGTTTGAACGCTCTATTTGTATCTGAAAATGATCTCATTAACCAGGTTTAAAAACCCCTGTGATGCTGTTGCTTCAGCCAGGTTGAGAGCAGACCACCGGCACGGGACCCTTGGGCAGCCACCCTGGGGTGCACCGTTCACCGAGGGTGGCCCCGGAGGAGGCCAGCATTGGGCATGAACTGGGCTGAAAGCATTGGCCTTTGGTGACCGTGTTTTGAGTGATGGGGGTGGTTGGGACTAATTACAACCAGGCTCGTAGAAAGCTCGTGTGCCGTGGGCTGAGCACTGCAGTGCTCGTGTGCCTGGATCAGGCTCGGCTCTGCTTTAGCAAGAGGTAAATCAGCCATCGGGGGCTTCTGCTGCGAGAGGCACATTAAGTTACTGTGTGCTTGAGTGTGTGCTGCTTACTGGTGTAATCTGCTGCTCAGGGTTTATTTTGATCCCATGCTGAAGGCCCCCACTACTTTCAGAGGAGTTTTTCCCAAGGGGTTTTTGTTTGGTGCCAGCTCGAACAAAGAAATTAGATGCTATAGGGAGGCTGGGCTCCCCGGAGGAGACTTGCCCGCTCTCCTTTGGTGCTCTTCCATTTCAAAGAGGGGAAAACAACCGTAAAGCAGTTGTGGTCAGGCTGCAGCAGAAGGCAGCAGATAGAATCAAATCTGTTTCCTGCCTGGTGCGACAGCCCGGCCGGCTCCGGATGCTCCAGCGGCTTGAGGAGCAGAGGGGGTTTCTCTCGGTCTCGAAATGACTCCGCAGCCGGCCGGGCGCTGCAGCCCTCATCCTGCCCTCGCTCCTCCCAGCGCGAGCTGCACGGGCGCTGGCACCCAAGCATGGTCTCCAGAGAGAAAACCAAAGAGTTTGGCTACACGCACTCTGAGGGCAGCCAAAGATGATTTGAGTGAGCTGATAATGCCATTTCCTTGTTTTCAAAGTGGACTTCTGAGGGTTTTTTTCCTCCTCTGCTTCTTTTTAACTCCTCCTTATTGCTCCCATTTGAGAAGTGGTGAGCATCGCCCTCTGATTGTGCCCTGTGGCCAGAGAGCCCACCTTCCCCCGCACCACGTGGGTGGTAGGTGCAAATAACCCCACCTCTGAATCCCAGTCTGTGTTTGCAGCTCTTAACTCTTGGGTCATAAATAATAACTATTGAATGTTAAAGTTCTGTATCCCTCTACGATAGATTTAGCTCTTTTACAGCCCTTTGCATTTCTAGATTTCCAAGTGTTTTACCAGGGTGGTTAATTCGGATTATCCTCCTTTACTTACAAGGAAGCTGAAGCAGGGGCAAGTGAAGGGACTTGTTCCCTGTCGGAGCAGGTCACAGCTAGAGGAAAACACCAGGCTCCCCTTCGGCAGCCTCCTGCCCTCCCACTTAGCAATCCTGCCTCCACTTTTCTATTAGAAAAGCCCTGCATGGCCAACCAAACTGGAATTAATTCTTCTTTTAAATGAATCACGCTAAAAAATTCATGACGCAGGAGCGGAAGGATTATTTTTCAGAAGAAGCCTTGCCTGCAGGAGGCACGGATCCTGGCAAAGTAAACCTTGATCCTCCCTGTTTCCTGCAGCAGGCAGAACCCACAAATAATGAAAAACCGTCCTCCTCCTGAAAAGCCCCCTCGGCTCCCACCCCATGTGGGGCCGGCAGCCTTGCTTCCATGGCGATGTGATCCCAATGGGAAGGGTCAGGTCAGCAAAACTTACCTTTTTTTTTTTTATTGCCCATCAGGGTAGAAGTGGGCCCAAAAGGAAGATTCACACACCTGCCAGCCCTAGCTGCCCCCTCCGCTCACACCCATCCCTGCGCCCCTGCCCATCCCTGCGCCCCTGCCTGCCCCTGCACCCCTGCCCATCCCTGTGTCCCTGCCCATCACTGCAGCCCTGCCCATCCCTGCGCCCGGCTGCTTTTCCTCAATGAAATTGCTCCTGGTGACCCGCTGCTTCGTGGGCAGTGACCTCCCTTCCACGCAACCATGGGGCAGCCGGCACGCCTGTGGTACCCGGGGCAGGGGGATGCTGCTATTACCCACACACCTAGCATCATGTCTGCAGGCTCTGTGTCCCCTAAAGCCGCAGCCCGCTCCCCAGCTGCACAAAGTGGGCTTCTCTTACACTTTTTCCCCCAACCACTACAGGGCTGCACGCACACACGCCTTCACAGAAAGGCCTTTTGAGTTTTATTTCAACCAGAAAGCACCGACTGGAAATGAAATGGGAATACAGAAGGCTGAATAAACCCAAACCTGGCTTGGCACTCCCTGCGGTGGAGTGCTTCCCTGCCATAGGGTCTGCAGTCCCTGCCCGCTGCTGCCATTTCCCTGCTGACCTGGTGGGCAGCGTGGGCGAGCCCCCCGGCTGGGTGCTCTCATGGCACCCCAGCCCTGTGCCCGTCCCCAGTTTGCCCTGTGTCACCCCCCCGGCTGTGCAGCGAGCCCCGGCAGGGCTGCACGGCAGTCCCATAAGTGAGCAATATATGTACCGGCAGGAGTGCCTAATTGTTCCGGTTTAATGGCTTTTTAACTTAATCATCCTCCAGACAGAGGGAGGGAGGGGAAGCGCCACTTGACAACACTTCTGAAACGCTTCAGCATTGAAGCGTGGAGCGGCTCCGCGCTGGCGGGCGTGGGGAGGGGTGGACAGGCAGGCGTTTTGCTGTGGATCTATAGAATCATGGAATCGTCTAGGTTGGAAAAGACCTTTAAGGTCATCAAGTCCAACCCTTAACCTAACCCTGCCATCCCACCACTAAACTATGTCCCTAAGCACCTCATCTATCCTTTTAAATACCTCCAGGGATGGGGACTCAACCACCTCCCTGGGCAGCCCATTCCAGAGCCTGACAACCCTTTCGGTGAATATAGGTGACACACAGGTGCAACGCACGCATGGAAGGCTGGCTGGTTCCTTCCTTTCAGTCACGCTCAGCATTTTCTCTGCACCTTGGTATCCAGAACAACTATTTGCTACCTAATGCACCTCGCTACAGCGAGAAGTGTCGCCCCGAGGAGTTAACAGAGCAATTCCAACAGCATTATCTCAGTGACCGCGTTGCTGCATTTCTTTGCTGCTCTGCAAAAAATGGGGCAGCTAAAAGGCAGACTTGCTAAGTGCTGGCTGGCTTTTCGGGGGTTGTAGCCCTTCTACAACACGCTGCCAAGGGAAAACGTGAGCTGTTTGATTTAAACACAACTTCTTTATATTTGCCCTAGTAAAGAACACAGGCTCCTAATCAATTTTTCTTTTGATTCGAGTCTTAAAATGGTTTCTCCAATCAAGTACGTTATCTTTAAGGCAAAAAAAACCCCAACAAACCAACACCACCTCCAAAAATCCTCTTGCCTAAGGGGTGAAGAGAAGCATGTAGTGGTTTGTTTTCATAGGAAAATCAGCCTTTGTTCGGAGAAGGAATCAAACGTGCAGGGACTTTGACTTGGAACGAGTTAACCAGGCGTTTAGCAATACGGTTTTATAACATGTGCGTGATTCCTACTGAACTGCATGACAAGAAGTGGCCAAAGCTGCAATTGGCAACAGCAGGACTGTGTTTGCTAAGGAAGGTCCGCTTCAGTATTTGGCATGGTCCTGCCCGCAACCAGAAACTCGCTCGCCTATTGCAAGAGCTTACATAGGACTTTCAAATATGTACATTTGTGCAGTAAATAACATCATCTGCTCGGAAAAAAATGTCTACATCTATGTCAGGAGACATCCCCGTCAGTATTTACTGGGAAACTGTTGTATGGATGCGTATGAATTGGGTCACGCTGCACCCAACTCTGAGACTCGTGTGAAAGGCTTTTTGTTTGGGGGGCTGATTTCGGATGGTGTCTATGTGCTGTTACTTACGGCCACAGCAGGTCCTACCTGCTGTATTTGTGGTCCAGCTGGAAGGGGGGTCTGGTGCGGCTGGTGCCTGCGGGGAGAACGCCTGGGCTGGGGACAGAGCAGGGTGGCCACCATTTACTGTGCCAGGGGCCTGACGGCAGCTGAGCTGCTGAAGGCTTCTCTGTGCCGTGAGAAGGTGGGAGCCGGACGAGCTCTGGGTGCGTTTCTCAGTCTGGGCTCAAGCCTCTGCAGAGTTAGTCACCCTGTTTCTTGGCTGGTTTTCTTTGCTTTAAAAAGCATCTTCCACGCAAGGCAATTGCTACATTTGCAGTCCCTTCTGTGCTCATCCAGATTCAGGAGACCCCTCTTCTCCCTTAGCGAGCACAGTTGCTATCGGGGCCCCGGGGATGCTGCTCCTCTTCCTCCCTGCCCTAGCTACCCTATGGAGGGTCCTGGGCAGAGCCCACACATCTCACTCTGAGCTGGGTGTACCTCCACAGATACCAGAAGGGCTAAAAAATCAGCTTTTTCTTGGCAGTGACGCTGCGGGGAGGGAGGTGAGATGGACTCCCAACTGGAAAATGCCTTTTCTGCCCTCCTCTGTTGAAAACCATCCTACTGTGAATGTAATACTTTTTCCGCAGCTCTAGGAAATACGATAATAGGTTGCACATTCAAACCAGCTGCTCGTTTATTTTTTCAACTGCCTCTGAAAAATGCTTGTAATTAGGAAAAATCTATAACAAGAAGTACAAACAAATCAAAGTCTGTCATTAGCCAGAAAGAGTCAGCTCTCTGCCTTAGCTATGGTTTTATTAAATTAGAATAATGAAGCAGAAGCTATACAAAGAAAAACAAGCGCTTTGGAAAGGTCTGAAAATATACAGCCATCAGTTTAGAAAACACATTTTCAAACTTCAACGTGAAGCTGTAAACATGTTAGCTTGTGCTGTTCTAATACCTCCTTCTGTAAGGCTGCGTGAACCTTAAAGAAATACCCTATGGAAGGGAAATGGGAGGAAGTCTCCTGTAATGCTTTAAATTTAAACTGCAGAACTGGCAGAACCGGCCCCAGAGCAGATCCCCCTGGGACCTGGGGGTGGCTCTGGGATGGCCCCATCAGCAGCGGTGTCAGCAGCACGTTGGCAGTGGCCAGCCGGAGTGAAGGGCAGCGGGGGAGGCGGTGCCACGTGGGACCCAAAAGGTGGTGGTGGCATTATGGATTTGCCTCATCTCCTTTGGGAGATTTAGTCCTCCCCTGCAAAAATGCCCTGCTTGTGCACGAGGGGCGTCGCGGAGCGATGTGCACTGGAGAAGCTGGGACGCGGGACATGGAGAGGAAGGACATCCTGGAGTGAGGGGACGGTCCCCAGGGCATCCGCACCGTGTCACACCTATGGCCAGAGCTTCAGGATGGAATCATGCTTCCATAGGTTTGATTTCTGCAGGGAAGGTGTTTTCCTGGCTCTGGTGCAGACCAGGCTCGGAAGCTGGAGCCTGCAGATCGTCCCGTTCATCGCCTGGCTCCATACTTGCTTTGTACAATGTCTGGGCACACACAGAAGTCTTGAAGACCTCTGTGGCCCTGGGGACAAAATGTGGGCAGGCTGCTCGAGGACACCACTGCTGAAGGACCTGCTTTCTTGCAAGCACTAGAATAAACCAGTTCTGATGCAGTTCACTGTTTCAAAGTTCATTTTTTCCCATCCGTTTCTTTTAATAACTGCCATATGATAGTCCGTTGCTTTCAAAAACAAAACAGAAATGACCTTGCCATTATGAACAGAAAAATACTTTCAAAAATCTTCACTCATGTGTTTTACAATGTATAGTTGTGAGCTGGAAAAATGAGTCTTGCCCTTAATGCTCCTTAAATAGAGGTGCTGCGGGGCTGCGGCCGGGGCACGCACTGGTCCTGCTCCAGGGTGCGGGGCAAAGCTGATGGCCCTGTGCAGGGTCAGGGTCAGGACCCCCCCAGTGGCACTTCCCATCGTTAGACCCAGATCACAGCCAAAGCCAGACTTGGGGCTCGTCAGCTTTTAAACAGCATTGGCGTGGGGGTGGCAATCTCGCCCTTGTGCATAGAGACGAGGCAGCCGTCCCTGAGCCCATGGGCTCAGTGGTGTGCGGGAAACCCTGGCACAGCCGCCACGGTGGGTCTGGTTTGAGAGGTAGTTTTTATTTGTAATTATTTCTGGGGTTTTTAAGCCGTGATTTCTGAAGCTTCAGTCTGTGGAACACACGCGTGCATGCACGTGTTATTTGGTCGGAGTGAGTTTGCAGGACGGTAACAACATCGCCTCACGTGTGCGTGCCGATCTTTACCTGCAGGTTGCAATCCCACCCCCTCGAACCAAGAGTAAGGGCCACTGAGAGTCAGTAACTGGGCTGGCAGCTTCCTTCAGCTGGTAACTTTAATGAGCAGGATCACTCGTGGTGGTTTGAAGTAGAACAATAAAAATTACTTGTTTTGGAGTTTGAGCCCACACTGAGCATCCAAATCTGTACTCTGGGCCCCATCACCTAAATTTCTGGTTGTTTGTGGACTACAGGTCCAGTCGTGTACTCTTTGGTCTGCCTTTCCTGGGAAAACCCCTCTGTGAACAGGAGTTTTTGATTACGAACTTCTCAACTGTTTGTCCACAACCATTTGTAAACAAGCCGCCAGCACAGAGGCGAGGGCTTTGCCACCCACAGCGGCTGGGCGAGCCCCTCCAAGCTCCGCCGTGCTCCCTGCAAAATCTGCTTGGCCCTTTCCCCCTGCCGCCACCCACCGCTGCTCCTGGCTCCGGTAATTGGGAAAGGTGCCCTGGCCCATGGCACGCACTGCCGGGAGGCACGGGAGCGTCCGGAGCACGGAGCATCGCCCAACCTGGCCAGCTCAGGGCAGCCCCTTGCCCCCGGGCTCCACGCAGCCCCTCGCCCCTGGGGTCCCGAGCAGGGCAAAAACTGCCCCTAGCAGGGATCCGCTGGCAGACAGCTCGCTGAAGGAATGTTTGTTTATTGCTTCAGCACCAGCCACCAGAAAAAAAAACCAAACCTAAACCTGGATAATTGAATATTCATCTTCTGTGAATTCTATTAATTCTGCATTTTGTGTTCTGAAGAGCAAAATAATTGCCGTAATTTCATTTCAAAACGTAAAGTAAATAACCATGAGCCTGTCATTTTTCTGTGTGTTTTCACTGGAAGGAAATTCATCTGCCTGCCTGCTTTCATTATGAAATGATCAGTGGGGCCGCTAGAAGAACAGCATATTTATTTTTACATTTCTCTGCAAAAGCCTATTTACGCTAAGTGGCACAGTTAACATTGCCAGTGATTTCTTTGTCCTGATTTTAAACAGCCTTTTAAAACCCAGCATTAATTTAAACAACATAATATAAATTAAATTATGTGGTTTGGTGCAGTTCAGTGTTCCCCCATTCAAAGGCTCTGCCGTTTTTTAAACAACCCCTAAGGAGATGCACTTTAATATTAATCAGTGCTAAAAAAAAAAATCATTTTTAAAAATCAGTTTTTATCCACTAGAGAAAAGCACAGGAAGGAAATTAAGTTTAAATGTCTAGATTTGGGATCTGGCATGCAGGATACCTGCAGCAGCAGGGGAGACGGAGAGGGGGTCTGGGAGGAGCTGGTGAAAGACCCATGGGCATGGGAGTGTGCATGGGGGGTGCGTGGGTTGGTGAGTGGTAGCACTCCCCTCGAGAAGCCATTTGGGTAAAGCAGCCAGTTAATGCGAATCCCGGCTGGAAAGGGCGCCTGCGGGAAGGTTTCCCCACTCCTCCAGCCGTGTGCGTGGCGTGACCCCGGCCGGGGCGGCCACCGGTTCTCCCATGGGGCCGGTAGCTCGGCAGGGGCTTGGCAGTGAAAAGCTGCCTGCCAGAGAGTTGTAAAAAGTAGGTTTTATGGTTTCTACGTGTCTCCTGGGAGATGTGAAGGAAGTCTCCGTATCTGGCCTTTTTTCTTGCCCGCCTTATCTTCTCATCAATGTTTACCAGGCACGCTATTTTCTCATGAAAGAGAAACCCCTGTTTTCAACATTGGGACCTTTTGGCATCTGTGCTACTTACACACTATTTCCTTTGGCTGGGGGCCTGCAGACGGTGTTTCTGCATCGGAACGGAGGGGTGAAGGGAGCAGTGACACCGGTTGGTGCTTCTGCCCTTGCGTGCTCAGACTGAAGGCCAGCAGCTCCAAGGGCGCTGCGAGCCACCTGCGGTCCTGCCCCGTCCTGAGCTCGGTGCAGGCAGCCCCTGTGCCAGGGGCAACGGCCCTGGGTCTGCCCCTACTGGGGGATGCAGCATCATACTTATGTATCACTTACTATTTACCACATCAGGCCTTCACACGTTATATTTCATCAAGTACTGAAGTTTAAACTGCCTCAACCTCCAGGAGCAGCAGCATCATTCTGCCGTGTTCCAATTTATCCTCTTTTGGTGCAGTAAGCGTGGTAGCACCATCACCCACCCACTGTCCCATTGGATCCATCCTGGGACCAGCAGACCCTCTTCATACAGACGCTGCAAAACTTGCTTTTGCCGCAGAGCACAGGAAATGCCCCTGACAAACCCTTCAATCTGCCAGCAGGTACGAGCTGCCCCATTACCGACAAACACATTCACGAGCTGCCCCGTTATCGACAAACACATTTGCAACAAACACATTCGCAGCTCTAACTCATGGCTCCTGCAGGCTGGACGTGGGTTGGGGCACAGCAGCACGCTCCTGCCGCTCCTCTGCCCCCCTCTGCATGCAGGGAGGGGAGAACCTTGGGGCCTTAAAATAACCGACCCGGATAACTTGGGTGGCAAGGCAGCAACCCCCAGCCAAGACACGCGGCATCTCTGCTTCTCAGTGACTGCAAATGGATGGGTTTATCCCACCTTGCCCTCTGGCTGTCTCCCAAGGTTCGGTGGTCCCTGCAGGGAATTATTTTGGGGAGCACGCTGACAGCTATCGGGCTGCTCCCTGTAAGCAGCGACCTACTTCTGCCCAGTGAGATTGCGGATTGTTTTCTAGCTGATTTCTGACATCCTGGGTTTGGGGTTGTTTTTTTTTTTATTTGCAGAGTTTGGGGAAGGGCTGGGGAGCCCACGCAGCTGCACGAGCTGCTGCTCTGCTGAGCAAATGCCCCACGCCGGTGCATGCCGGGGTGTGCTGCTGCAGCGAGCGGGGCAACGGGTCGTCCCCTCCTGATGCCAAACTGCCCCGATTTTGCCAGGCTGCCCCATGCGAGGCTCTGCAGTGCCGTGCAAGAGCACGGGGCCAGCACCAGTGTGTGGTGCTGGGCAGGGCTGGGAAGCAGGCATGCCCTCCCCTTGCCTCCTGCCCTTGTTCCCCTCCTCTGTTTGCTAAAACAGCGGGACCCCGATGGGTCCTGTGGCAGTCGGTCGGGCTTATGGCGAGGAACCCTCCTGAGCCAAATCCCACCGTGCAATGCCTCGGTGACACCCACGAGCACCTGTGGGCTGCAAACCTGGCACAAACTCATGGCCCCCTTCAGCGTGAACCCATGCTGTTGTTTAAGGGGAACTGAATTTGGTCAAAGAAACTCCCAGTCTTTTTGCAGGGACTTGTTACCCTGGGGCAGGACGATGGTGCTGGGAGAAGCCCTGACAACGCGGTGCTGTGGCTGTGCCAGGCCACGCTCCGGCAAGGAGCCGGCTGTGCAGCCCCGGTGCTCCGGTGATACGGCGACTCACCAAACCCCTGCCTGCCCCCCATGCCCCGTGGCTGCTGGGGGCGGGGGGGGGGGGAGCTGCCTCTGCCCCAGGCAAGACCCAGCACAGCAGTGTCACCAGAAGTGCCGCTTCTCCTGCCTTGCAAAGCCTCCTCCCTGCCGCTGACTTGGGCATCAGCGCAGTGTCCGGGGACGTGTGCCGGGTGTGAGGCCGGGGAGTCACTGCCCAGCAAGCAAGTCCTTCTCGTCAGGCTGCTTAGCCCGGATAAGGTGCTGGGCAGGAAAGCTGATGCCATTCCAGCCGCTTGCTGCTCAGCCGGCTGTAGGCAGCTTACGGGGCTGGCACCAGGGGCCTCTCCGCGATTAAGCGCTCTCCTGCCAGACCCCAAGGCAGGAGGCTCCTGCAAAGCGCTTGGGGCATTCCTGGTGCAGCAGAAGCGAGAGGTGTCTGCAGGGGCAGCCCGTCACCTGGGGGGGGGGGGGGGGGGTCCGTGTGTGACCCCTACCCACACCCTCGCCAGGCACCCAGGCAGCCTCAGGGCAAAGGGGGTCAGAGCTGTGGGTGCAAACCGCCCTGATTCTGGAGCAGGCTGCTGGACACGCTCCCTGATTTTTTCTAGAAATGGGTCTAATAATTAGACCCATCAGTTTACATAGAATTAGTCCTGTTCACTTAACCACCAGATTATGACTTCAGAGATTCAATCTCATTACTTGGCCAGCGAGCTTGGCAGGATGATCCCTCTTCTCTCATTACGTTACAAAAGTACTAAGCCTCTGCCCTGGCTGCTATTTTCTCCGCTGCAGCCGGACCAGGGGATTTGGCAGGGTTCCTGCGGCAGCCGCCTTAGCCAAACAGATGAAGCCTCATTAGCACCTGTATCAGGGAGGTATTTATTTCCATTAAGACAGCATGGAGGGTGCTTTCCTGCTGGGCACAGCGCAAACACAGCAGGAGACAAAGTCCTGCTCCCCTTTCCTCAAAAGCTCCCTCATCGCTTAGCATCTATTTAAACTGCCAAAATCAGACTGAGTGTGTCTGTGGCTCTGCTCTCCCCTCTCGGCAGCCAACGGTGGCACCCTGGCAAGCCCGGGGATGCAGGGTGCCCGCAGCCCCTGGGGATGGGGCTGGGACGAGGCAGCCCGCCAGCATCTCTGGGACGGTCAGCACGCCCTGTCCCTGGAAATGGCTGCAGAAGGGCTGTTGGGGGGAGGCTTTGCTCTGGATCTGGTCATACGTGTGCTATGTTGTGCACCACGGGTGAAACCGGTGGTAAGAGATGGGCTGAAACACTGAGCTCTTCACTGGGGTCTTTAAGCCCAGAAGGGTGTTTGCTGGTAACCTGCCACCAGAAAACACCAGCCCCATCAATCTCCAGGGGTTGTTTTTAATATGCTGGAGGAAGGTGGCAAGGTCTTCACATTCCTCCCACACTTAAGCAGATCTGGGCTGACCAGAACCAGCGCTGTGTGCTGGGGCACACAGAGAAGGCAAAGTTAAACCCCGGCGAGGTGAGGCAGAGGAGCCAGCCCCGGGGCGGGCAGGGGTACGGACAGGCTGCCTTGCTGCTGGGGATCACAGCAGCAAATTTATGCCTTCTGGCTTTTTTAGGAAGCTGTTCCCTGGGGTTCCTGCTTCAGAAGTATTGCTCCCTGCTCCTCCTGCCTGTGACCATTTTTTTTTTCGCTAAATTAGAACTTAATTCCTGTACAACATGTCCATCAGTTTTCTAGCCAGCCCAGGGCAAGACATCTCAATCTATAGTTTGCAACCAAGCTGTTAGGCATGGAGGAAGCAGTCCGCCAAGGAAAAGTCACGGTGCAGGTAGTGGTAGTGGCTGGGCAGAGCTGTGCTCAGACGTGGCTCGGGGACGGCAGCACATTTTGTAAGATAAGCCACTAGCCACTACTTGGTTGTAAGAATTTGCTCCAGGACCACACAAATCCAGTACAAACGTCACTGTTTTAATCAGTGAACCTCTCTCAGTCTCCTACTGTCATTTTGTCTTTCTCAGTGACTCAGGCTGAAGGCATTTTTTCCCTCTTTGTCCCCTTGCCCCTTCTCAGGTAGAGATAAGGGGGAAGCTGTGGGCCAGTAGCAACACCCAAGCTCTCTCATAGAAAGGGAATGATCACCAGGCGTCTCTCACTGGTGTTTCCTATTCCAGACATTGGGATTTCAGTACATCACTCTCTCTGTGGTTGTGCAGTAGTAATAGCACGGCACATAAAAGGGCACTCCGAGTCTGAAGCCATTTCTATTAACAGCTTACAGTCACACCTCAGTTGTTTCCTGTAACACTGCCAGAGTCATAGGGAACCTTCCCTTTTCTTAACATTTACAACTGTGTCAAATCAAGATTTAAAAAATTTATTATTATGCGTGGTGGTGCCATTTCTTAAAAGGTCAGGGATACAGAAAGGAAAAGGTAGGCAGCTCTGTGCAGTTTGGGGTGCCTAAGCCAAGTCAGCGAGGCTCTGAAAGCAGGCAAAGCCCGTCCCTGCCCTCTCCCTAGCGAGGACACGGGCAGAGGGGTGAGGACTCCTAAGAGCAGAAATGGCCTGAGCAGGCAGCAGGAGGGAGAGGGTGCGGGACAGATTCCCAGGAAAGGTGCTGGGGTGATCCCGGGTCCCCAGCAAGGGTCCCCATGGAGGCACAGCTGCCAGAACATTTCCCCTCTCTTGCAGCAAGCACAGAAAGAAGCTAAAGCAGATCACAGCAAAATAACCATCAGTGTGGACAAAATATCAGAACACAAATGACAGGTGTTGTAAGAACAATTGAGAAGTCTTAAAATAGAGTTATGCTTCATTAGTCAAAGAATTAGATAAATGGCTACTGGAGGTAGCCTTTCTACACACAAGTTTGCTATAGTTTTCAGTCAGTGCTGCTCTTGCCACCCATTAAATACAAGACATTAAAATCAATCATTAATAGCTTTAAAAGGTTTGTACAACAACCACCATACTCACTCATATTTGAATGTTAATGAGGGTATTTTTCCTTAACAGTGGATTCTTTTAGATAAATTACAGAGATTATTAAAAAATTATCTATGCCAGTTATTTTTTTTTCCAATACATGTTTAGACTAGGCTCCTGAAATAAGTTCCCAAAGCTCCAATTTGAAAAGCCAAAGGTTAATCCCTTATGAGCTCAATAAATGATCCTTAAGGGGATAAAAAGCGTTGGTGCGGTGCAGGCAGAGGCTGGATGGCAGGAGGGAAAGATGTGCCCACCGCAGGCAGAGCCACTGGCCTTGCCTGGGAACAGGGAGCAGAGGGTCCCGCTGCCGGAGCAGGCGGGCACGGCCCCACGGCACGGCCCCACGGGTGCTGCCAGCGGGTGCAGCGTGCCCAGGGCGAGCTGATTTGATTTCTAGGCAAAAAAGCCAGATGCTAAAAGAGGGAAAGAGCGTAAAATTGACTTGAGGGGAAAGAGGGTCTATTTGGTTTGCCTGAACCATTTTGGGAGCGCTCGTGGTTTGGATGGCTCCACACCTCGTCTATCTGTGTGTCTGGGACAGGGCAGCAGCAGCCGGGCAGGAGAGGCATCGCTCAGTGCCCACCCGGGCAGGCACCTGGAAGGAAATAACGTGCAAAATGGTTGCAGATGGTGGGTGGTACAAAAGCAGAAAAGCGACTTGTTTGGTATGAAACAGAAGACAAGATCAGGGACGTAAGGAATGGAAGCTCAAATAAATCAGATACAATGAGACCTGATCCCAGCATGATTCACTGAAAATAGGGGGGTTCTGATGGGGGTGAGCCATTTGCAGGGACAGCAGTCACAGCTGACCTGTAATGCTGCAGGGACCGATGCAGTCTGTAATGGCACCGTGCCGAGTCACCTGAACGTCCATCAGCTGGTCTGATTTCCTGAGGGAAAGTGGAAACTCGTCTGGTTTAGCCAGGACTTCCCACCAACACTGTGCTGCGGTCTGCTCCTGGGGAGCGTTTCTTCTGCCTTTGTGTCCACATGCGCACATCACCTGGGACATGTGCTAACTTTGCTTTACAGCATCTCGGAACAGGTTTACATTTATGTTTCAACATGCCTATAATTTTTTTTTTGTATAGTGACTTAGATACAGTCCAGGTGGGTCTATCTGTATTTGGAATTTAAATAAGGGAGGTGGGGACTTGGGGACAGAAGAGTCCCTGCAGTGGTGCCGCTTCCAACCAGGACCACAGTGCTTCAGTTTTTGCAGCTTAAGCTGAAGCTGTTGCTTCAGCAGCTGCACATTAAATTAGAAACGGTCTTAGTAATGATTGCCAGGATATTTGTTTCCAGTAAGAGCTGAGCTGGCATTTCTTTGTACTACACGATTAGCTTTTCATTAAGCTTTTTTCTTTCAGGTACTGACGTATCTGTTTATGCCTCAGCATCACCTCCGTCCTAATTGTCAATAGGAGCTCTCGAATTTTACCTTAAGTTGCCAAATGCATATTGAAGTTTCACTGCCTTACAGAGAGCTGAGGGATGCCTGGGTGCTCCGAGACGTGGCCAGGAAAACATTCCACGCTCTGGGGCTGAGGCCGGTGGCATAACAGGAACTGGCTGAGAGCGTCCCGGTAATGACAGGCGACTGCGACCCCCACGGCAGCTCCCAGGGAGGAACGGCTCCGGGAGGAAGGAGGCCAGAGCAGCTGGGAGAGAGAAAGAGCTGCGGGATAATGAGAAAGGGAACAATAGCTGGAGGAGGAATTAAAGGGTTTGGCTGCAGAGGCATCAGCCCAGAGGTATTGCTCAGGGTGCCCCTACCCCCACCAGCTTCAAACCTGTCGGAAGAGAGTCCAAAAAAGAGGGACTTCTAATACTTAGTTTGAACTCGTCGCTTCTTTGTCACTACTGTATTTTCAGATATTCCCAAAATAAAACAGAATAGAGTATTGGCATCAGGACAGCTAAAAATCCAGGATTCATTATGCGGCAGCACCAAACTGAATAATTTAGTTTCCATTTCCATGCCTGGTATTTTCGAGGCCCTTCCTTCCCCAGACTAAACCCTTTGGGCAGGAATGTGAGGGAGGGAAGTTTGCAAAAAGGCCACCAATCCCTGATGGGAGGAGGGGACGGGCAGGGTTGGTGCCTCTGGCGGGCAGGGGGACATCACCACTGCCCAGGACCACTTGGATGTCATCACCGACAGTGAGACTTGGGCAAGGATTGCACGTTACTTACTCTTGTTGGAAAACCAGTGCCAAAGTAGATCCTTAGATCCATTAGAAAAACCATTGACTGGTCATTACTGGTAGCTTTGGACCCTCGAATTCAAGAACAACTAAAATATAGCCAGACGCTAACATGGCCCACAGTTAAACAGAGCCTGTGCCATTAGCAGGGATGTGGTGAATAACACCAAGTTACACTAACAGCCTTTGAAAATGCAATTCCAGGGTTAGATAGTCAGTATTTCCATGTCTGAATGCATAAGCACATAACTGCTGCTGTACAGCAAAGCCAAAGGGTATGTAGATGTTTGGTTTTGTCCACATGGAAATGACAATTCGACAGAACTCAGAACTTTTATATATTTATATTTTATTTTAGAAGTTTTATTTATTTATATTTTTTATATTGTGTTTAGTTTTGGGCCCCTCACTACAGGAAAGATGTTGCATTGCTGGAGTGTGTCCAGAGAAGGGCAATTTAGCTGGTGAAGGGTCTTACGAGGAGCGTCTGAGGGAACTGGAGGTGTTCAGCCTGGAGAAGAGGAGGCTGAGGGGAGACCTTATCGCCCTCTACAGCTGCCCGAAAGGAGGCTGTAACGAGGTGGGGGCTGGCCTCTTCTCCCTGGTACTGGGTGATAGGATGAGGGGAAATGGCCTCAAGTTGTGCCAGGGCAGGTTTAGGTTAGACATTAGGAAAAATTTCTTCACCAAAAGGGCTGCCAAACATTGGAACAGGCTGCCCAACATTGGAACGGGCTGCCCAGGGAAGTGGTCAAGTCCCCATCCCTGGAGGTATTTAAAAGAAGGCAGACGAGGTGCTTAGGGACATGGTTTAGTGGTGGAACGGCAGGGTTAGGTTAACGGTTGGACTTGATGATCTTTTCCAACCTAAATGCTTCTATGATTCTATATTTTCCAGTGAACTAAGGGGCACTGGTTCCATTCAGAGCAAGGCAGTCGCTACAGCCCCTGGAGCAGCAGCCCAGCCTGCAGAGGCGGGTCAGCATCCAGACAAGCCCAGCGCAGCTGCAGGGATGGTGCTTGCCCCTGGGCATGGCCGGGCCTCAGGGAATGGGCACCGCTGACACCGGCCGGAGCCCTCCGGTGCAGCAAACCCAGCAGCTCCCATTGGACCTGACGGGGCTGGTGGGAGCCGCTGGCACGGCACGGGCGCCCCGGGAGACCGTCGGGTGCTCTGCACCACAGCAGGCGAGATGCGCTGTATGGAAAATGATGACTCACTTCAGCTCCGTCGGGATAATAGCACGGGGTGAGATTTCTGCAGGAAATATAATCCCATGTGGGGGTATATGGCATGTTCCGCCTTTTATCTAGATCAACTCATGTAGAACGGATTGGGAAAGAAAATGCGGGTGCAGAATAAAGAAAAGGGGAAGGATAAAAATCTCAGAAGGGCTTCAGTAAGTGGTTTTTGTTAACAGCGGCAAGAGGTCACCTCCACAACTTTTAAATCGTGCTTGTTGCTACCTCCAGTCCATAGAAAGGCAACATGCCAGGCTTTCACCCATTATTACATTACTGTTCTCTGATTTCTTCATCTTAGCTTTCAAAAATTTGTTATAGATAAGTTTTAACACCTTCTTTCCATGTTGCACACACAGTAGGAAGTTTAGCACCTGAAAACATTATCTGATTTTAGGTCTCCTATATTTTTAGTGTTGACAAAATTTATTTTAACCAAATAGGTGACCCGATCAAATGCTATACTAAAATGTCAAGAAACAATTTTGCCTACGTTTAAGCATGTTTATAAAGAAATATCAAAAGGGAAATGCAATTGAAAATCCAGTATTTTCTAATACCTGCTAAATGTTAACAGATGATGTTTACCATTGATGTGATTTGCTGGTGATGCAATTGCAGGTATTTTCTAAGTAATATTTGATGTCCTCTGTTCCAGGACGGGACCCTGCCTCCAGCTGTGCCTGCTGGGCCCACACGCTGCTCTCCCAGCAGCCTACTGAGCTTTGGGAAGCGCATTCAAGTACCTTCCCCCTGCACACCGGCGTGAAGCTGGGGTCCAGGAACCTGCTCAGGGCCAGCGCTGGAGGCCGACACCGTGTGAATGTGCCAAGTGGCTGAGAGCCGATTCCTCCGAGGGCATCTGCTGAGTGCCCTTTGCACATCTGGAACTCGCCAGGGGCTCAGCCCTTGCCATCCTGCCCTGGCCAGGGGATGCAGGGCCACCTTTTTCAAGTCCCTGCCTTGGGTGGGAGTCCGGGATCCAGCCCCCCCCCCACACACACCCACACTGCAATCCCATGGGCACGGAGTGAGGCAGGGCCAGCTCCTGCACGCCAGGGCCATCCCTGCACATGTCCCATGGCTCGGGGACATCTCCTTACACAAACAGTAAATCGTCTGTGAGCACCAATTATAGAATCATAGAATAGGTTGGAAAAGGCCTTTAAGATCAAGTCCAATCATTAACACAATAACATTGTCAAGTCCACCACTAAACCATGTCCCTAAGCACCACATCTACACATCTTTTAAATATCTTTTAAATATCCAGCCATCAGAGGAGCCCTCACGGATGCCCAGGGAGCATGGGTTTGCTACAGACAAACCACAGAAAACTGAGAGCTTTGCTCTGATCTCTGCAGCCTGAAGAACCTGCCCACTACACCGATTACCAAATTCTTGCTGTCGTTATGGGTGCCTAACCGTACCTGTAAGCCTGATGTATCTGCAGGAGGCAAGACAGAGCTGAAACCTGCCCGGCAGGTGAGGAGTGAGGACATATGCAAAACTCCCAATGTCTGGAGAGCTGTTCTGAGGAAACGTGGCTCTCACACCCATTTCCATCACCTCAAACAAGATCACCGCTGGGATCACTAACACGGAGTGCAGAGTTAACAACACTCTTGAAACCACACGAAAACTCCCTGCAGCAGCAGCAGGGCTGTGCGCGAGCGGTGCCGCGCAGCTCCCCCGAGCACAGCTCCCTCCGCTCCATCCAACTCCTGCTTCCTCACAGCCCTTGCTGGGCTGGGAAAACCCAGCTGCCTTCCCTGCTGCTAACTTCGGTCCAGGTAACAGAGAAAAAGACAGAGAGAGGCCGAAAAAAACCCCAGCCAACCCATTACGCAGATGGACAAACCGGGCATTTAAGTGCAAGCTAGCTCCAGTGAAAATCAGAGTTAGGTCTCGAAAATAGCTTTAGGGTGAGGCGTGTTGCTGCCGTCTCGTGCTCGGCTGTACGGGGAAATCCAGCTTTGCTGCAGCGGCAGCATGGATCTAGGGGTGCAAAAGGATTTTGCGGGGGCAAGAGGAGCCAGGCAGGGCTGGAAGGGGGCACCAGGCACCTGCGGGGCCCCAGTGCCGGCCCCCAAGGCTTCCCTGCCTGCCAGCTGGGTGGTGTCCACGCGGAGACGCGTCCCTGCAAACAGGAAAACCTGAGCCTGTACCCCACTGAGATACGCTCGTAGGATGCTTCGGTTACAGCACCTCAGAGGGAGCGCTGTGTTCATTCCCCTCCATGCATTAGGTAGCAAGCACTTAACTGAAATACTTAATTTTGTCTCCCTTGGTGTGCGATCTTCACTGTTTCCTGCCTGTTTGTCGTCTTGGCCATTTGAGGAAACTGTGTAATGTGAGTATTAACGCACTATTAAACCTTCTCAGTAGAATTGTCTTTCTTGGCTGGTAGCTGAACAAAAGATCTTTTCTACTGAGAATAGTAATTTCAATTTAAAATGGCAATATAAGAAGGAGGCAAGATGCTCCCTGCTGTAATTAGAACAAGTTTTCTGGTATTCTGCGTTATCTTTAGACTCTGGAAGTGTAGCTGCTTACTAGGATTAATGTCACCTCTATTAACTCTATTTATTGCTGTGTTGGTATCACAGGAGCATCCCAGCGGCTGTGCTGATCAGAAACCATTTGCATATTCTGAAATACAGAAGGCACTCTGAAACAGCAGTTTTATTATCCTTGTTGGTTTATAATATTAATAAAGGCAAAGAAGGAGAAGAAGAAAACATATAGTATTCATCCCTATGGGAATATATGACAGTCATATTGGATACTTACCAGGGCCTTACGGACCAAGCACTCCGAATTCTCACGCTATCCACTCACCACATTACCCACTATTGATTATAAAATTATAATCTTTCGCATGCACAATACTGCGTCATTCTGTCTTCCAAAGTTTACGCCCTGGTGGGACTCTGTCGCTCCTTGGGGCTTACATTATGCTGTGTGCAGATCTCCTTAATTAGCCCATGAACGGCTTTTGTTTTCAAGACAGCAAAATGTCAGCTCAGATATTAAAAATGCACACAGGCGCACGCCTCTCTCGCACCGGGGTGGGGGAGAGCAGCTTCCCGGGCCTTAGCAGCAGGCATCGGGGTATCTCCTCGAGGGCCATAGCACAGCAAGGCTTCTTCACCCCCTAAATAGCAGGCTGACTTTTTCACCCCCTAAATAGCAGGCTGACAGTCTCCAAGAACAGCAAAAACGACAGCAACTTCCACCGTGCGGGGACAGCAAGCACAGCACAGGAGGGCAAAGCAGCGGCAAAGCAGACGCTGCTGGCAGCGGAGCTTTGGGCGCATGTTCTGCCAGCAGTTTCCGTGAGCAGGCTGGGAACTCAGTTAAGACTTGCTTCCAACCAGCGCTGCATGTCCTATCTGCAACAAACACGTCTAATTATTCTTACCAGCTCTTGAACTGTCACTTCCCAGGTTTGTTTTCCCGGGAAAGGCTGCCGAGGCTTGCAGCGGTGAGCAGGTCCCGTGCTGTGCCAGCCTCGCTGAGGTGCTGCCGCGGGCCAAGATGCTGCCGTGCTGGGGCTGGGGTCCCCTGCTCCCTGTGCCCCCCTGTGCCCCCCTCGCCCCCTCCCAGGCTCCCGGGGGGACAGGCACTCCTTTTCTGCAGCCGAGCAGTTTGTGCGGTGCCCTGCGCAGTAGGATCCCCGGGGCTGGTGCAGAACCATAAACCAGAAACCCACCCTCTCAGCCCTTCACAAGTGGGAAAAGGGAATATTGGTCATCTCTTGTGCGAGATTTTACACGCCTTCCTGGTTTTCTTTACTCTCACGGACATTTTTGTCTTGCATATCATTTCCATGCCAGTGTTCAGCCTTCCACCTCAGTTGCTAAGGGCCACAAGTTCTTGCAGGAAGGTGACAGAAATTGCTTATTGCACAAAAGCAACTTTCCACATACCTGTCTGCTTGCCCTCAAAGTTCCCAAATAGATTTACTCACAAGTTGAGGCCAAACCTGGACATATTCAGCATGTGAAGCTAAGGCTGGAAGGAAACCAAAACTGGGGCAAATAGCCATTGCTCACAGTCTGTCTACTATATATATATTAATTATTTTTAGACAGACAAGGATGAGCTTTGCTTTTTTGGTAAAAATAAGTGTTTGCTCAAATCCTTTAAACCAAAATCTCCTCAGTTCTAACCCAGGTGGCCGTTGGAAGCCCATCTGAGGGACTTCTTACGGCTTCAGAGTTGTAGTATTTTAAATACTGCGTGCAGTAGTATTCTAAAATTAAATGAATTAGGTTTTCAGGCTCACCATAGAAAATCTGCACACCGTATAAGGGGTGCTGGGAAGAGATGCCATCCTCTGTGACAAATAAAAAAGGAAGTTATGGCACTGGAGAAAGAAAACACGGTGTGATAAAGCATTATGTGGCCTAAAGAGTTTCTTAATGAAAAGGGGAATCAAGCTCAGCAGAAGCCAGTAAGTAGGTCACAAGCCAATTCAAGTAACACGTGAAACAGGCATTTCTGCAGCAAATAAGATGTCCTGCAGCAGGGAGTCAAGAGCAGCTCACCCTCTGAGTTCTGCGCTCACTCACCCCTTCCAGCAGAGCTCCCAAGTGAGACATGGAGAGCCATATATACAGGTGTGCATACATATATATATATTTACCCCCACCATAAGCAGGCATTGCGATGATCATTTCTACCAGCCTCTCAGTCTGCAGCTGGTTTGGGCCCGTTGTTCACACTGGCGCACTTTGAAATATTGAAATGCACATCTAAATCTTCCTGATAACCAAACCCAACAGGTAGAAACAGCTGGATTTGTGTCAGACCGTTCCCTTTGCACACCCACACACTGCGATAGTTCAGCACTAATTGGACTGATCGGGATTTTCCATTTGCTCTCAAGCATGGTTTTGTTTTTTTTTTCCTTGTTAGGGATGTATCATCCCTTTGAGTTAGTTAAATCAGAACAAAACATTCAGTTTAATGGAAATCAGTGGTATAAAATCCCAGATTTTGCAGAAAGTGCATTAAGAGGCAAAGCTGGAATGAATTCAGTTTCAGCTATACCAGACAGAAACCTATTCAGCTACAAGGCATATGCTAGAGCTATGGAGGAAAAGGTGCTAATGCAACATGCTTTATGGTTGTGGTCCAAAATAAGAACAGATCAGTGATACAAGCAGGAAGACACTAATTTGCTGGCTGTGTATGAAGGCACGTAACAGTATGGCTGCTAAAAAATATGCCTTGTTCTTTACTCGTGTAAGTGCTTGGACCTTTCGCAGCTGAAGCACTGCAGTCAGGATGAGCAAACTGTTAAAAACCAGTATGTGAGATTTCCACTTCCAGTACTGGCAGGCTCAGACGGGCGGTGCCGAGATGCGGGCTGCCGATGAAGCCGCAGGGCCGTGGCTGTTTATACAGCACGGGCTGCGCGGGTCCGGCTGCAGCGGGCAGGCGGTTTCCCTGGCAGGGCCAAAGTGCCACTAAAGCGGGTGAGGAGCGAGGGTCCCTGCCATTTGCACGCCTCTGCCCTCCATCAGTAGCGCCCGGCTGACCCCCAAGTTGTAGCAAGAGGGGAAACGCAGTGTAGGCAGAGATGACAGATGAGGGTTGCAAGGCTAGGCAAAGGATGAAATATTGAGCGGTCACAGTAACTGGGATATAAAAAAGGAAAAGGGATGCCTGGATGAAGTGAGGTTTGTGAGGCAGGAGTAAAGAGGAGGCAAGAATTCCAGTGCTTTCGAGAATGTGCATAAAGAAAGGGAAACTCTCTTTTCTGCTGTTGTAAGGAAAGGTGACTGTGGTTCCAGAAAGATGCTGCTGTTTGCAGCATGTGGTAGCACCTGATCTTCTCAGTGGTGCCCAGCAACAGGACAAGGGGCAATGGGTACAAACTGAAGCATAAGAGGCTTCAGTTGAGTATGAGGAAGAACTTCTTTACTTTGAAGGTGACAGAGCACTGGCACAGGCTTCCCAGGGGGTGTGTGGAGTCTCCTTCTCTGGAGATATTCAAAGCCTGCCTGGATGATGTCCAACATCATGTGTAACATGCTCTAGGGGAACCTGCTTTAGCAGGAGGGTTGGACTAGATGATCTCCCGAGGTCCCTTCCAACCCTTGCCATTCTGTGATTCTGTGATTCTCATGGTGGAGGTTCTCCCCCAGGAGAAGATGGGAGACGATGCCCAAGTGTGATGTTACACCCTCGAGGGTACCACCAGGAACTGCTGGGGCAGGGAGGCAGCTTGATGCTTATAATCAATGTGATCGACACCGTCACAACGGTGTCTGCTTCGGGTGCCCCACCCTTCAAACAAGCCATTGAAAAATGAGATGACACTCAGAAAAAAGTTACAGGGATGAGTCAGGTATCTTGGAAAACCCTGTCCTGGCACAGCAGACTAAATAAATTGAAGTTTCTCAGACCAGATTATAAATCTGAGCTTGGAGTCTTCAGTAATGGATCAACAGTACTGCAGCTGAAGAATGAGAAGCATGGGTTTGGTACGGATTCACTTCTGCCTTCGGATACTTACACGTTTGTATTCAACATTGAATATGCGTATTGGTCCCACAAGAACGTGATGCCAGATGAGGCATCACCTCTCTATGCAGCCACGGCTTCGTGCCAGATCAGGTGTTGTCTCTCCTGTCCCCACCGATGCCATGTCGGCGTTAAGCCTGAGATCGGTGTGAACACTGCCACGGGTGCCTGGGCAAATCCAGCATGCGCAGCCGCGTCCTCCTGCTGACTCCTACGAACGCTCGTGCTGGTGATCTCGTACTTCTCCAAGTCCCATATTAATGAACTGCAGCACTGGTCGTAGCTGGGCTCACAAGCCCTATTCCAGAGAAGGTGGAGAAGTCCCCGCAGCCAGACCCTGCGCCTGGTGTTGCTGCCTGCACCTCAGCCTCTCAGGCACGAGCACAAATCCCAAGAAATGCCTCCTTCCCCAGGCAGCTTCGGGCTCCCTCAGTTACTGCTCCGACCTTTCATCTCCATGGTTTGGATTTATGGCACTGCTTAGGTAACAGAGGAAAACAGGCTGTAGTTCATAATGCATATTTACCGATGCTATCTAACGCTGCTTCGGTATGACTCAAAATTTGCCCAAGACAGGGAATTCAAGGAAGCTGCCAAGAGAAGCTACGTGTTAGCAATGGGACTGAGAAAATCACTACCAAAATAGCAATTATAAAGGGAAGGATAAACTAAAAGGCTTCCTGTATGCTAATAGCATTGCTTTGTAATTTTTTATTCCTTTTTTTTTTTTTACACAATAATCCAAGCCCTTTATTAAAACGAATTCTGGTTTTGGCTATGCGGCTGATTCTCTGAGGAGCAAAATGGCTTTTTCATAAACGCAAATGGTGGGCTTGATATTATTGTACTGTATTCACCGTACGTCTGGTTTGTGGGTTGGGTGTTTTCTCTTGTGGGAATGCCGAGGCTAAGGATTAATTTTTGCTTGCACTTTAAAATCCTAGAGGGCACCACTGAACAGTTTTGTAAACCGGGCTTGCTTTACAACACGGCTTTTACAGATGTTGCTGTTCTTGTCTCATTTTTCGCTTTCCTTTCACATTCAATTTGTTTTAAAATTAAAAAGAATCTTCAAACTAGTAAATATGCAGTTAGGGGATGAGTACAAAAAGAAAAAAAAAAAACTAATATACCAGAAGAAAAGGTCTTAACATTTACAAAATTCAAGCCGTTGCTTCAAAGTTGTAGTCTGTGTAACTTGCCCCAAAAGAGATGCCAGGCTGGCAACTCCATCTGCATCCACTTGCATATTCCTACAGGGGTACAATATGCAGCTGATTTCCCAATTAAGCTTTCCCAACAAAGTAGTTTTATAATTTAGACAGACTCAAAAGTTTGAAAAATACATATTCATGAAGTACTAATAATCCTCCGTCTAGAACAGAGCTTTTAGCTGAGAGCAGATATGACTAGCTCATGTATCACTCACCACACATCCGAACGAAAATGTGAACGAGGAAGAAATGGCTGAAACCAGCAGATTGTGTTTTGCTAAGACAATAAATAATAATCGTATTCTGACTCAAGTGCCAAATGTATAGCGCTTAATTAGAGGTCAGTAGAGCGTATTTCTGCTCAGCTGTTCCATTTACAGCAATTAACATGTTCGTGTCGTTTAAACTGGGTTGCAGAGCAGATTTCAAAGGGCCGAGTGAAAGCAGCACCAGGGAAGCGTTGCTCGGGCGCTCGCAGCAGCAGCTCCGGGGGAGCGCGCCGGGCCCCCGCTGCCTGCGCCCCGCCAGGCGCCGGTGCTGGCGGGGGGGGAGCGGAGCGGGGCGGGGGGGCGTTAGCCCCGGCGCGGTGTCCCCCTCCTCCACCACTGCGGGGGGCTGGAGGGGACCCTGCCCTCCCCTGCCCCCCGGCTGCCGCCGCAGGGGGTGCCCGTGCCCACCCGTGCGCTCCGCGGGTGCCTGCGCCCCTCCGAGCCCCGCGTCGCGGGTGGGCCGGGTGCCCCGGGTGGGGGCCCGAGGGTGGCGGGTGTCGCCAGGGGTACGGGGGGGGCCGGGGGGGGGGGGGCACAGGCCGCTGCCCCGGGCGAGGCGGCCCCGGCCCCACCCCGCCCTCCGAAGCCCCCCGGCCGCCATGTGGCGCGGGCGGGGAGCGGCGAGCACCGCCCGCCTGCGAGGGCGGTGCGGGGGGCGGGCGGCGCGCCCCTGGGCCGAGTCGGCGCCTCGTCCCGCCCGCCCGCAGTCCGCCCGGGGCCGGCGCGCTGCCTCCCGCAGCTGAGGGGCTGCGGCCGCTCTCCCCGCGGCGGCGGCGCCGCCATGGAGGGGTGCCCCGCGCCCGAGGCGCCGTAGCGCCGCTGCCCCCGGCTGCCCTGCCCTGCCCGGCGATGGGAGCCGGCTCGGCCGGGGCAGCTGCGGGCGGGACGCCGCCCCCCGCCGGGCGGACGCTGCCGGCGGCGAGGAGAGGCGAGCGCGGGCTGCGAAGGGCGCCGCGGGAGGCAGGTGGGGACGGCCCCGGCGCTCCTCGGAGCCGGGCTGGGGCGCGGCGGCGGCGCGGGGAGCGGGGCCGGGCGGGCTGAGGTGACTTCGCGGAGCCGGCGGGCTGAGGTGGCTTGGGGGGGCCGGGCGGGCTGAGGTGACTTCGGGGAGCCGGGCGGGCCGAGGTGACCTGGGGGAGCCGGGCGGGCTGAGGGGAGCGGACGGAAGCGCGGGGAGCGGCGGCGGCGGGCGGGCGGCGGACTGTGGGATGGGGCGGGCGGCCGGGGCGGCGGCGGTCGCCTGAGGAGCGCGGGCGGAGCGGCCGCCCCCGCTGCCCCCCCGGCCGGCCCCGCTCCCGCTGCCCCTTCGCGGCGCTCGCCCTTTCTCCGCTCCCCGCCGGCGCGTCCCAGGGCAGGGCCGGCCCAGCCCGCTGTCGCTCTCGCCCCCGCCCCGCCTGCCCTGCGCCGTGCCCGTGCGAGCCGCGCCAGGGCCGGGGCCCGGGCCCGGGAGAGGGGCCCGGCGGTGGTCGGCAGCGGCCCGCCGAGGTGTCCCCTGGCTACCGGCGTGCAGCGGGTCTGGGTGCTGCGGGGGGGCACGGCCCGCACCCCACGCTAGACCGACCTGGGCGGGTGGGAGCTGCTCAGCCAAGCACACCCGCTTGGAAACCCTCTGAAGAACAGCGGGGCGGGTTTTACCTTCCAGTTAGGTTTTCTTTCCTGTTTTCTTTTTCTTAGATGCGCTACTGTTCCTGTAGAGACTTTGTTACTTCGCCTCAGACCTATGTGACTCTGGTGGAAGGATCATGACCGAAGTTCTCTTCTCTGCTGCTTTGAATGGAACTGAACCCAACCTGTTGTCCGGCAGCGGCTGGTCTGCGGGAAACACGACCACCAAGTGTTCCCTGACCAAAACTGGCTTCCAGTTCTATTACCTGCCCACTGTCTACATTCTGGTCTTCATCACTGGGTTTTTGGGAAACAGCGTGGCCATCTGGATGTTTGTCTTCCACATGAGGCCTTGGAGCGGCATCTCGGTTTACATGTTCAACTTGGCGCTAGCCGATTTCTTGTATGTCTTGACTCTGCCTGCCCTCATTTTTTACTACTTCAATAAAACCGACTGGATCTTCGGAGATATCATGTGCAAGCTGCAGAGGTTCATCTTCCACGTGAACCTGTACGGCAGTATTTTGTTTCTAACTTGCATAAGCGTGCACAGGTACACGGGAGTGGTGCACCCCTTGAAGTCGCTGGGGAGGCTGAAGAAGAAGAACGCGGTGTACATCAGCACGCTGGTCTGGGTCGTTGTGGTGGCCGTGATTTCTCCAATACTCTTCTACTCGGGAACGGGGATAAGGAAAAATAAAACCACGACGTGCTATGACACAACAGCCGATGATTACCTGAGAAGTTACTTCATTTACAGCATGTGCACCACAGTGTTTATGTTCTGCATCCCATTCATACTGATCCTTGGTTGCTATGGGCTAATTGTGAAAGCTTTGATTTACAAAGATTTGGACAACTCTCCTCTCCGAAGAAAGTCTATTTACCTGGTTATTATTGTGTTGACGGTCTTTGCTGTGTCTTACCTTCCCTTCCACGTGATGAAGACCTTAAATCTAAGAGCCAGGGTGGATTTTCAGACTCCACAAATGTGTGCCTTCAACGATAAGGTTTATGCCACTTACCAAGTGACGAGGGGTCTGGCCAGCCTCAACAGCTGCGTCGACCCTATCCTTTACTTTCTGGCAGGTGATACCTTTCGAAGGCGGCTTTCCAGGGCGACCAGGAAATCATCCAGAAGAAGTGAACACAACGTGCAGTCCAAAAGCGAGGAAATGACTCTCAATATTTTATCTGAGTATAAACAGAATGGAGATACGAGTTTGTGAACGAACGCAAAAGATCGGGGAACAGTTTGGAAAAAAATCCTCTGCTTTGAGACAGTAGGACACTGTAGTGCTACAAGTGTGTGAGGAAAATCTACCAGTCTCTCAAATTCGTTTTAGGTAAAGCCTCATGTCTTGGTCTTAGAAAGAGCTTAACAAAGTCAGCAGAAGAATTCGATGGAAAATAACGTGTCAAAATTCAGCTTTCCTTCTCCTTACGATATTCTCATTTCTTTCTGACTTGTGTCAGATAAAGTAAAATGAAGTAAATCCCCTAAAGGAAGAAAGCAATCCAAGTGCTTCTGTTTTAATGACTTAGTCTCCCACATTCAAAAGTGTTCTCAATCAGCCTCTCTTTAAAAATAGGAAATAAAAATAAGAGCGAGCGGTATCTTCTCAGGCTCAGTCCACGTACCTAGCCTTTTGCTCACTTGCCGTTGTAAACAAGTATCTAAATCAAAGTCATGATGCAGTTATCTCACCTTTACAGCTTTATTATTTCTTCATCTACTTCTAGTGTTGATAATTATTTGATAGTTTGGTAGCATTTATAATTCAGTCTTCTATGAGTGCCGGTGTTTTACAAAAGGTAGGCTTACTGGTGTGTGCATGATTATGCTTTCAGATTACGATGGTTGTTCATGAAAAATCTGGACCCCCTTAAAGGCAAATTGGCTTCCAGGTGAACTGACACCTCAGCCACTGGCAGATAAGCAGATCTCTGAGAGCTGGTGCAAGCAGGCGCCTGCTTTGCACGTGCACGTAGTGGTGCGTTCGTGAACGGATGTCAGCGTGCAAGCGCATGCAGAGGTGATTTCGTTCTGAGCAGCTGGTGGTCTCATCCTGCCTTCCATGCTGAGGAAAACTGGCGCCTTGTCAGCCAGAGGAACCGTGGGATGGGGCTGAGCACGGACTGGGCTCGCCTGGGGAGCGCCTGCGTGAGCTCTGCGGAGCCAGGGGCGAGCCGCCCTTCCCAAAGGCCGACCAAGATCTCCCTGCAACACGAACACTCGACTGCCGGTGTTGGGAGCCTTGCTGGAGTTCTTTACGGGTAGAACGTGAGAAACGTGTGTGCTGAAAATAACTGTACCTTTCAGACAAGTAAAACTACAGTTGCTCGAGTTACTTGTGTTTTCATTTGGTACAAGAATATGTTCCTGGCAATCTTTACAGATAACGTAAGAGTTGAGTTGTTTCCCAAGAAGATAATTATTAACATGGATAATATAAATGGATTATATATTATATATATATAAAGAAATAATTGGGGGAATTAATTTTTTTTGTACTGTGACAAATTACAGTATTAATAAGATGTTGCAATATACTACAGACTAAATCCAGCCCTTTGTTATGTATCTTCTCCAAATGTTGGAATAGGTCATCCAAAATTAGCCAAACTGCAATATTGTGTAACACAAGAGGTACTGATCGGAGCACAGACTAAATCGTACATGGGCAGTCTTAGTGATTTCTCATATTTTTAAGAAATGTATTTGAAAATATTGTGTGCTAAAAATGGTATGGAAGCATGCTCTAAATTATAAATTTAGTGTACAAAATTAAGTTCTATGTAATCCTAAGGGTGATTTTAACAGGTCTTCATTCCTCCAGTCTTCGTAGTAAAATATTTGTATTTTACTTACTAATTTCCAGTGATTGGTAACAACCAAGAATAGCTCTAGTTATTTTTTTACAACGTTGTACAGCAGCTTCTGTTCACACGTACAGCTTCTTAATCTGCAAAATCCCTATTTATTGAACTTATTTATTAGAAAGCTAAATGTAAAGTGTGTAAAGTGTGGTTCTCCGTATTCATATCCAGAATTGGGCATTAATGGAAAATTTAACAGCATGTTTCAATCACTGTAATACTGTGTCTTCTAACAGAACATCTTTATAATAAACTCAATTCCACCCTGACTATTCACTGTTGATATGTAACCTAGTGATAAATTAAACTACTGATATATAGCCTAAAGATAAATTAAGCTGCTGCTGAGGAAGCATCGCTTCTTAAAGCAATGTTAAGATCTCATTTAGCCCCATAAGATGAAAAATGTAGAGGTAGTGAAGAAATCCCAACCAAGGGTCAATTGCTAATTAATCCCTACTGACAAAAGGCTGTGAAGCAGCACAGCCTATTTATATCACCAGAGAATGAGCCTGATTCACAATAAATGACTTCTCCTATTATGTGATTATTTGAGACTTCATTCAACTGAGGCATGTCTTGTTTGGAATGGCAGATGAATTAAATGGAGAGAGAGCATAAAAATAGGATATTCTTTGAATCTGCTTCTCTAGCTTTAAAATCGTGTTCATTTCCCAGCATTTCGTGGTCTACTTCTCCCTTTCAGTTAGGAAATAAAAATGTTCCACTAATCCATGTCTGAAAAAAAAAAGATCTGAAACAGACACGGCAGAATGTAAAGCCGTACACCCGGGTTGGTCCTTATGTAGTTACTTACAGTCTTTTTGCAATATGTCTCTTTAATATGGCAAAGTTGGCTGACTGTTACAGTGTGTACGAAATCCAAATGCAACCAAACTCTGTGGGCCCCGCTACAGCAGGCTGGGGATGCTGCCGGAGAGACCCAGGGTCCGGATAGACGCCCTGCCAGGGCGATCCGCCTCCCGCAGCTCAGGACGGCCGCCTCTGCTCCCGTGTCTTTTTAGGCATTCCTTGTGAACCATTGAAAGCTCTTGGTTTCATCTTGCCTCAAGGACTACAACTGGCCAGATTATTCACCCATTTCATTACTGAGGTCTGTTCTGATTATTTCACCGAGATCACTTCTGATGGTCGGCCATGGCTGGCAACTGCACTCGGCATCTTCACCTCACAGAAGCGTATGGGAGCCTCCCACCAAACATGGAGAAGGATCATTAAACACATTTTACAAACAGTTTTCAATCTTCCAGATCCTACGACCTGCAGAGCTAACACCTCAAGCTGCATCCTGCTCCATGGTGACTCCCTGCTGTACCCATACCGAGATGTCACAGCCACCTCTGAATCCAGCTGGAACTTGAAGCTGAGCCTCACAATCTCATGTAAAGTTCCTCCCCTTTTTTTTTTTTTTTAAAGCATTGCTATATTTGACATGGGGTAGTCAGAACAACTGCAAAAAATCACACCAAGGTCATATCTCCTCCCACAGGATTTACTTTTTTACCTTCAACATGACAGAATCATGTCTGTTGGGCTATCCTGTCAGGAAGCTGGTCAGATGTGGGGGTGATTGGACACCACCGGGACAAAAGCCAAGCAGATCTCCAGGCAGCATGATGGCTGGAGCTGTTAGCACCTGGGGAACTTGGCAAGACTGTTCTTAAATATTTACCTTTTGGCACTTATCCTTACTATAATGTATTTGTGGAAGACAATCGGTCCACCAGCCTTGGAGGCCCACGGTGATCCCTGTGCTTAGACATAAACCGCTGTGATGGGTTTAGTCGAAGAAGCATTTCTCTAAGCCACTCGACTGGAGTTTCTTCCTGACCTATCATCTGATATGCAAAGAGAACGCAATCTCAGCTACAGCCTTTGGGCTGCTAATTAATAATGAATAATGACGATGGGTTGTGTTTACTAGGAACAAGATTCAGCTCACTACAGGAAGACCACCTAAAAGTTTCACGTTCCCTCGTCGTGCTGTATTAGCCTTCAACTAACAAATGAGATTAAACATTTTACGATTTTGTGGTCATGCTTTTAACCTCTTTTTCCTCTGGGTATATTTGGGAATCTTTTAATAACTACAAATCATTCAATGAAGACGCCAAAAGGTCTGAAGTAAACAATTATTTAGAGCTTAAGTTTTGCCAAAGCATTCTACAACGATCCATGCCGGAACAAATTATTATTCATTAGCTATATTTTGCTTCCTCCAGCTCATAGGGTTAATTTTTTTTTCCTCATTTATGCCCATTAACTCCAACATACGGTAATCTTTAACACAAAATGAAATCAGCTTGAAACCTACGTGTGCTCTGCTGTCAGTTTGTACATTTTCATAACATAGCATGTAGGGTTTTTTGTTTTAAACCAGTTCATTTGACACCAAGTTAATGAAACGGTAATCGGACATAGGGAACCAGAAGTATCTTGCCTGACCCTGCTTTGGGCAGGAGATTGCACTAAATGCCCTGGTAAGCTGCGTCCCAACCCGAATTCCCCTGCGATCCTGTGGAAGGGGACTGTGGGAAGCTGCAGGGCCATTTCTGTGGCTGACAGCTCACATGCGAGTGAATCCGGGAGAGCATCCCGCTGCCTTCCCGGTCACGCCCGAGGACAGAAGCTGAAGATCTGTGCCATAGTGTGGGCCCATAGACTAAACGCTTGGGCTCACAATGTACAAGCCCAAAGAGGGGTCATGCCAAGTATTCCCGAGCCCGGCATCTTCCCATTCTCTTTCAGGATGAGGAAGGACAAGGGGACACAGGCACACAAGGCTGCGGGCCCCCCAGGCGCCTCTGGTGCAGGAGCCCCGTGCAGCAGCAGCCCCGGGGAGCGGGCGCTGCCACCATGGCTGCTCCGGCTGCAGGGCTGGCTCCGTCCGGAGCCCACAGAGCACAAGGTGCTTGTCCTGCAGGCTCTGGTCCCACCAAGAGCTGGGCGGAACACGTTACGGAGAGGGCTGCTCTTCCCCACTGCCACCCACAGGGAGCCCTACCTTCATGGTCGGGGCTGTAGCAGTTAAACACGCTGGCCCCTGGGGTGCCAGGGGGCAAAAAACCTGCTAATTGCCTCTCTGGGATTCTTTTTCTTTTTTTCTTGTCACTAGTTTTTGTCTTCAGATTGGTCCAGAATAAAAACATTAATAAAAGGTGATACATCTTAACACAGGTATTACTTATTTCTGCGATAAGCTCATCATTTTTCAAGTCTATAAATTCACATTTGTTACCTGCAGTGGTTAGTCTCCACCTCTAGTAAAATTTTGTGAAGGAAGCTATAGGCCTGAGGTTGAATTTGAATATGAAAATCGTATTTCAAGCTCCTGAGCAGCCATGTTCGGCAGCTGCCAGTTGCTAACTGGGGACGGTACAAGCAGAGCTGCAGGGGGGAATGCTGGCCCTTGGGTGGAAGTTGGTTTGGCCCTACACTAAAAGCCCTTAACTTTAAGCAAACAAACAAAAAAAACCCACACCAAAACACCAAACCAACCCCCCCCCAAACCCCTCAGCAATTATAGCTGCTTGAATAGGACTGTTTCACCCTACTTACATGTGCTGTATTATTTCTAACTTCGGGAGCTGTGCACTGAATCAAAACCTACTACAGGATATTATTTCTGGAGCCTAACTGCATTGACACAATAATTTCGAATCCTCTGAAGACATACGACTTGTGAGTTAAAACCACTACTTATTTCGTGGCTATCAATTACAGTGTGTTTCAAGGATAGATGTGAAAATGTTTATTTTTCTATTGTACTGTGATTTTAATATCGTTGAGTAAGTTCAATTTTTGTGTAAATACTGGTGAAATTTGACTGCAATATCTGCAGAGACAGTGCTACTTGGTATTTAAGCTCAGGCTATGTAACTGCTTTAATTAAATAGTAGTAAAAAAATCCCCTTATTTGTCTATAATTTTAATGAATAAAACGATTTTGTTTTCTAATAAAGCACGGGGTTGTTTGCATGTACCTTTACTGTTAGGCATGGCTTTTGAAGTTGTAACTATTTTTAGTGGCAGCAGAACTGCAGCCACGGAGTTACTGGCACTGTACCTAGCAACCTCACTTTGAAACCGCTCCAATAAAATTATGAAACACTTTTTCTGCCTTTTGTATTATTGCAGTTAATTCATGTTTCCAGGTGATTCTTCAGGCAGTGATACGTACTTAAGAACAGATAATAAAAGGTTTGCAAAAATATAAAAAAAAAATGTAGAGCCTTGAGAAGAGCGAGGCAGATCAACCAGGAGTCAAAAAGCAGTGAGGAGATGAACGATGGATTTTAGGGGACAGCGTGTCTGTAGGTGGCGGGCAAATGACCCAGCTCCTAACAGAGATGGAAGCTGCACGCCTGCGGTTCTGTGGGCAGAGGGCTGAGCCAGCACCACCCTTCCCACCCGCGCTGAGCCCCTCTCCCATTTCTAGTGTGCGGCCAGAGAAGAACCCGCTCCCGGTCCCTTTCTCCCTTTTCCTCAGCAGCTCCCGCTTGGCCTCGGGTATTTATTCCTGCAATTACTGTCCAGGATGCACAACCATAATCTGACAGCCTGGAGTGCATCATCTAATCTGTACAGATCAAAAGCTAAATCAGTCTTTACAGAAATTTTCTTTTTTTCTCTCAGGCAATGACTGCTGCACACTGATTTTGTTGCAGGATTCAGCATGACGATTGCTTCCCAAACAGCTTAACATTTAAAACCAATTAAAATATTTAACCCCCTTTTGTATCCATGCCTTGGCTGACAGTATAGGTATTTCAGATTTTACATCAACCTCTATTTTTATGCCATTGACTTGTTTCGCTGCCTGCAGCCACCCTAACTTCACACACAATGGAGTTTCATTCTGCTTACCTCTGGATTGGTGCTGGACAGCCGCAGTGCCCTGAGGCAGCCCTGCTCCCCGGGGCCATAGGATGGGGATGCTGCTGGGAGAGCTCAGGGGCTCCAAAGGGCCGGGGGCACAAGTTGCCAAGACCCATGGCTCTGCCAACTCCTGCACCCCAGCTTCCCGCAGCAGCACAGCTGCTTTGAGTGACCAGGGACAATTTCTGCCATCTTCTTCCAGTTCCAATAACTGCAAGAGGCAAAACCCTGGTGCAGAGCCCAAGGACCCAGGCCCTCAGCTGGTATTGCAAGAGGAGGGGCAGATTTCTGGCTTTGAAGACTTTTTGATCCTGCAAGCTGAAGGTGCAGGTGTGGGCACTGACAGTGATGCCGTGGTGCAAACTGCAGGTACATGGGATGTAATGTATCTGTATTTCACTTATCACCTGTTTTATTTTAAAATTTATTTACCTATTTTGTTTTCATTTCTTTTTCCCATTCTTGGTTTATCTTTGCACTTCATGAAAACTTTGTAGCTTTGCTGTAATACCCCTTCAATTGTAATGACATTTTCTTATCACTAAATGGATTCCATCTGCAACAAATTGTGCTGTTTCACACCTTTCCAAAGTTCCCTTTCCCATCTGACACCAACTAAGACCTGACGGCCTCTTCCACCCTCGGCACAGAAACCTTTAAATACTTACAAGTCAGTCAGGTCTAGAAACATGGGGGTTTGTAAAGCTCTGCTCTTGCTGCTTATATATAACATAAACAGCAACATACAGTATGCAAATGCCATATTTTAATACTTGAACTGATTGTGCATTTATTTCTGGCTTCCTTCAACCTTGGCCTAAGTGTATAAATGTGGTTTGCTGTTTACCCTGGTAGATGTGAGTCAGTGCATGAACATAAGGAATATTTGTTTGTAAACTTTTTTTAAATTATCTTACAGCATTAGAAAACAGAAGCCTGTGGTGATAGGCAATGGGCTGAATAGATAAATAATTAAATAATCAGGGAGGTTCAAACCGTGCAGCTCGTGTTTCTGCTGCCAGCGTCAGGCTCCTGCTCCGATGCTGGGAACACAGCTGTATGGCACGGGCTGGGCTTGGAGGCTACCGGGAGAAGTGAGACATTCCCATGGGATTTACCCCAACTCTGGCAGCAAGGCAGGCACCCAGTGCACAGCCCCCTGGGTCCTGGCCCCGCTGCCCATGCAGGCAGCCCCGCAGCCACCCCCCTGCCCCACAGCCGTGCCTGCATCCCCGTGGGGCTAAACCTGACCCAGGGTTAGGCGCGAGAGGTGCAGAGCTGTGTGGTGCCTCTGAGACTGAACCAACCATGTCTGCTGGCAGAAATATAAATACCCAGAGACTTCACGAGTTACACGGCAGCTGAGTGTGGGTGTCACAAATGCTAGCAGTGCCTCTACGTGAGGTACCAAGAGGACAGTGAAGCGCAGGGTGTATTTATAGCCCCTGGGGCGCACACACCAGCACAGTGCTCCTTCGGGAACAGTGTCACCACCCTGTGCGTGACCCACCGCCCTCCCCAGCCCTGCACCCAGAGCGGGGTGCTGAGGTGCCTGGGGGACAGAGCTGCCCCTCCTGCCCGCTGCTCCTGGCCAGCAGCCGGGCTGCACAAGCGGCAGGGCAGGAGCAGACACGCAGGAGCTGGACAGGCTCTCTGCACCTACAACCCTCCCACCCCCTCTGGGGCTCTTGTTCCCCAGCCGGGGTCATGGCAGCCGGCACTGGGCAGCAGCGGGGATTGGGACTTCCCAGCCAAGAATCAGGCAGTGACTTCCACGGGGAAACCCATTGCCAGGGTCCTGAGCGGCTGCACCTCTGCCTGTGCATGCACCACTGGGCTGCTGCCTGCCTATGGGAGCATCCTTGTGTCCCTGGGTGACCACCGGAAAATCCACTCATTTGAAGTGCTCGAAACAACATTTACCCTTCCTGGCATTCCCATATAGCTAAGGAGCAGCAGAGTTATTTATGTAAATAATTCGTAAATGTCTACCCCATTCAGTTTATGACTCCTCCACGCAGCAGGAGCCACCCTGCACGCTCTTCTGGGAGACTGCGGCAGCGACCCAGGGACAGACTGAAATCCGTCAGCACGAGCCCCACTGCTCTCATGGACCTTACCCAGGACAGCAAGTGCCTCAGCTCTGTTTTAGTGACGTTAAGGACAAAGCCAGGTCCTAATACATGTTACTGGCCATTGGTGGGACCACTTCCATGCTCGCACTGTGTGAAGGAACCTGACGGCTACGAGCGCACCGCAAGGCAGGGGCTGGGGCATCCCTCCGCCTCTAGGCCAGACACCCAGGACACAGTCACACTGGGCTTGTCCCCTGCCCACCCAGGGCACAGTCACACTGGGCTTGTCCCCTGCCCACCGACAGCAGGGCTCCATGCTCTGGTGCCACGCATGGGCACCTACCGCCCCCCCCCAGCAGCATGTGCTCTCTAACAGAGATTTCTCTGTGAAAGTGGGGTTGGTTGGTTAAAAGAGCGAGCGTTTAAAAATGCATTTCCTTCCACTGCAAATAACAGCCTTTTGTAGGAAACGGATTTTTTTTTCTCCAAGATGGTGACTGAGAAACAGCTCAGCTATGGAGTTAACTGCTAACTCAGCGGAGAGGAGGGTGCTGGGGCCGGGGAAGCGGCGCAGAGGCGGATGGGCGCAGGGCAGCGGCAGCGCGGAGCCGGCACAGCACCTCGGCCGACCCAGAGAGCTGCCGGCAAAGCGGAGCAGAGAGAATCCAAGGGGCAAACGCTCAGGGGAATGCAGGAGCAACTTCTGAGCTGTAGAGAAGCCAACATTTACTGTTGGACATCATTATCCAGCGTTTGGATTATCATAGCGCTGAGTCCCTACCCTTGACACCAGGCCACCCAAACAGAGAAAAGGGACTGACAGAGGTGGGGAAGGGATGATCCTGCACGCAGCCGAGCATCCTGAACAGATGTGCCAGAGACCTGGGGCACAGCCCCAGCACCACTAGAGGAGGAGGATTCACTGGCTTGGTCTCTCTGAGACCCAGCTAGGAGAAGCTCTTGGGGGTTATACACAGCTTTTGTACCAAATACTATGCTATTATTAATTTCAGAATTAAAAAGTACTTTTAAGAAACCACATAAGTTTAATTCTTTGCGGACTACTTGCATGGCAGAATTTGAATATTCTCAGTATAAACAGCTGAGATGTCCAGTTGTACCTAGAAAATAAATAAATTTTGCATTGTAGAAGAGAAATTATTTACTTGTTTTATATTGCTGAGCTTTTTTTATGAGAGATTCATCAAATGACACTGCCCTTGCTGCTGTTATTTCCTTAAAGCCCATGAGTGAGCAGTGTCAGCGCTGGCCCTGGTGACCAGGAGCAACCCCAGCTGAGCCGGGACAGGGGTCCGGACCGGTCACCTCCCGTCTCACTGGGTGGGTGCTGCGGTTGCTGGAGCCGACAATGTTGGGCTCAGGCAGCCCAAAGTTCATCTCTCCCCGTTTGAAGGTCATGCTCAAACATTGCAATGTGCACAGCTGCATTACAGAGAAGAAACTGCGGTTCTGTCGTGGCTGCTTTGCCTGGGCATCGCCCTGCTCTGCACGGTCCCGCTGGTGCCAACCACCCGCCGGCTGGCTCTTCCCTGGGCTGAAATGCACAGAGCAGCAGAGTTGGGCATCCCCAGCGCTGCCAGAAGCTGCTTCTGCACTGCAAACACCAGTGATGTGGCTCACTCGCCACCCTGAGAAACTTTGTTCCACTCCGAGAAAGTTTTGGCAGCAGGGACAAACTCCTCCTGGACCAGCAGGTGCCTTCGGAAACACAGACGAATGCAAAATGAAGTCACACGGATTCTGCCTCAGCGTACGGACAGACCGGTACATCCCATGTAACCAGTAAGAGCAGTGTGTTGTGTGAATTTGTTCGTGCTCCAGGAGAGCTGAAAATTAGTGGTGCTGACACACTGCACCTCCTGGGGACACACACAGCTTCGGCAGGGAACTTGGGACCAACACGGGCAGGGGTTGTAAAATCCCAGTTAAAAATAACACTTTGCTATAGGGAAAGGACCGTACCTATGAATTTTAGTTTACAGAGTTAAACGCAATTTTTCCAAAAAGAAATCACGAATTAACAGCCCCTTTGGATAAATTTGTAGGTGCTGTTCAGCTGCTGGCAGTCGGAGGAGCCGGCAGAGCCGGCGGGCAGGGGAGGCAGCGGGGCAGGTCGGCGCCACTGCAAAGGGCCCGGGTTGTGCTGACAAGGGGCAGGAGCCAGGACGGAGCTGGGCGTGCAAACATGTAATTATTTTTTTCCCCAGCAACTCCCATTTCCCTGTTTCCTATTATATTAATTCCATAACCAGCGATGTCCTCTACTGCATACCTCCACAGCAGCTGCTCAGCATGGCAGTGCCAGCCGGCAACCACCGGCTGGACCCAGGCTGCTAAACCAGTCCATCCCCGTCCCCATCCCCATCCCTGTCCCCATCCCCGTCCCCATCCCGACTGTGGGCTCCATACAAGACCCCAGGACCTGGCCGGGCGCAGCAGAGGATGGGTTTTGCCTCTCCCTGCTCCCCTCGGCTGCAGTTAGGCAAAAGAAACATGAAAAATGGTCTTGCAGGGTTTTTGTAGCAATTACCAACGTGGCGACAACAAGCAGGCCAGATAAAAGCAGCACGCCCAGGCTCTGCCTGTGCTTTCTCTTGAGCTGCAGCTTTCATCTGCCTCAGCAATGTGTCAGGACACGTTTGGCACAAATAAAAAAGTAAGTTGTTGTTTAACATTCTTGTGTATTACTGAGCGGTGGCAGTGATGCTTCCTGTAAAACATATCTGCAAGCGTGGCAAAGCTGTTTGATATTACAGCCTTATTTAAAACAGCATTTAGATAGTAAAAGCAGTCGTTTCCCTCCATCCCCACATACCAGCTACCCATTAAAATTCCTTCTCATGCTCTTGCACAAAGACTAATTTTGGCAAGAGACTGACTTGCCCTAGATTTTTAAAAGACTACTTGTTTTAAAACAAAGTCCTTCGGGCAAGGGAGAGAGCTGGGGGAAGGACTGCTTCCTCTCCCTGCCCGCCCCAGTCCTGCAGCGGCCCCGACACCCCCTGGTCCCATTACCCCCCCGGCCCCGACGCCCCCCAGCTCATCACCCCCAGGCCGAGGTGGGTGCATTGAGCACCCTCCTCCCCCATTGAGCGGGTCCTGGCCCCGCCGAGGGCTGCTGGAGGGGAGCGGGAGCTTTGGGCACCGAGCAGGAGGAGCTGGGGGGAGGGGGAGGATTGAAGGGCTGCCATTTGCCTTGACATTTACATGCTAAAAATAAAGTTTCCAATGTTAAATGCTTTTAAAAAAATTATGCCAATATTCAGGTATTACTTAAGGGACTCGATTGAGAATAAAAGCTCCGGTTTTATAAGCTGTCTCTCGCTACCATCAGAATAGCTTTTCACCAGGATGTTCTTTTATTTCTAAGTCGTTTCCCTTCCTTCAGGCACTGGGCAAAATGTCACTTGACGGTGATAATGGAGCACAGCAAAAATCAGAAGAAAAATGATCTACAGGTGTCCAATGTAGCACCACAGCAAATAGGTACAGAGAGACCCACGGAGGCAAATTAGCAACTAAAACCTCACTTCAAGCAGATGGAGAAGGCTGACTTGACTGTTTGGATGTGATTCAATGAAAATGTTCTCTAGCCTTCCCTTTCTGCATGGGGAATAAATCTGCAAAGAAAAACATTTCTCTTTGCTGTTTGCTGGCAGGTCTGGTACCATACCAGCGATATCTAGCATTGCTCCGGCCAGCTTCATATGCGTTTCTTAGTAAGTACACAGGAAAGTTTCTTTGGCTGGCTCTGGGATCGTCAACAGGCTGCTAAACCAAAGAGAGGTTAAATAATACCATTGAATACCATTGAATACCACTGAATACCATTGAATACCATTCCCCAGTAAATGGCTGTATAAGCAGTTGCCCTTAATGCCCGTACGTAAGTAGACCTGAATTTTTGGCTCGCAGCTGTCTGCAGTGCTCCCATCCTAGGCCACGGTGCCCTGCAAGGGATGGCTCCCTGCAGGGATGCTGCCTTTAAAACCTCCATGGGGGCTGGCAGGACTCCTGCCCACAGCTGGGGATGGAGCCCAGCACAGCCACAGCACCCACTTCCCAACTTCCAGAGAAATTCACCCCATCGCCCTGTGCCGGGCTCAGACAGCGAGAAGGGGCCAGAGCTGGCACACGTGCTGTCAGCCGTGGGCCAGATCCGTGGCTGCTGATGCCGGCGGAGAGGCTCCAGGTTGGCTTCGTGGCCCCGGCGCGCGGCCCCGAACCTTCACCAGTGGGTTTGGTCACCAGCTCTGCTCGTTTAAGCCCTCCTGCAACTGATACTGGAAGGGATGACTCAGCCCTAAATATAGTTACCTGTACCCAAAATAGAGCTGTGCCCTGCCCGCAGCTCGCCCGGCTCACGGCGTGCGTGTCAGCCCTCTAACGACTCCTAAATCAGCGGGAGCCGAAGGTGCGACGCAGAGCGGCAGCAGCAGCAGCACAGGCTTCTCACCTGCAGAGGAAAAATCACCAGCCCTCCTGGAGGGGATTTTGAAGTAAACCTTCAAAAATGCAAAAAAGTAAACCTTCAAAATCCATTTTGAATTCCGTTTCCTTTCCAGAATTGCATGAGTACTTTATATTTTTATAGAAACAAAAGCTTTCTGTTGGTGCTTTTCTTAATCAATTTATACTAACCAGAGAGCTTATGAATAGGATCAATTTACACTGCATCTAAAAATACACCATCAACTACATACACACATATATGGGGGGGTATAAATACATGCATGCATGTGTACCTAAAATGCTAAGATCCAATTGTAATTTATACTATTTTTTCCACTTTGAGTGACACATTTGAAATTGCTTACTGCAATACCCAGCCTCGCAGGGAGAGAAGTTTCACAGCTTCTCTCTGAGATGGTTCCTACCACCCTTGTTTGACAGCGGCTGAAGAACCAGGCACTGCTACCAGCAGGTTCCCCCAAAGCCCCGCACACCGCAGCCCGAGGAATTCTTGGTGGCCGAGAGCACACACCAGTGAGCCCAGACCCATCTGCAAACAGCCCTGCTCCCCCAAAGGTCCAGTTATCCCAGTGACCAGCCTGCTGACCAGCTGCTGCCCCTGCAGCCGTTACCATACGTGTTTTGGGATTTCCAAGTTAGAAATCCCTGATACTTTGCTGTAAAGGGTGGGGAGGCAGAAAACACGATGCACTGGCAATGCACAAATGGTGCTTTTGTAATTTGCCCCGCACGCCACGAAGCACCCCCGTGCCCATAACAGGCGGGAGCAGATCTAGAAGCACCAGTAAGTTCACACTGGTGGGAAATCTCTAGGTGGGAGCGGAGAAGCCAGAGGCACTCAGCCCCATCATCTTTTTCATCAGCATCCAACGCCAAGAAGATGAAGGGCTGCGTTCTGGGCTCTGCTTTGCCTCTTAGACTGAATTGTTTAAAATGTCAAACAAAAGCTTTTGCCTCTTAGGCTAAGATAAACTTAAATTAGATTGTGACAGGGTCTACCCCAGCAAACCCCAGCAATAATTTGCACATTGTGAAATGCTCCTGTGTCCCATGGGTGCGCGGAGGCGCTGGCTGTGCTGCTGCCTCGCCTTCCCTCCCCGCTGTGCTACGCCTGATGGCAGCCAGTGAATCCAGACCTTGGGCTTCATTACTGCATGGTGACTAACCTCGCTGTCATCACTACCTGTAATTAAATGCCAGAGTTAATCTCTGAAGCTAAGCAGGTGACATGGCAGGAACAGAGGCCTCCTGGAGGAGCCTTGCCAGGGTGCGATGGTTCCCCACCAGATTTTGGAGCCAGGGCGCTTTTCAGCTGCGCTCCTCCCTCACCACCAACGTGCAGGTGGGACGGGGTGAGCCCATGGGGTGGCTGAGGGGGCTTGGGCAGGCTGCAGCCCCCGGCCAGCTGCCCTGGGGTGCTCTGCATCAGGCTGATGGGAGGGAAGACACCCAACCTGATGCTGGGAGAGAAAAGGATTTAGGAAGTGGAAGTCACATGGCTTTAGCCAGAATGAGGACAGCAGATTCATTTTACCCTGGCAAACTGCAGTGAATCACTAATTTTCTACAGTTTTTCTCTGTCTTCTGAGACACCCTCATCCCGCTCAGTGTTGCCAAAGCGGCAGCTCCTCGGTTTGCCCATGTCGGTGCCTCTGTGCTGCACCTCGCCTGCGGGAGCAAGGGCACCTTCCCAGCACGAGGCACTGAGGGCCCCAGGATATTGGGGCTGAACTGGGCTGTGCACCCCCCGAAATCCCAGGGGTCACTGGGCTGAACTGGGCTGTGCACCCCCAGAAATCCCCTGGGATGCCGGGGCTGAACTGGGCTGCGCACCCCCAGAAATCCCCTGGGATGCCAGGGCTGAACTAGGCTGTGCACCTCCCGAAACCCTTGGGATGCCAGGCTGATCCGGGCCGTGCACCCCCAGAAATCCCCGGCCAGGAGCCGCAGCAGCGTGCCCGCCGGGCCAGTGCTCCTTGAGAAGCTTTTGCTCTTCTTTCCTAGTAATACTTTTAAGGGTATAAATATGCATATGAGATCACTCTAAATGAGTCATATTTCAGTGTCATCTAATTATTAGTTATATTATATGATATTTGCCAGCTCATATTGTAAACAGTTACTTTATATAACATATGGAGAAGTGTGTCAGACTGCCAGTGGTTAAGAACTCTGCTTTAAAAATTATTTGAGTGTGTTGCTCGTTTTCATCGGCTCCAAACCTGTAAAGTTGTTAACATGTTTTTATCCAGTAAAATGAGGCGTAATGCAGATGCATTTGTCATGAAACTTTTTGAACTACCCTCTGTGTGTGAAGGAGATGCTTTCCCAGATGCCTAATACCCTTGCCAGCACTGGTGCTGTGATTTAAAGAAAAGTCAACAGCAACAAAAGAAAAAAAATGTCCCTGTAACCCTACTCAGTTTTAGGCAGGAAGCACGCGTCGGGGCTGGCATGGGTTCGCCTCCCGCAGATCTGCTTGGACTCTGCTGTTTGCAAACTATCGGCTGATCCTGAAGACTCCTGCTCTCCTTAGAGGCTACAATTTGCAATTTGTAGACTTTAATGTAAAAATATGTAGGTGCAGTCTGGAGATGTGCAGTTCCAGGTACTGAGCAAGGAGGGTCACTCCAAACCATTTAGGAAGGGGCACCGGTGACAAATTCCCCACTGCCACACACCACGCAGTCACGCATGGACCGGAGAGAGCAACTTAAATCTCTAGCGAGGCAGGAGAGCAGCGTTTTGGTTGCACTTTGAGAAAGGACGTGGGGTTTGTGGTGTGCAGCTGAACACAGCAGTCATCGCCTGTCACTGCCTGGGAGCAGGCGGGTGCCCGGGTGCCCTCCCCAGCGCCACCACCCCTGCTCCTGCCTCGGTGATGCTCACGGGTGCTGCAGGACGGACCAGGTCTGGGCTCCCAGCCCCAGAGCTCAGAGCAGGACATGGGAGCGGGACCTCTCCGCTGCCTTCCCACCACCCAGGCGGGCGTTTGCCAAGCCAGCCCCTCTGCCATCTGGTTTCCTTCTGCGGCTGCTCAGACCAGCCTCAGCGGCAGCGCGGAGGCACAGCCCGGATCCCAGCTAACTCCCACGGCCGGGCTCGGCGGGAGCAAACCCAGCACAAATGCACTGGCTCCCAAAACACGCAGCCCTGCCCGGGTGGGCACTTCTCGGGTCAGAACGGGATGGCGAGGGCTGTGGCACAAAACCTGCACGCCCCGGGCACGCGGAGCTGCACCCGCAGGCCTGGGCGCACGGCCCTCGCACGCGGCTGTGCTCACCGGCTGCTTTTAGCTAGCACGAGTTTATCCTTAGCCCCACGGAGAAGGAAGCAGCCTTGTTTTAGGAGAGAGCTGCGCTGTGTGATGAGACTTCATCCCCTTTCATGCCCAAGCTGGCAGAGGAATCGGCCACCCCAGAGGCTCGCCTTTCCTCCCAGCCACGGGCACGCTGGTCCCTGCTGGCAGGGACAACAAGCGTGAGGAGTGGGGAGGGAAAAGGCGGTGGTGAAAGAGGCTTGTCAGGGCTTTTGGGTAGCTGTATGGAGAGATGCACATCACGGATTTTATTTTGCAGAGCTTGCACCGTGAGTTCAGCACACACACATGCACAGCACAGACCACACGTGCACAGCACGCACAGCATACACAGTACACACATGTGCACAGCACACACAACACGTGCACAGCACACACAGCGTACACAGTACATACACATGCACAGCATGCACAGCATGCACAGCGTACACCACATGCACAGCACACACAGCACACACAGCACATGCAGGGTACACACGCATGCACATGCACATGCACAACACGTGCACAGCACACACAGCGTACACACACGTGCACAGCACACGTACACACACGTGCACAGCACACA
>JADKXX010004707.1:0-12794 GCA_017310255.1 Butorides virescens
CACACACGTGCACAGCACTCACAACCCGTGCAGAGCAGAGGCAGCGTGCCCGGCACGCAGGCCGTCGGAGGGGAGGGAAGGAGGAGGCAGCTCAGGCCCTGCCGGGTCCGAGGCGGGGGCGCAGGCAGCGCAGGGTCCAGGCTGTGCCCGTGCTGCCACTCACCCAGCGGCTGCGCCGGGTGGCAGCTGTGGGGACAGGACTTGTCCTCCATCACCCCCACGGAGCCCTCTGAGCCCAGCCAAAACAGCCGGTCTCAAAACAAGGAGAAGTTGTGCAGGAGAGGCTCGAGGGATGGCACGGACACTGCAAGTATTCAAATGGGCTTTACTGTGGCTGGCAAGGAGCCTTTCTGGGTTGGAAAAGACCACAGCTCTTATTTCCCCTCAGACTACTGGGCTATTTTAAAATAAAAGCAGTTCTGCTCCAGCCCCAGTGCATGTCAGTGCTGTAATTACTCAATCACCAGGAAAGTTGGGATGCTGGGAGACAAGCGGCACGCGCTCTGATGAGCTGCTCTCAGCCTTTTCCTGGTGACTTGATGTCTCGTGGCTTGCAGGGAGAGATGTGTGCTATTATTTCAACTTTGTTTTGACTGATGATGAGAGTGAAGGGAGCGCTGGAGGCTGCTGGCATTGTTTGATTTAAGTAACTTCAGGAGAACTTCTCAGTGCTTGTCTTTGCTCACATAATGATCCATGGTGCTTCATTAACCATCCTCCACTCATCCAGCATGTCAGAAGCTGGTTATTTGGGAAGTGGTGCAGGCAGCAGCAGCACCTCCCAAGAGGTGCCGAGGCTCCGGTGCTGGAGTTCCCCTCTGCAGGACAGCCTGAGCCTGGCTGGTTACTCTCTGCCTCTCCTAAGCGATTGCCAAAGCCACCATGAGTGTTTCAGTCTCCCTGGTCACCACTGTAACTGAACCTCTGTTTCCCTCTCCAGCCCCCCCACCCCGGGCTAGGGGAACGCTGCCACCAGGAGAGAAGGGGACAAGGAGCAATGGGGATGCCCCAAACCATGTGGAAAGCAAAGCACTGAGTCAAAAGCACTAATCACTGCATCAGCTCTCTCAGCCAAGCTGGAGCTATAAAAGCCACTTAACTGGGATATAAACTTTCTCCAACAAATCGAATACATTTGTTTCAATGCCAGTTGACCATTAAATGAACATAATCCAAAATCGACATTAGTGCATCCTAACCGGCGAGCCCCAGGGATGCCAAGGGCAGCTGGAGAGAAGGGGTGCGAGCTCCAGCCCAGCCTACTTGAGCCGCAACCTCTCCAGCACAAGGTTATAAGCTGGTGGCAGACAGACCAGGGTCATCATGCGGGAGCAGGGACTCATTCTCAGCACCAGCAGCTTCAGGAGGGGTGGTACAAGGCCTGACCTGGCCAGGCAGCACTGGCGGTGCTCCCGGAGCCCGGGGCGCCGGCACAGCCCTCCGTTCCCCCAGCACCCTCAGCACAAGCAGTGATGCTCAGCGTTAACAGGCAACTCCTGCCAATGGACAAGGTAACTGATGCTTTGTATGCATCTTTTCACAGCTTCTGGAAAATAAGCAGAGAGAGGAGCTGAGGACGAGAAGCGTGCCCTGGGAAAGCCGTCGGAGGAGCGGTCCCATGCCCGGCTGCACCCTGCGCTGCCCTCCCCACCACTTCTGCTCCCAACATGGCTCACCTTAGCTCTAAACTCTTCAGAGAGATTTCAAATCAGCGATAACATGTGCTGAAGTGTATTCCCACCTGGCAGCGCCACGGAGGAGCTGCGTTATCGTTCCTGGCTGCACTTTCAGCTCAGGCAGCGAAGCGTGAACCGGTGGACGGCCCCCCTCACCAGCGCTCCCCAGTTTCCCAGCCTCCCTTCAAAACTCTTCCCAAGCCCTGCTGCTGCCACCGCTCCAGAGCTATATTTAGCTGTTGGTTGTCATGCTCTCTTTTAATTGTCTGGGTTAAAACACTCAGTAAGATTTCAGAGCTAGGTTTAAAAAATTTAGTAAATACCTTTTGCATGGCCCGTCGTTAGAAATGCCCAGCGGTGGTGGCAGGAGGCTGGCACACGCGTGCCCTCCTCTGTCCTCGAATAGCACCCGGTGCTCTCATCCCCCCAGCTGCCAGCGGGCTGGGGACTGCAGGTCACTGGGCTCGTCCTGCTGCGGGTGGCACCTTCCTGGCTAGATGGGAAAAAAAAGAAAAATTGTGATCTTTTTTAGTGGGCTTAGTACTGGGTGGAAGAGCTGGCTGAAAACTGACCTGGACGGTCCCTGAATCAAAGCTGCTTTCTGTGAGGTGCCAATCAGGTAGAGAACAGTTGCGCAGGTGGAAGCCAGGGCTCCCTCTGCAGCTCTGAGACGTGACATTTCTCCTGTACCAACCCGTCATTTCCACCACCACCACTGTGCTCCAGCAGAACCAGGAACCCCTGGGACCCGCTGTAGGGTTAGGGAGCTGAAGCCGTACGCAGCTTGTCTTCATCCGCCCCCCTGCGCTGCCCCGCCGGCAAGGAGCAGACCTGGCTCCCCTCTCCTGGGAACACAACCGTGGCTTTGGGCTGTCAAGTTCACTGAGATCCTCAGATGTCTCCCCCCAAGGTGGGTTCTGGGTGGGCTGGCGACAGGACCCCCGCAGCCCCCCCGGGCACGGCTGCCTCCAGTCCCTCAGGAAGGGGCATTGCCCCCCGGGCAGGTCCCGCGGAGGAGCCCGGCGGCGCAGCCAGAGGCCATTACGCCGATGCCCTGACACCAGCCGGCCGCTGGCGGGTAATGATTAATTGCTGAGCAAATGTCCTTCGCGTTTTTAGCCTTTAGCACTAACCTGGTGCTCAGTGAGCATCAGGCAAAGCCAGAAATACACAGAAAATGGATTTCCCTGGACAACCCAAAGGTATGGCTGTCCCACGGTTGTAGTCGTTGACTCTAAGGCTCACGTTTGGAATGGGTATATAAATACTGATACGAGTGCGATCTCCATTTTCAAAGCCACTTAACAAGTTACAGTTTAAAAAAAAAAAAAACAAAAATAGAACTAAAGGTGTTTCTTAGCAAGGACTTAACTGGAGCATAGATGATTAAGGGCAATCCACTGTATTTCCAACTACTTAATTAGAAACAGGACACTGTAGGAAATTATCATACCACATTATTTCAGTAAAAAGCTTTTCAATAAAAAGATTAAACATGTCTATAACGCGTGAAGATATGAGCAGGTTATAATTACTATTGACCTCACCTCATCAGCAGTATTTAATTGATGTCAGGGTCTTTGTCTGCTTGTTCAAGTTAATCAGCATCCTTGGTCCTCCAAAGACCACATTTGCAAACCTCCTAAGGAGAAATCTTTCCGGGTTTTTTTTTCTCTCTTTTCTTCAACACGTTTCTCTGAAATGTTGGCATCTTTGGCTCTGCCAGGGGCACTCACTGCCTGTGTTTTTAAAATAAAACACTAAAATAGCTGCTTGGAGCCACCTCCTGCCACTTGTGTTTCCCAGCCACTTGCAGCATGTTCGTTTTTTTCTGGAAACGTAATTTTACACTTTTGGGAGTGAACTGCTCCCGAGTGGGCTGCAGGTGTCACGCAGGGTTTTTTCCAAAACCGTGCACGCCACCCCGGGTGAGGATGCCCAGGGTGGGACGGCTGCTGGTGAGTGCCAGGACCCTGGCCCCGCGCAGCCCCTGGCCCCATCGCACCCTGCCACTGCAACACAGCCCACCAGACCCCGCACCCCAGCAAAGGGCCGGCAGCCGACCTCGCTTTTATAGATATGCACATATCGAGGGTTTATAAATATGCTGGGAGCCGGGTATGCATATGTATGGGCTGCAGCAGCACGCTGAACGGGAGGTGGGTTGGCTCCCGCGGGCTGTTCTGCTCCATTGCAGGCATACATATTTATATACACAGGTTTTTTTAAATATCAGATTTTTATTTTTTTTTTTACCCTGCTGGCCACCGAGGAGCGGAATGCCCTATATAACGGGTATTAAAAGCAAATCAGTGCACAGACTTTTAAAAAAGCGATGCTGCAGTTGAAGATACAAGGACTTATGTTGTGCTCGAGTGCAGTAAGTTTGAAGTGTACAAAAGCTCGTGTCCAGACACCAGGATGGAATAACCATAGGCAAACTTTCCTTAAATAAAGCAGATTATCTGATTATACCAGAATCAAACAGAACCAGGACCAGGAAACTTCCCCTTTGGCACTGGCATACCTTTACCATAAAATCTGTTATGGGAAAAAACCCAAAACCCCAGCAGTGAAACGTTTTTCTTGGCCTTGAGCATCAGGCTCAGCTCTGATTAAATCCCCAGGTGCTGGGGGGATGGCACCTCGGGGCATTGGGTGCTGCCTCGGGCTCCCCACGTCTGTCCCGGCTGCATCAGGGAATGCATCCAAGGAATGTTCAGCAGAGATCAGGGTAGAAGATGTGTCCCTCCACATCTCCTTCCCCCTCCCCTCCCACCCTGCAGATGCACAGAAAGCAGATTTGAAGACAGGGCACCCTGACTAATTCAACAGCGAAGTCAGGACTGCAAGGTTTTCTAAAACTACAAAGCAACTTCTCCACTGCGCCTTTCGTTGTGTTAAGCTGATTAGTACCATTTAAAAAGAAAAAAAAAAGTAGCTTAATTCTATATTTTAGCAAAGCTTCTTTACCAAATGCATTTAGGAGAAAAATACCTCTTTTCAGAGGGCCTGAAACTATTAGGAGAGATTTGCTGCAGGAGACCGCCCTCTGCCCAGCTCCCTACAGCCATCCATGTGTCCTGGGTTTCCTTTAGCTTTTTATTTATTAAACATGCAGGAAAAATATGTCATAGCTGTAACGGGCTGAAGCAAGGAAATGTCAAACAAGTTCTGTGTCACCTCTGCCAGACACAAACCCGCTGTTGGTTTAGGCAAGACCCACTTAGCATAACTAAAGTTTTGGAATCTCTCCTGCTTAGAAAACCTCCTGACTTTTGCCAACCTCCAGTTGAACTCCGTGAGAAGCAGCATCTCTGCCAGGAAGCCTCGTGTGCTGGAATTAAACCTCACCGGGTGCCGGACTTCATCTGCCGTGAGCAGCATTTGCTGGGACCGACTGGGCACTGGTGCTGGCAACCACCCAGCTCTTCCCAAGCACTTCCATTTCAGACCTCTGCTGCAACATAACCACACCAATTATTAGAGGCTTACATTATTTCCTAGAGGTAAGCATTTGATTATAACCCACAACATTTGAATCAGCACTGCAGCCTCCCAGGGGGCTCAGGGAGCCCTCGATGGACGATCGCACGCCGTTTACCGGCACGCAGCTGGGCAGCACCTCTGTGAGCTGCGAGCTGTGCCCGGTGCATTGCACCGAAACTCCAGCGGGAAATATAACCCCATTACGGCACACCATTTATTCTATTTTTGCACTTGCACAAGCTGTGCTTTCAGCTAAGGGCTACAAAAGCTAAAAATAAGTAAAGAAACAAACTATTAGAGACCTATTATTCAGGCAGTGTTGGAGCACCAAGCGTGGCTGGGAGGGCTGGGAGCGGCAGTGCGGCCGTCATCGGGAGCAGAGCGGCTCCTGCCCCGCTCTGCCTGCAGCGGGGAGCAGCTCAGCCCCGCACTGGACCCCACGGCATCTGCCAGGCGAGTGACCAGCCCCAAAGAGGAGGGTCAGCCCAGCCCAGCAGCCAAGGAACAAGCCCCTCTGCCAGTCCCCGGCTGCTCAGCAGCAGCCATCGAGCCTGGGCAGCTGCTCCCGCTACCCCGATCCCTCCGAAGCAGCCTGTTAGCACCTCTCCCTTCAGCCTTCCCTTCTCTTCCCAACTCTGCTTCTCCCAGCATTTCTTCCCAAGCCAGCATTTCCACGCTCCCTATCGCTCTCACTTCGCCCCCCCGGACTTTCCGCATCAGGTTTGCATCTCCCCGGGCGCAGCGCCCACGGCCGCGCCTCGGGCTCCGGCTGCGCTTCAGCTAACATTTATTATTGCACAGTAAATGGGGAAAAAAATGTTATCCAAGGGATGCCACACTCCCACGGCTGCCTTTCCTGCAATAACACCGCATTTCTGGCTCCCATTCAGCTCCCGCGCTGCGGCAGCCTCAGCCCCCTCCTGCCAGGCTGCCGCCAGCCGGGGCTTGGGCTTCTGTGCCGGCGCCGCACTCGGCCATGCCGAGCCTCACCAACGTCGCGGGCTGGATCTGCCGCTTGCCTGCTGCCTACGGAGCCAAAGCCAGGGCCTGTGGCACAGGGGCATGGAGACCCCCTGCTGCCCACCCTGCCTGCAGCTTGGACTCCATCCTCCCCTCCCAGTGCCTGAAGAAGGGGTACATGGGGGGGGAAACAAAACTTCAGACTACTTTTATGTTCCACCGGTTTGGCTGTCCGGGGCTGGTCCCATTGAAGCTTGGCTTCCCACAGCCTCTCCGGCTGCTGGGAGCAAGCACAGGGGGACAGGTTGCTGCCGACCTGCCCCCACCACCGAGCAGGATCAGACCCGGGCTGCAGCCCCCAGCCTGGCTGGAGGGGACCCTGCATGCAGGCTGGCCTCGGGGCACAGAATCACACAGAATCACAGAATGGCAAGGGTTGGAAGGGACCTCGGGAGATCATCCAGTCCAACCCCCCTGCTAAAGCAGGCTCTCCTAGAGCATGCTACACAGGACTTCGTCCAGGCGGGCTTTGAATATCTCCAGAGAAGGAGACTCCACACCCCCCTGGGCAGCCTGTTCCAGTGCTCTGTCACCCTCAAAGTAAAGAATTTTTTTCCTCCTATTCAACTGAAACCTCTTATGTTTCAGTTTGTGCCCATTGCCCCTTGCCCTGTCGCTGGACACCACTGCAAAGAGTCTGGCTCCATCCTCATGACTTCCACCCTTAAGATATTTGTATGTGTTGATGAGGTTCCCTCTCAGCCTTCTCTTCTTCAGGCTGAACAAGCCCAACTCTCTCAGCCTTTCCTCATAGGGGAGATGCTCGAGTCCATTTATCATTCTTGTTGCCCTCCTCTGAACTCTTTCTAGGAGTTCCTCATCTTTCTTGAACTGGGGAGCCCAGAGCTGGACACAGTACTCCAGGTGGGGTCTCGCCAGGGCAGAGTAGAGGGGGAGGAGAACCTCCCTCGACCTGCTGGCCACACTCCTCTTAATGCACCCCAGGATCCCATCGGCCTTCTTGGCAACAAGGGGACAGAAAGCAACTTTCTTGTAATTTAAAAAAAAAATAAATCAAGCTGTGCACGCTGTGACCAACAAAAGGAGCAAAACCTCCCCTACCACCCCGGTGGGGCCTGACTTGGTTTATGTCTGGCTGCAACGTGCCGCTGGAGTCCGGCTGTGCTGGAGCAGGGAAAAAATTTCATTTCAGACATCGTTTACAGCAGGCTGCAGCAATGCCAAAGTCAGCAGGCTTTCCAAAGTAAATGAGGGGAAAAAAGTGCTGTTGATTTAGAAAGTTGTTTTGTGCTTAGAGCCAGAAAGTGGCTGTTTTCTGCCAATTACACTTTTATCACAAGCCTGCTGTTTGTTTCGGCATGCTGTGACTTGGAGGCGTGCTTGAGACCCGAGTGCATCCTGGCATCCCGACAGGGCAGTACTCCCCACTGCTCACAGACCTGTACCAGGGACTGAGCCTTCTCCTGCCACCCTGGACCCTCTGAAGCATGGATGATGGCTACCAACTACCTCAAATATGGTCAGGAGAATGGTGCCTGCCCGCCCCAGCCCCTGGCAGGGTCTGTGCCAATCCTCTGGCCATGCTGTCCCATCTTCAGCTCATTGGACCCACAGGAGAAATTGCCATAGGGTGCTGGGCTGTGTGGGAAGCTGGATGGAGCAGTGCCCGGGATGTGGCATCAGCAGTTTCCTAAGGGATACTTGTGTTTTCCATAGGGCTAGAGTAAAACTGCACATGGGAAAAGTCAAACATGGTTAGCTGGGATTGCGCCCTGAAGGTGCGGATAGAAAGCTAGGGGTGAAAGCCTTCGTCCTTCGAGAACTGGGAGTCCTAAGTCTTCATACATGAAGGTACATCCAAAAGGGGAGTTTCAGATTAAATGTCCCTGTCAGTGCAGTCCTTGAGCTTAAATGGCCCTCACTGCCCTGGGGCCAAGTCACATTCCCCAGGTGCTGAGTGCCACAGGGTGAATGTTCCCAGTTTGGGGAAAAGGGGAGAAAGGCTTTCTCTGCCGTTCCCAGACGGGGAGCTTTCCACCAGCCCTGTGGAAGCAGAGTGAGGCATTCTCCCTCGTTTGAGAAGGCAGTTGCTGCCGCATGCCCGTTTTAATCACAGCACGGCTGTGCTGGGCCCTTTCCGCAGGATGCTCTCCTCGCACAGTGAGCGCCAGGAGAAGGGCTTTCCCGCCGGGCTGAGGGCTGTGGGACCCCGCAGGGGCTGCGAGCGCCGGATTCCACGGCAGCAGAGGGGAGAAAGCCTTGGGTGTGTTGGGGATAACACGATCTGACCAGAAAGGGAAGGGACAGAAAAGGTGTGTCCAAGTGACAGGGGAGTGCCAAAATGAAAAGCCCTTGCATATTCCTTGCATAGTGAGAGCATAACCCTGCCATCGCACAAGACACGCTGAACACCGCAGTTCGGGACTGGAGCAAAACAAGGTGGGTGTAAAGAGGCTGAGAAAGGAGTCGTGATGTTTTGGTAAAATGTAAATTAGAGCTCTAGCAGCATGCTCGGCAAACGGTGATCCGGATGCGAAAGCAAATGTTAGGATGGAAGCAGGGTAAATGAAACAGGCTTCTAATAACCCCAGCAGTTTATAGGAGGAGTGCTCTGGCATTACGCTCTGTTCAAATGTGTCAGTAACAAGAAGTCGCATTAAAACCATGAAGTGTTTTATTTTTGGAAAGATGATGTATTTCGCCTCTTGAGCTTAAGGGTGTCCTAATCCCCCTAAAAGAACAATGGTCTTATAATGGGGGCTCCTAAATAATGTATCACAGGTCAATTTAGAACTACACTAGAAAGCATCGTTTAGCACTGAAGGTTTTTTATTCCCTTTAGGTATGGTAATGCATTAGTTGGATCCCAGCTTCTTAGGTACTGCAAGTGTCTGGGTGTCTCTGCCCACCACACAACAGGCTACTTGGCATCAGTTGGGTTTGTTGTTTGTAACGGGCCCGTGTCTTGCAAAGCTTGCTGATCCATCTCTTTGCAATGTGTGATTTGTGAAAACAACACGTATTTTGCAAGTGCCACCTGTACTCTCGTACTTTACAGAAATATCAGGAGCAGGTCAGGTACCGTGTCGGGTGGTTTAAGGAAGCTCTCTCTCTTCACCAAAGGATGGACGGGGAATGACAACATCTTTCACTGTTATGGGGGGCTGGTCTCATCCTGACCCAGATTTTAGCTGCGTTTAGCAAGGCATATACTTGTTTATTCTCCTTCTAGATCTGCTGTAGTTAGATATTACGTGTTCAGGTATCGTGGTACTGGGGAGCTGGGTACAATCCCCAAAATGAGCTACCTCATTAAAGTGCCTTTGAATGGGGGTGGTGCAGGTAGGGATGTCGAAAGCCCCTAACAAAACTCTTTCCAAACAGAGGTAATCGCTGTGAAACCTGCTTTAAGAGGTTCACCCCCTTTATGGGAACCACAAACACGTGCAGTGCCCGTGAACAAGGTCTCGCTGGACTTGGCTGTGTCCCCTCCCTGAGCAGACCCGAGGTGCCTCGTGTTCCCCCCGGCTGCTGGCATCCACTTGCTGCTTGTGGAGCTGCTGTGGGGGACGGGAGCCAGGCAGAGCTGCCTCAGAGGGGGCAAGGAGGGTGTGAAGGATGGGCCACAGCAGAGGTGAGTTTGTCACCGGCACAGGCCTGGTAACAGTCCCTGTCCTGGAGGCGAGTGTCAGCTCCGCAGCTCGGCTGCTGGGTTTGCTCTGGGCAGAGCAGCTGGGTTCCTGCAGACCCACCAAGCACCAGCGTGGATATTCAGCAATATGTATGAAGAACAAGAGGGGACGATGGCAAATAATAGTTTGCTTTTCTGCAAAGCAGCCTTTCTCTTCCTCTGTAGATCCACCGAGGACGGACCCCGGAGCTGCAGGCATCTCCATGGTTACTGCTCAGCGCAGGCTCCCACCGGGTGCTCAGGCAGCACCGGGCTGGGCTCAGGGAGCCAGGCAGGAGCAGGAGGGAGGACACAGAAGGACAGGGTTACATTTGGCAATGGGCCACCATGCAGACCCCCTTCAGGGCAGAGACATGGGCTTGGCACCCGGGAAGGCTCAGTGCAAGCCAAGATGAGCGAGGGCAGAGGTGGTTTCAGCGCTGGCGTTGCACCAGTCCGTGGTGATGGGTAATGCACCCAACACTGTCCATGGCCACGGCTCCTCTGGTACGCTCGGGTGCTGTTAGCAATAGCTGCAGGCTCATTTATGCCTATTTTTAAGTTGGTGATATTGTCTCTGCACTGGCTAAATATATAAGTCTTGTACCGCGTGGTGAGTAACGTTTGGCCAAGAGCCACGGCAAAGCAGCATGTGGCCGAGCTTTGAGAAAGCTGCAAATGTGGTGCGGTGGGGTGGAAGAAGATGAGATAAAAAACACTGAACACCCAAACTGTTGCTTGTCACATCCTGGAAAGACATGTGACAGAAAGAGCAGTGCTCGCAGGTAAGCCAGCAACGTGGCGCAGCGGTGATGGGGGAGATGCGCTCTGCACCCTGTGCAAGAGCAGGTCTGGAGGGATGCCTGTCTCCACGTGGGCAGCACGTGGACCGCGTGGGGAGGTGCTGGTGCAGGCGGATCCACAAGCCCCTTTGCATTTGCAAGGAGGTCCCAGGTCCTGGTCCCAGCTCTGGGGGTTCAGCGTTGTGCTGCCGGTTGCGTGGCACTGACTGCACTGGTTGAGGTGTTCCTGTGGCTCCCACGGGAGCCGAGTCGTCCTGCTCAGCCCTGCCTGCACCATGCCAGCTCTGCTGTCCCTTGGCCCAGACCCGCTCCCCCGGGAGAGGCTGCCCAGGCACTGGCAGGCACCGTGCCGGGTCCCGCTGGATCCCCCATGGGAGCCTCAGCTGTGCCGTGCTGCTCACACAAATTAATCCACCTCTACAGAGTGTTTGCCAGACAATTAACATACTCCCTCAGCACTAATTATGCTTCATCTCCCACCACCGAAGCTGAAACCCACTTCCCAGCACCCTCTCCAGAGGGTGGCCGATGGCCCCACGCAGGGGACTGGGAGCCGGGCAGGGACCGGTGCCTGCACACACTGGTGCAGCAGCTCCTCAGGCCCCTCTATATTTCGGAAAGCCCAGTCTGCGCCAGGAGGAGCTGAGTGACCTGGTCTGTTCTTGGGCTGAAATGTCATCCACCCAGCAAGTTTCTCCAGCAAACATCAGCGGGCGCCTTGTGTTACAGGCCCCGTACGTGCAGGTTTATTTAAGAAGCCTTAAAGAACACATCTTCTAGAAGACTATAGGAAATATATGAAGGCCGAGCTAAAGTCCCCCTTGGAAACAACTGAACAGAAATGAGCTGACATATTATACCACTGCAATTAATTAGAAACCAGACTGGAAGCAAAGGGGCTGTGCTCGGGTTTTTGTTTTCCTTTTACATGAAAGACATTTTATTTTCCATAGCTTTATCCTAAACTCCTTCCTGGCGATTCTTGATTAATAAAGCTGCAAGCAGAGGGCTGGGCTGTGACTAGGTCACTGCGCCAATCCTAAAACTGTCACCACCTGATGGGTGGCCGGTGGGAAGGGACAGGCTGACCAGTGCCTGGCCAGCAGACAGCCTTTGGTACCGGTGAGGGACAATGACCACAGCAACCCTCAGCTGCCACCCCAGGATGCAGCACTCATCAGCTTTCTCACTCTGCTCCCTCCCAGCCCCGGGGGTGACATCCCAGGGCTGGCTGGTGACCGCAGCACCACAGGCATCCCCTGCCAGCGAGGAAAGGGAACGATGCAGGACCGGCCGTGATGCTCAACATTACTTGTGACCTGGTGGCAACGGCAGCACAGGGCCGAGAACAAATGGACAGCAGGATCTTTGCCTTTGGAGAGAGGGCTGGTTTTCATTTTCCTCTCCGTGTAGCCAGGAAACCCTGGCAGAAAACCCCTGTGGGTAGGGAGGGCAGGGTGAGGACGCAGGCCATGATGCCCATCAGCAGTGCAAAGGTTCACTTCTTGCTTCACCCACGGTCCACTGAGGCCAGTGAGCCTTGCGGTAACGTTGGCCATTGTAGCACTGAAGGGCAGTAAAAGGCACAAGCAATGCTCTTCCCCTTGCCAGCTTCCTGACATTTATTATCAATTTTTGGCATGAAAGAGTTAAACGGCATTGGCTTAATAGTATTAAGAAAAAAAATAGCCAAACTTCTGCCTTTGGAGAAGACGTGGCTGCTCCCAGCCCACGCGGGACGGTTCCCCCATGTAAGGGGTGTTCGGACCTGGGATTCACTTGCCCAAAATCTCCAGCGGATGAGGGACTGTCGGGGTTGACACCTCTGCTCCCTGTTCCTCGGTCTAAGCAGGCAGTCGAGGCAACCTGTGCCTAAAGGAATAAACCAGGGTGGGGGGTTACGGTGCCTGCAGGTCCCTGAGGGGGGAGAAGTACTTGGGGGGGGGGGGGGGGGGGGGAAGGGGGGGTGCTGCCGTGCTGCCCGCGCCGCGCCGGGCTCTGCCGGGCGGGACGGCCCCCGGCGGGTGCAAAAACCCGCAGGTAGCACCAGATGGCGCCAGCGGCGTCTGTTTGTCCTTCCCGGCCAAAATAAATGGGAGAGAAACGGCGGGGAGAGGCGGCGGGGGGGAGGGGGAGATGCCGGCGGGGGGGGGGGGGGGGGGGGGGGGGGGGGGG
>JADKXX010004708.1:0-30699 GCA_017310255.1 Butorides virescens
GTGGGTGGGGGTGTGGGTGCGTGAAGCCTTTTCACCCCCGTGGATTTCAGCGTGAGGAGCCTTTTCGACCGATTGCTCAAGCACCTCGGGGGTCCGCTGCGGACTCCCAACAGGCGCTTTCTCTGCGGTGATGGTGAAACACCTTCCCCACCAAGGACACGAAGCGTCCTTACGGCTGGCGCAGGATGGAGCAACGCTGATCTGAGCCACCCGCCTCCGTGCGGGCCCCGAGCTGTCGGACGGCTTAGCTCTACAATACACAGCACAGGACGCCGTATTCTGTAGTTGTCAAGTTACTTAGGGTATTTCTCCCATGATATCTCAGGTGTTCTGGTTTGCATTTCACGGGCTCTACTTGCTGTAGACTTACAGTCTACGTTCAAAGAATCCAAACCCAGAAGAAATCACGGTAGTTTTCCAATATGACCTTCTCCGTACTATAAACTGCAGCACTCCCCCAGCCGCATTCCTGCCTGCCTGCAGCATCTCATGTAGGAAAAAGGGATCTTGTTTTAAAAAAACCCACTAGGGGTAGGAGGCTCCTTCTAGTTTTCAGGAAACCGTTCCAAACTGTGGTTATCCTGGCTCTTCACATGTGCCCCACTCTGCCATTACGGAGCTTCAACCTGCGGTCACCGGATCTTCAAACACATCTGTCTGCTAGGCTAGAGAGACCTAAAACTAGCACACTTTTGTTCTCCTTATTCATAAGCTGTAATCAAATCACTGTAGTTATCTTTCTGTTAAACTAAACAGATTGAGCTCTTTAGTTCAAAGAGTGTTGAATGTCGTTTAAAAGTGGACCTTCATTTTTGATTCACCAAGTTCCAGCTCTGAAGGAAGAGCAGCAGCTGGTTTTGTGGGGTCCTGTTGTTTTCGTTTTTAAATATAACTGAATCTAAAACCAATTCCACACCCAACCTAAATTTGAGCAAGGCAGCAATGTATAAAGTAAACACTAGTACACTCATAGCATTGCAGTGCTGAAAATATTCGGCGGGCTACACGTAGGCTGTTAGTGCTGACCCTCCAGAGAGCATCCTGCCAGTTACCCACATCATCGAGAGTCCATTCAACCAATATCGCTGAATATAACGCAGCTGCTTCTGCTGTGCGCTGTTGCCTTGGAGATATTTTACATACAACAGTAGGTATAAGGTTTCCTTTGTGCCCAGGTTGGTGGTTAAAAGCAGTGTATTTTTCTTCATGTGTTGCCATTTGCAGCATTTTGGCCCCTTGAGGATGCCTGTCCCAGGCAGCCCAGCAGGCTCTGTGCCGGCATCCATCCATCCCGCCCAGCGCCGCGCGGCCTGTCCTGGTCTGCCCTGCTCAGCAGGGGCCGGCGGCCAGAGAGAGGAGCGTGGGAGAAAGGCTGATGCAGGAAGAGTATGAGAAAACAAGGTACAGGTCACAACGGGTGTGATTTTTAGCCCAACACCTCTCTCCAGCAGTTCTGTGGTGCTTTTGCATAGGAAACAGAAACGATTTGAGATGAAGCATGCAGCTATAATTATTGCTCGTCGAAGTGAACACAAGTGTGTTGCTCTTCATATTGAGCCATCATGGGACCCAGAGGAGAAGGTGCTGTTGAGTTTGAACTGCCACAGGAGCAGAGACTCAGCAGATGCTGTGCCTGGAGCCGGCTGTGCGTGTACACGGGCCGGGAGTTTGGCAATGTCAGCACCACAGTAGCCACAAAGCACCAGCACTATTTCCTTTTCCCAGGCATTAGGAGAAAGCAGAGCCCAGCCCCAGCGATGCCACCAGCCTCACGGCGAGCCTGGGGAAGGCAGGGACAGCCAAGCCACAAGGTGTTTCAGTTTGGAGCCTGCCCTCACGTTGCTGGACCCTGGGCGAGGAGGCAGCGTGGGGTTTCCAGCTCTCCTGCACCTCGGCAGAGCAGGTCCCAGCCGAGCAAGGCTGTGCTGCCGCCGCTGCCTCCCTGCCATGGCCCCATGGCACTTGCCGCTCAGTGCCTCCCGCTGCTCGCTGCTCCCGGCTTGCTGCTCCATCCCCTCTGCTTGCCGTGCCGCTCCGTGCCAGCGGCGCACATCCATCCTCCCAGTGTGCTCCGGGGACAGGAGGAAGGCTGAGGCTCTGACTTGCTCGGTGACAGGCCCGTTCCCTGCCGCATCCGCACCACTGGACACCATAGCCCGCTCCCCCCGGCGCTGCCCCGCAGCCCCCTGCCTGCTTGGGCAGCTCCTTCAGGGGGATGTGAGCCCTTGCTTCTCTTTGGGTAGAAAAGAGATTTTCACCGGGGTCTCCCACACCCTGGGTGGCAGCTCTGATCTCCGGGCTAGCACAGAAAGGGGCAGCAGCTGCTGCCACTGCGCTGAAAAGCAAAGTGTGAGCACATGTCAGTGCTTTTGAGGGGGGGAAAAAGGGAGAGAAGACAGTGCCAGCTGGTGAGGGTGGGCAGCTGGTGCTGGCTTCAGCTGAGCCCTTCTCCGTGTGCGGGCTGCTCCGGCCTCGCTCCAGGGAGCTGCCTGTGCTGGGCTCAGCGATGCCGTGTTCCCTGCTCTGCTCCAGCCAGGCCATGTGGCCGAGGTGTCCCCAGCTCCAGCCCTGCAGGGACCCATACTGTTTGGGGTTCCTGCTCTCTGTGGTGGTTTGTGCTGTACATGACACCCTAGAAAAGTTTGACTCCCATTCAAATGACAACCCCCCCTTTTTAACGCGCAGCAACTCCAAATGTTAGATTTAAAACTGATGTGTGCAGCAGTCTGGCAGATATTTATTGGTTTGAGAAGCAGGGAGGGAGCATCAAACCTGGAGGGCAGTGCTTCCAAACCCCCTGGCTGATGGCTCGCACACACACTCCGCTGCATGGGGAAGAGGAAGATGAAGAGGGATTGCTCTTCCTTTCTCTCCAGCCCTGGCTTCGAGCTGGTCTCCGCTGGCTAACAGCATGCGCGGGGCTTAGCTGGGTGCAGGTCACAGTGCTCCCCGGGCCAGCGAATTCGGTACAGACACAGCTGCAAGCAGCGAGGTGGAGTGTTGGACTCCAACACTGGATATACAGTTATTACAGGATTTGAGCTTTGTGGTTACTGAGCATTTGTGCCACTGGGTGAGGAGGCCGGGCAGTGCTGCACTCTGCCTCCAGCAAAGTCTGCAGCTGACTCCGCTCTCATACCAGCTGAAAATCCTCTCTCCTATATTTAGGTAAATCCTCCAACTAACAGCTCAAGGAAAAAAATATAGCACTTATTCATGTACCTGGTGGCTGTGACCAACAGCTAGACCTGTTAGGAGAGAGGTTCCAGTTCAGGAGGGGTTCGGAGACAGGGTTACAGGCTTGCCTGCTGCCGGGGTGATAAAGAAGAAGAGTTGCTTTTCAAGATGGTGGTTGCTCACTTACTTCAGAAGAAATTTTGGTCCCACACCACAACTGAGACTAAATGCTTTTCTGCTATTGGGTTAGAAACAAAACAGCGGCAGACGTATCAATAAGGTGGCATTAGACCATAATCCCCAGTGCTTAAAACTCTCCCAGGACCCGGTATTTATAATTTGGGGTAACTCAGTGGAAGCCAGTGAAATTGCAACCAGCTGCTGACCAAGTCCTTGAATCCTTCTTGCTTTGTCCTCATTGTTGGGATATTGTTGGACCTGGGCCAAAATGACCAATTCCTGTCAAACTCACTGTTTTTTATAGCGCAGACCAAGGCACAGGTGAAAAGCGGCAGCAGTGCTTGTGTGAATGAGACAAAGCTGCGTGCGTGTCGCATCCTTACATGTCCGTTCACTTGCATGATGGGAAAGTGGAGCCTCTCCTAAATCCCCTCGTCAGCTCCATGATCTTCAACTGTGCCCATCCCGTAGCTTTGGCTACTCTCAACTGTGATCTTGCCTTAGTGGTTGAAAAGTTTCAAGTACGTACCTACAAATGCAGGGCTTCTGAAGGTAAACAGACATGGGCTCACCTCTTTGGATGTTCTCCAGTTTGAATGTTCAACATCTTTTTTTTGTTTGACAAACTGCTTACACACCCTTAACCAGAAGATTAATCCTGTTTGTTAATCTGACTCTTTTTGTCACCTTGTTTGGCTAAGAGAACTGATTTCAAAATAGACAAGACTGTAAACAAGAGCAGCAAATGGTGCTTGAAACCTCCTGATGAGTTGTTGAGCCTCAATGTTCCCATTGTTCCAGCCTGCCAGGAAGCAGCGGCTGGAACTACGGTTGGATATGTCAGACGGGACCTTCCCAGCTTCAAACCCTCGGGGCTGGGGGAGCCTTTTGTTTACAGAGGTAAAACCTCAGCCTGCATTTGGCCTTCCTGCTCCCTTCCCTAGATAACCCTGTTTAGGGCAATTTGCTTAACTTTGTTCTGAGCTGTCAGCAGTCCCCTCTGCTAAGGAGGGTTCCTGAGGGGATTAGTGTTAACACAGAGGCTTTGCAGTAGACCTTCAAACACAACACAGATACGGAGCTTAGCTTAACACTAACAAACCCTGTTTAAAATGACTTGTACATTTGAATAAAATGTTCGGAAGATTTCAAGTATTCTCTTACCGTTAATACCCTACATGAGTGATCGCATTGCGAAGAAACAAGCCAAAGGGCCCTTGGGAGGGAGGGATGGGGCTGGCTCACCCCACAGAAAGAAACAGCAGCTCTTCAAACCATCTTGGAAATCCTTCCCCTTTCTAGTTCTGTGCCAGCCCAGGTCCAGAGGAAAAAGGCTGAAAACACAGAGGAAACCACCATAAATTCCCACGACTGTCCAGTGGGGGTAAAGGATTATTTAAGATTTCAAGGAACTTTGACACTTTTTTTATTAAGATGGTGCAAGGAATTTTAAATTATCTTCTGCACAGGCTCTCAGGTGCCCTCTATAGAGACGGACTTGATTTTGGCTCAAATCACTGTATCAAGTTGTATACGGACTTGCTGTGCAGCCCCTTGAGTATTTGTGACCAACCGGAGCCTGATCAGCACAGAAATTGCCCCAGTGCAAGAAAAGCAAAGTGAAGCTGGGCTGGATTTGTAAGCCATTCACTGAGGTTAATGAGAGTCTTTTTCCAGTAAAATAAAATTTAGCTCCACGTGATTGAGCAATCCCAGAAATGCAAAGACAAGACAGCACAAAACCAAACACTTCTCAAGGGTAGATTGCTAACGTGCTGATTGCAATGCCAGCGTTAGAAATGTGAAATGAAGTACAGTCTGAAACCTGACCTATATTTCTGGCTTATTCCTATGCCCAAACCAAAGACTGAAATTTATGGCCACCCAGCCCTCTGCAGGCTGAGGTTGAAGTAACCCTGCTGACTCTGGTTCATGCATCTTACACGAACCAGGCTCCACAAGCCTCAGCCACCAGGCAAACCCCTTCTTCATCCCTTGGATATGTGAAGTGTGTAAGCCTGTTTTCTGGAAACATTCCTTCACCTTCATTCTTCTCCCGAGGTAAGTATTTGAGCTGGAAGGTCTCCAAACAATTTAAATAATTGCTTTTCTAATTATCTTCTCCATGGGAGATGAGGGATGCTGGCTAGGGACAGTGCCCCGCTTTAACCACGATGGCTGCTTGGGGAAGGTGACAGAAATAACCTGCCCTTCTCTCCTGAGCACTCCCACCAGAAGAGACCTGCTATCTGCAGGGCCACGGGACATTTCAGTCTGAGTTTTCTGCTGGGATGAGCAATCACAGAAAAGCTGTCATGGAAACAGCTGGATGGGTCTGACTTTTCCTATATGCCATCAGCTATAAGCTTTGCTTGAGCACAAAGCTTGGCACACAGATGCTGTAATGGCAGAGAAAAAAGACAAAAGGCAGTTAGTTCAGTTAGGCTGAAGGTGTTTCAAACACTGTCTTTCCCCCTGGGATTTGGAGCAGGTCTTGCCATATCGTCCCACCAGCTCCCTGTGGAACCACACCACGTCCCCGTGCCTGTACAAGCACCAAACGCACACATAAATCTCTGACTTCTTATCCCAAAAGCATTAACTCAAAGGTGCTTAAATAGCCACTTAATTGTGAAATTTCAGTACATTTAGACTGGCTTAGTCAGTGCACTCTCTCTCATTTTTTATTCTGTAGACATGTCTACGTGAATTTAGCACCACATTAAAATACGAGCTTTCAGATTTCTCAACATCTGTCACAATTATTTATTAAGCGTGAGATCCAGCGCTGCGCCGAGGACTGCGTTCAGCCCGCAGTGACTGATTAAGCTCCCTCCGCCTGACTCCCACTCGCTTCACTCTCTGCCTTGATAACGTGAAAATGCTGCATACCAAGACCTGTGGGGCAGCGGTTTTTATTAATACCCGAAGAACTTTTATGAATGGTAGCTGTTAATTAGTTTTAAGAGCTTTGCTTATTTTTCGTGTGACTTAATCCACAAACAGCACGTGGAGAACTAAAAATGTTCGTTCGTCTCCAGGTGAAGCCATGGCTAGAGTTGTAAGGAAAGCTGGTTGGCACCGCTCTGCTAGCGCTCGCTAATGCCTCCTCCTGACAGCCACCCTCCTCGGTGCAAAGAAGGAGCTGAATTGAGCCAAAGACCTTCACTCCATGAGAACCATTTGCACCACAGCAGTTCTACAGCTGCAGCTTCGCATAGATACCTACACGTAACAGGTCAGTGAAAATTGGGTTTCTTTGCTTTTCCCTCCCCTGGAAGGGGTGGCTTTGTTGTTCAAAGGTGAGTTTCACCTTTGATAGGGAAATTTCCAGATAGGTTTCTTCTTGCTGATACAGACACTGATGTCTGCTCTTCTCCCAGGTGGGAAAGCAGGGCTGCACCCCTGGCCCACCCCCTGGGGAAGCAGTGGGGCTCCGCTGCTTTCATACAACACCTGGGGCTCCATCACTTGGGGACCCCACACCGCAGTCACCCCCTGCCACTTCACCCGGCTGCTAAATGCTCAGATGCGTGCCCAATTTACAGTGCAGGGTACTCCTGGGTGCCCAAGCACCACCACAGCATCTTTGACAGCAGCGCTCAGGTACCACTGGGATCCCTGGTACTGCTCCTCCCACTGCTCCCAGCCTTTGTCTGCCCCAGGGAGTGGATTTTGCTCTCCCAGCTGTGCCACATCACTAGTTTTGCTGTGTGATATTTGTTCCATCCTGGAGCTGAAATCTCACAAAGAGTCTAGATTTGATGCTTTGCCTTTAATCAAATCTCAGGCATTTAAAAAGCCCATGAAAACTGTAGAGAAACAAAAATTTTAAAGGGAATTTAGTACAGATGAAATGTAAATAACAAGCCACAAATGAACTTCTATACATCAGGAGTCAGGAGGACTGTTGAGAAAGACAAGCCCCACTTTGCTGTTAAACCAAAGCTGCACCTGAGGTGAAAGGCCAGAGCTTTTATCCACTTAGTTACCAAGCCTCTGGTTTGAAGCACAAGTACAAACCCATCTGCTCAGCAGGCAGCACATAAGAACCAAATCAATTAGTGCCACGTTATGTGACTTCAGAACCTTTATGCATTTGGAGGAAATAATTTGCATTTATTACTTGCTTAAGAAAGTAACACTACCTCTAGCTTATTTTCCTAATAATTATTTTTTCAGTTTGCTTCTGTAATAATTAATCAAAGCGCTGCCTTCTTAATGGAGTGCAAAAACCTTCCCACCCATTTATCTATCCTATAGCAGCAAAATGGCATTTGCTGTCTTAAGCAGGAAATGAGCAATTAAAAGGCAACAGGAGGTTATTTTTTATTTCTCTCTCTCCTCTAGACTAATAAACATATCAGAGTGCATGTGCTGTGCGTGTTGATTACTTGGACAATTGGATGTGAGGCAAATAGTCCTTAAACATGATGGCCATAGATGTGTCCATTACAAAATGAAAAATTCCATTAGCTTTTCAAAATAACTAGCTTTATATCTTTTCCAGAAGCACAGGGTAAGCAAAAACCTTTTAAATTAATCAATAAGAAGTAAAATAAATGCATTTTCCCTGACTGCTTCAACGTGAAGGGATGCAGCAGCACAAGTATATACAATTGACGATTTAGCTAGGCTAAAGCTAGCAGTTGTTAATACACAGTGTTCACCGTATTAATTCCAACCTATTCAAAATTCCTGTCAAAAACACTAAGTGGAAAAGACTAAAATCATTTGGCTTGTAAAGGGCATTGGCACAGTGGAGGTTGTCTGCAATAAAAATAACAAGTACTTGGCAGTGCCTTTTGAAGGATGCGTGCTTAATCTAGGGAGTAAACTTCAAGAAAAATGTCACAGCCCAAATAACAGTTCTCCACTGTATCAGGGTTATCTTGCCTTACACATGTTTTTGGGTTCATAGAGCTCTCCAGCTCCAAGGGCCATCCCTGCCACCTCTTTTGGTGAAGCTCCCAGCTGTGCCCTGAGATATGGGTAAGTGTGCCTGTGCTGAGTGGTCCTGACCCTTGGGGTGCCACAGAGCACCAGGGGCAGGGGCATCCCACAGGGCATCCCTTCCCCATGGCCGCAGCCTGAGCCAGGACACAAGAAATGCCCAGGGCAAATATGGTGGAGATTGAGAGCCACCAACTGTTACTGGAGAACTGAAACTGGAGTATGGCCAGACAGAATAAATACATCTCAATGTGTGGACACACAAGGCCTGGTTGCGTATGGGCTTCAGTGAAATCCGTCAGACAGCGCTGTGTTTGCACAGTAACAGCACAATGGGACTCTGCTTTGACCAGGATCCACAGGCACATCCCTACCTCAACCCTCAAGTGAAGGCATCAGCTCTCGTAGGGCAGGGGAGCACCCGCCAAGCTAAGGGGGTGTTGTAATTAATGCCTTCTCAGGCTGCCCCTCCACCAGCATGCTCTGCACCTGAATTTTGCAAACAACCAGTCTCACATCCCTCTGTGCCCACTGCTCTCCAAACATGTCCTCAAACACCTGAGTGAACAGGACTTTCAGAGACTTTGGACAATGCAAGCCTGTGCAAGACGCATGTCCACGGGACCACAGACTTAGCTCGGTATCTTTAAGGCCTGCCCAGGCAACAGAAGTGAAAAGGAGAGAAAAAAAGAGAAACAGAGATCAAAGTCCGAGGCAGAAAGAGTACGTGTATGCTAGTGGACTTGGCTTTGTCCTTGAGAAGCCCAACTTTATTGTGAATCAACTTTGATAAAAGAACGTAAGTGCAAATTCCAAGTGGAAAGGTGAGGTTTTAATGATATAGCTTGGTCCCATAATGCTATCAAATACAAATACCTAGGTTCATCCCTGTTAACTTTTGGCACCTCCATGGAGCAATTCAGTCTCAGACGTCATTCATCCAGCCAGAGCCTCATCTGCCCGAAGCTCGCTCTTTCTCTCCATCGGTCAAGCAGTGAGGCCCTCTGGCAACCTAGCTTCTAACAGAAGCATCTTCCATAAGAGTGTAAAAGGGATGAATCAAGGTGTAAATTCATGACCTGTGCACCTGAAGACTCATACTTACATTGCCCATGGCTAGACCAGAGCTAGCTCCAGTGAATAAGTGGAACAGCCACGTGGCTGTGCTTGCACCATGCTGAGGAAGGTGTATTGTTTTGTGCAACAGTTCTAAGGCAATTATTTGGCTTCTCGTTTGGATGCAGCCTGTATCCTGCCAGCTTAGAGCACAGGCAGAGTAAGCTTGGGTCTGTCTTCACCAGGTTAGCAGACATCTATCCTTTGATTCTCTCCCAGCGACGGATGGCACGCTGCGGGTGGGTTGTAGTTCCTTTGGTCATCCTCCACTGCTGCCTGTTCATGATTTGGTGGATGGTTGCTAATATAGTGCACGTATCTCTCTAAGCACATATAAAATAATGCTCCACACATACAGGGTTTATCTAGGCACCTTTTCTTTCCACTCAGTGTACATGTTTTATATATACTACATATATATACATACATGCTATACTATATACTACAGCCACCTACAAAGTCAGTGAAAATGCAGAGAGATCTGTATCAGATCCACAGCCCACGCAGACACCTAGTAAGTCCATACCTGCATCGGCTCAGTAATATCCTGGCATACCTCATGTGACAGGGAAGGCTTCCCTGTCCCAAATCCTGTGCCATTGATTTCGGCACACGGTGGCCCCGGGTCACAGGGCAGAAGCAGTGCAGCTGTGGGCTCTGCCTCCTGCCCCTTCTCTGCCGTGCATCCCTCCCTCTCTCCTGCCTTGTCTCCGATGTGCCCTGGTAACGAAGCCGCAAAAAGCATTTTTGTGAGATAAACGGGGACATGTGCATAGCTAGGCCAGTTGTGCTCTTGAGCAAAGCATTGAGCAAATCCAGCTGGAGAGGGGTGGCCTGGAGGCTGGGCTTTGCCCCTTGCCTCTGCAAGCTGCACCGGTTACGGGAGGGTAGGTTGGATGGAGATCTGCGCTCATTTTCTAACCCCTTATCTTAGTTCAGCCTTTTACTCACTTTAGGAAGGAATATAATTTAAAATTATTAGATTGCATAGTTTATGCTACTGGAAAGCATTAACAAAAAATATATTCACAGTCTTTAATAGATCATTATTAAGAACTATATGAATAAAATTACAGCTTTGCACAGAGTAAGTGATTTTATCTGCATTTGTTCTAATTGCTGGGCCTTGAACATAAACAGTTTCAAAGCATCCATATTCTGTTTTACCAGTAGTGAAACGATAGTCACATGTCAGTACAAAAATTAATTAATAGATGTTGACGGTATGTAACAAATCAAACTACTTCTCAGCTAGATTTTGGACACCAGTGCTGTTGTTTCTGCTCGGGCTACAGTAGCTGAAAATCTCTCTCTCATTCGTGTCCCTAACCAAAGCAATTAGCCTGCTCTTCGCTCAGCCTGAACTGCAGCCGTGCTTAATGACAGGGAGGGAGGGGAGAAAAGCCTGTCAAACAGGATTATTCATGAAAAAAAATAGCTAAGTGGATTTAAAATTGCAACCTGTCACTGCCTTCTGCCAGTCATTTAGGAAGAGCTGGAAACTAGAATAACAATTTTATCAGGAACAGAAAACCTATGAAAGAAAGAAAAAGGGGACTTGTGGGAAAAGGCAGACGGACCTGGCTGAGGGCAGGAATGGTTGTGGTGTGTTCAGGTCACAGCAGTCCCGATGAATGGGGGAGATGAGAATGAGGCCTGTAATTCCCAGAAACAGAATAGCAAAAGACATAGAGAATACAGATTTTTCTATGTATTTTTAGTATGGAATATATATATTCTAGTAAATATAAAATTATATATAATATATATGGCAGATGAATGTGTGATCTATAATATATTTATAGATTTAAATCTCTATTTAATATTTGTATATGTAATTATATAACACCCTGGTATATATTCTTATATAACATATATATGCACATATATATAACTTCCTTAAACTCAATCGATCCTAGGATTGTTCCTGTAATGGCAGAAATAATGATGCTTCATTCCTCTCTGCCTTCTTCCTTTCCACCCCAAAACCCACTTGCAGGCAGCTTTAGGAGATTTCAGAAATCTCATGAAATAACTAACTGAAGATAAACACAATTTAATTCTCCAGTGTTCAGCTCCTTCTGTAGCCTCTTAAAATCAAAAAAAACTCTGTGGCTGGCCCAGGAAAAGAAGGCCATTTGTGGGTCAGGAATTTTGCCCCCATCCAAGGCTGTGTCTAGAAAAGGTAGACTGAGTGCTGACCCTCTCCTGTACTGGGGAGACGGCATTCTGTAACTACTCTGGGTCCTAAGCACTAGTATTAAAATAAGCTAGAATATTTTTTAAATCCTTAGGGTGTCTTAAAATATGTATAACAGGGAAAAAATAATGCTAGAGTGGAAAGAATATGGACATATTGGTGGTTACGTGCTGGACAGGAAAATAAAGTGAAGACTCCTGTTGCTTTCAAAGACGACATGAAAGTGGTGACAAACTGTGAAAGCCCAAGTTTTACTTCTCCTTCCATAAGGTCTTCAAAAGAAAGAAATAGTGACAACAACGATGTTCTTACAAAATGCAGTTAGAATATTTTTGTCCTGGCCAATGCAGATATGAACTTTTATCTTCTGAAATTTATGAGCTTCAGGCAATTTGAAAGCTTTCCCCCTTGGCCATCACAAGGCTTTCTTGCACTAAGTGAAAAGAAAAAGATGCTATCCTTCCATATCAAAAGTAATAAAAATCCTATTAGAAAATGAGAGAGAATGACTATACCTACCATTCGGAGACAGGAGACATGAAAATCTCTTAACATGTTGAAGATATTCCTAGGTTAGAATTAAAGAATAGTTTTGACAAGCTCTACAAAACCACAGTTCAAGCATGGCACAGGTCTCATGTCTAGACTGTGGCTGGATAAAATTTGAAAGTCTAATCACAGGGGCACTGAATCGCAAATCAGCATGACTCAGGGTGATTTGCAAGGCAGGGCAGATGCAGGACCCTCCTGCATGGTCTGACAACTCACTGTTCAGGGGAGATGTGGCCCTCTTCCATGCCTAACAAGCAGGTTTCGGTAGCTCCAGACACTGCTGGCCAGAGCAGGAATCCCTGTGGGGGATCCCTGGGCTAGAGGCACTGCAGGAGCAAAAAAGCTCTCCTTCCTATCTGTGCAGTTACTTAAAAGGTTCTATTTATTTAATGATGTGACCCAGAATGAGAACATGAACCGAGAACAGAAATGAGAACATGAGCAAACCCAATGATTAAATGCCAATGCTTATTAGCCAGTGTTCTACCCCCTGCATCGAGATCTGCAGGAGAAAGCCAGGATCTCTCCACCAAAGCCCACTGACATAAACAGGGTTTAGCCACATATATCAGATTACAGGATATCGGTCCTGAACTAGTCTTGAACCAATGATCTAATCCCATTACCAATCCTGTGAGTCATTCAGCTCCACCAGGAGTTTCTAAAGTATTTTGTATTTAATAAAAACATACAGGAAAGACATAGCGTGTTTGTAATATGCTCTCATTATCTCTGCAGATATACTGATAGTGGAAAGAAGTCTTACAAGCCTCAGACCTCTCTTGCTCAAACTGAAGATGTAAGAAAAGCATAAACAGTTTAAACTGTTGGTCCTCCACTAGACTAGGTCCTAATTTTGAATTCTCTCCAGGAAAACTGGTGCTGAGATTTAGGGTTTCACTCAACTGTCCAAAATCCCTGGCAGCAGTGGTATCTGACTGGATTTCCTTGTAGCTTTGAGATATCTACAGGGGATCATAGAATCGTAGAATGGTTTGGGTTGGAAGGGACCTAAAAGATCATCTAGTCCCATCCCCCTGCCATGGGCAGGGACACCTTCCACTAGACCAGGTTGCTCAAAGCCCCTTCCAACCTGGCCTTGATGAGGCTTTGAGTAACCTGGTCTAGTGGACAGTGTCCCTGCGCATGGCAGGGAGGTTGGAACTAGATGATCTTCAAGGTCTTTAAGGGATCTGCCCCAAGGAAGCATAAAACAGGAAAGCAAAAGAGAAAATACATTCTTCAGGAAATAACTGGTACCAGCAGTTCTTGGGTCTAGTTTTACAGCTCTCTGAGTGAAGTCTCATGGATTTTGTCCAAAACAACGGATGAGGAGAGCCCATTCTGTTACTCTGTGTACTGCAGTAATTTCCTCCTGGAGCTCAAACTGTCATCTTCTAATGAGCAAACATCCCAGAGCATTGCAACAGAGTCCCTTGAGATACTTGGTACAGAGAAAAAAAAAAGCAAATTTGAAGAAGCGTTTCATTATTTGAGTGAATACTAACACCATTTCATAAAATAACAGCAGAAAGAAATTTTCTGCTGTTAGAAATTTCTGGATGAATCAGTTTTAGAAGCTATTAGGCAATTATTTTATCACAATCATGTGTTTTTCACTGGTAATTGCTGTTCTAAGGCTATACTCTATAACAGCCCTCCGTGGCAGTTTTCCTGTCTCTTCCCTTCACAAGCATTTTAGGATTGTAGAATCATAGAATGTTTTGGGTTGGAAGGGACCTTTAGAGGTCATCTAGCCCAACAGGTATTTTTGCAGGTGTTTGTGTTCGGTGGCTGAAGCTCCAGCTCTATTCAGGCTGCTGTCCTTTCTGTGCTGTTGGTGCTGACACCAGATTTGTGTGTTGCCTTCAATTCTGTAAGCAGGGCCTGGGTAGCACAAAGCAGAGCTGTCCACAGACCCCCCAGCTCACCCCAGCCGAGCAAGCGCCGGGAGCAGCACCGCTCTTTGGTGGCCACGCTTCCCGCCTCGGCGTGCCCTGCACCGAGGCATCACGCCACCGTGACAATATTCCCTCCAAACCCAAGCCTGCTTAGAGCTCGTTCAAGTATGTTACACAGCACTGTGCAAACCTGCTTCTTGCTGGTCTCAGCCATCTATCTGCTTTTATTTTGCTGGTCTCAGCCATTTATCTGCTTTTTATTTATTTGCAAAGAGAGCAGTATTAGGCCTTAACAACTCTGATATCATCAGAAGTAGGAAAGAAAAATAAACCCAGAAGCTATAAGCATTGTCTCACTTTGATTGATTGTCAGTCAAAAATTACCAGCAGCAGTTTGAATTTGGTAGGACCACGCAAGCACTGATGTATCTATCACACCTCCCCGTGCCTTCATTCTGTACAAGACTAGTGGCGCACGGGGCAGGGCAGGAGCAGCTCTCGTTTTACTATTCAGCTGAAAGTGGTCACTTTGACTTTTTGTTTTGTACTGCGAGCTAAGTGGACAGTGTGTCCTCTGTCCTCTGAAATGGTTCCTTTGTCATTAATCAAATTCAAATGTATGCCTCAGCTGCTCTCTTAAATTCCCATCCATGAGCAGTGGTTATTTGCTGAATTAAGTAGTTCAACTAAAAGAATCACATATATTGTTTCCAGTCAATGGACACTATGAATAGATTTTATGTAAAATTACTGGGAGTGCGTAAGCCATTTTGCCAAATGTTATGGAATTTCTTATCCCAAACCCTGTGTGAAATGTAATTTATGTTCAGATACTGACAACTGAATCATACTCGGCATTTATACAGTGCTTTACATATGCAAACTGCCATAAAATATTAATTAAGCAATAGATTTCCTAATACTGAAAAAGTACACTTACACCAGGCTCAGCGTGTTAAATGTTTAAATACTGTCAATGCTTAAATACTATTTACAGAATTTCATTGTACTATGAGTTCAGTTATTGGCATAGCTGTAACATTCGATGGCTTTCTACATATGGTAAGTAGGAGTAGGAACGGTGGCTTGGTCTTTATCTACACTAAACTTAACTTCGAAATTTTACTTTTGCTACCAATCTGTTATTTTAAAAATGAAGTAACTGTAGTAAGAACACAGCCTATCTATTTGTAGACACATGGTTCATCTACAATTAAGAGATAACACTACAGTTTACTGGGGTTTTTTTTAATGTTCCAGGTGACTTTTACTCTTTTTTTCCACAATCTCTTCTTTCACATTTGAGGACGTGCAAAGGGGAAGCTTTGAGAAACCTTCTTCATCCCCAAACCACTACCCGCAATCCCCAGGTAATGGCCGTATCATTTGTGCCGCTGCTACACCCGGACAATCAGCCGAGTACCAGCTGCTTGCGGGCTCCCAGGCTTACAAGGGCAAGTTAAATCAAGTGAAACTCCTCTTCATGCGAAGGTTTGGTATACTGTTAACTGAGGGTCGCTTCAGTTGACTCTTTAATATAGGCAGGACTTAGAAGTATAACATGAATTCCTTCGCAGTGAAAAAGACATACTTCGGGCATTTAGCTGTAGAGTGATAGATAATCTTTTCTAAATGAAACTTTAAGAGCCTCTTGCCTCCAGGGGAGCTCTAACAACTCATACCAGGGCTATTTAAAAGGCCAGCTGGAGCCCTTGCTAGAGGTTGCCCTTTCCCTTTCTCTGGCAGCAGCAGCGGTAGATGCTTCGCCTGCCTGGATGATGCCCTGTGTAACATGCTCTACGAGAACCTGCTTTTGCAGGAGGGTTGGACTAGATGATCTCCTGAGGTCCCTTCCAACCCTTGCCATTCTGTGATTCTGTGATTCTGACCGGTGCCCCTCGCAGCCCAGCACGTACTGAAAACAGTGGCAGCAGCTTCTCAGAGCAGGATCGCGTGATACACTGCAGGTAGCAAACTGCCCCATCATCAACCCCCAGGGCGTGTGTTTCACAGAATCACAGAATCTTTGAATATCTCCAGAGAAGGAGACTCCACAACCCCCCTGGGCAGCCTGTTCCAGTGCTCTGTCACCCTTAGAGTAAAGAAGTTTTTCCTCATATTCAACTGAAACCTCTTATGTTTCAGTTGCACCCGTTGCCCCTAGTCCTGTCGCTGGGCACCACTGCAAACAGACTGCTTCCATCCTCGTGACTTCCGCCCTTAAGATATTTGTAGGTGTTGATGAGGTCCCCTCTCAGTCTTCTCTTCTTCAGGCTGAACAAGCCCAACTCTCTCAGCCTCTCCTCGTAGGGGAGATGCTCCAGTTTGAGCACCTTGCATTCAATAAACTGCAAAAGAAGCACCAGGAGTTCTGCAGTCTGCTGCACGCACCGCTGTAGGTGGGTATGGTACCGATGTGTGCGCACACCTGCACACAGCGTATGCGTTTGCAAAAGCACACTTCTGTCCTGAGAACCCTACAATCTAAACTGGATTTAAGGGAGTGAGGATGGGCACGCAACGAGACAGGGAAGTGTGAGGACAGTGGCTATCCGAAATCAAGACAAGGTTTATATCATGTTTTAAATGTGCTGCATTAATGACAGTAGGGCTTCAGCCATATTATCTATCCATGGCTTAGGAATACCATTACAATAAGCATTCATTTGATCTCTGTAACTGAAATCTTAGCAGATCTCACAACTCAAAGGATCAGACAGACATAAATTTCGTTTCACCCATGAAGCTAAGTATCACCAGTATTGCAAACTTTCATCCTTCATCTTTGCGTTGTCTTTAATTTTGCTCATAAAAACATCTGCATTGAAAATGCAGCATTTATTTGTATCTGTTTCGTTGTACAGCTCTTATTGCCACATCAGTGAAAAAAGCATTTGGATTCAGAGGCAACTTCACAGCCCCAGCACCTGTCCCCTCTCTGGGCCAGGCAGAGCGTGCAGCTTTTCTCTCTCCAGGAACTATCATCAATGACCTTAAAACACTCCCTTACTGGCGCAGTCTAAGTAGAGACCATACCATTAAAATTCTAAATGATCTTTGTCCCTATAGCGATCAGAAGATGAGGAATTTTTATAGCCATAGTCCTACTTCTCTTTTAAAAGGTCTTACATGAGCCAATGTTACCTTCAGACAAGTCCCCTAGCACTGGAGCCTCAGTCCTTCTCTTACGTGGGATGGAAGAGCACGGACTCTCTGGTAATGCTATTTACAGCACCAGTAAATTTAACCATGTGACTTCTCAAGCACCTCATGTATTGTGACTATGACTATGAAATAGCCCGTACAGTTATATTCACTACATAACAGTAAAGTTAATGATATCCTGGATATTTCTTGTTGGAGCCTCTGCTCTTTTTCAAGTGAAGCAAAAGCCAGGGTGTATTTTCTGTGGAGCACATTCATTAGCAAAAATAGACTATGACTTTGACTCCATGTTCAACTCTCCCCTTCTAACACAGCTTGTTTTTCTGAGATCACAGGTTTTTAGGTATTTGGTTAAAAAAGAAAAAAAGAGAGAGAAAAGTTAATTACATATAATTATAGCTTCTATAAGGTTTCTACTGATGATGGGAATAAATGGCTGTGTTCCATATAAAAGAAGAGAATTAGCTTTTAACAAATTTGTCATTTGGATAGCATTTTTTTAATCATTCAGATCAGTGATGTTTGTCACTAAAACAGCAAACCCACTTTTGTCTTCCCTGGTGGTGCCTTCTCTCTACAGACATGCAAGTAGCAAAGACGACGCAAGGAATTTGCCCTAACTTCTGCCATTCTCCATAAATCCGGCTAGAAAGCAAAGCCAGGTCTTTGCATCAGGAGAGCACCAGGCAGTGTGGAGGCACCAGGGACTGCGGTATTAACCACAGAGCATGGCCGAGCGCGGGGGGAAGCTCCCCATCCCCTCGGCACACCACGCAGCACAGCTTGCAGCTGCAACTCTTTCCCTCTGTGCAGTGCCTCTTGTAGGATGAGCTGATTTTGTAATAGCACCTAATAATCTCCTTTATCAATGCTAGTGGTAAGCAGACTTAGTTTAAATGCAATCCATTTATTAATAGATGTCAATCTTTTCATGACTGGGCTTGATAACAACATGCTGAGAAGCAATGCAGATCTCCATATAAAGGTAAGGCTATCCAAAGCCACGGGGCACGTGCTTATCAGTGTGCTGAGATATTCTCTCTGTGTTCGTTACTGCAGAAGCAGCTAACTGCATTGCTGTGATGGTTCCCAACCCCTACAGCTCCAAGCTGGATCGTCCCCCTGAGTCAAGCTGCTAGGTTTGGTGCTCAGTGGTCTTACGTGGTATGGCAGACGGCCGCTTTGTGCCCTCTAAGTTGTGGGAGTTTGTTGTTGTCGTTACTGGTTAATTCTGTTTATTGGTCAGGAAAATCGTAAGACTTGGCTGTAGCTAGCCTGAGTCAGCACCACACCTTACAAAATGTCCCAGGCATTACGTGCTCTCCCCGTCCCTCCACTCCCTGCAGTCCCAGAAATGGCTTTCGGCCTGACACGGGAGGCATGACTCATGTTTTATGGGTGGTATTTATAGGCTGCTAACAGCAGCACCCAGGTACTGACATTTCTGCGCACACACCAGGTATGAATCTGGCAGGGAGACAGCAAATACGACTCACACGTGCTAAACACCGGTAACTGCGCTCCCCAAAAACCTTTGTCCTGCTGTCAAGCCGGACCACGGCAGCCAGCTGGGTGAGCCCTGCCAGGAACAGCCAGGTCAGCCCCTTCCCCAAACGCCGGTGCCTCACGCCAGCCTGGAGGGAAATGTCCAGACCAGTCACACACAGAATAAGGATCTCAGATGCTTCTGCTTCCAGTTAACCAAGAGTGAAACTAAATGGGATTTGTTTTTTACCCCTTCTTTGACAGCCTGCCACAGCAGCCCTTCCTGGGTGAGGGAAGTCTTTTCATAGGAGAGCCTTTAATCAGGAAGACTAAAAGGAGCTTTAAAATCATTATTTTAAGCAATGACAGTGCCAAATGAGTTTATGACACAGAGAACTGGCATGTTCCTTCCAGAGCCCAGCAATCGTGAGATCCAAAACCCTCCTCCAAATGCTTCTCCAGGCTGTGAAGACCTCGAACTGTTCTTGCTTTAGGTGCTACGCACTACAGTGCTGGATGGTTTAGTTTAAAAAAATCAACCATAAAAGACTATTTTTAATTGATTTGTCAGTGCATGAAAGTCCCACAGAGTTTGCTTTCCTGTTCTCATGAATGTATTTGCTTATGTTTACAGAAGGATTCAATCTGATGTAAACTATGAAATATGTTGTTTACTGTACAAAGACAGATAACGAGGCTCTAGTTAACGCGGAAATCAAAAATGACTCTTACATATATATTTGCATGAGTCAGTCACCTCAGTGTCAGCATACCTGGCTGAATACTACAATGCTTCATTAAACAGTCTGTGAAAGCATCGAGAAGATAATAACCTGTTAGGAAACTTCTTACGTGAATTCAGACATAGATATGACCAAACCACACCACAGTTTCCATTTTTGTCCGAATAAATGGCCACACATTAAAAGTGGGAGCCTGTGGATCTGATGTATTTTTGACTGTAGAAAAGCTTTTCCCACACCCCCTATTTCTAGTAAGAAAACAATGTCAATAATTATTTTCTTGTATTCACAGTAGTTATCAATCATCTGCGATAAAACTGGAAGACACATCAAAACATTTGTGATGCAGTTTGTATTTGTATTAATGCCTTGAATACCAGCAGTCCAAATCCAAGTTTGCAGATGCTATCAAGTTGGTTGTCAGTGCTCTGGAGAGCAGAATTGGAATTTCAAGTGATTTTGGTGAATTGGATAACCGTCAAACATCTGTGCCTTGGATGCCATCTTTAATGGTGTCTCTAATTTTAATTTTTAGTTTACCATTACAGAAATAGAATCTGCTCAAAGGGTGAAGTAGCCTGCAGGCTTCACTAGTAGGGTGAAACCAAGCAAAAAAACCCTGAAGTGCAGTTGAAAACTGAATCTCTCTGACCATCTTGACATTTTGTTTTGCTTACAGTGTCAAAATGCCACATCTGTTTCATTGATACTAGGAGATCCTCAAAGTTCACCTCTTCCTGAGCAATCGAGAGCTGGCCAAAATGAACAGAAGCATTAGTAAGATTAATCGGAATAAAGCCTAGGACCAGATATCTTGTTTGCCATTTGCAAGTGGGACAAACAAGTAGAACTCAATTCTGTCCTGGGAAATACGCTCCCTGTAAATGGAATAACTTGTGTCTTTTTCCCATTTACTACAGATTGGCTCCTGATACCACATTACTTTCACTCAGACATGATTCTCTTGATGAAGAACTGTGGGATCTATCTCTATGAGCCTACTCCACATCCCTCACCCTTGTTAAGTGATGGATTACAAACAGAATCAATTAATATTTGAAGTAATTTTTAGTCTGGTCTTTCCAGTATATTTTTCTCACATGACTGGACTACTGCCATTGGTACTCCTGCAGTACCTTCTTACTGGGACTACTTAGGACAAAATAAAGTATACAGAAATATAAATACATCTACATTCAGTGAGTGATAATATTTTGTATTTATTGTTGCAGTTATGGACTATGGTATGCAGAAAGGCCTAAAGAAAACTCAGAGCGGTGGTTTTCCGCGGTGGGGCAAGGAGTCCGCCTGCCAAGAAACGGCTGGGGGATGAAGCCCTAAGGGAGCAGCCAGTGTCCTGACGGTGCGTGATGATAGCCAGCCTCCAAAGAAATTCTCCGAGGGCTTGTGGTCACATCAGCATTCCTGACTGCCCTGGCTGACAATATCGAACACGGCTTATAGATCAAGTAGTATCAACATCATTTTGTCTTATCTGTTCATTCTCACAAGGTCATCTGTCAATACAACAGAGGTTGTTTGTGCCGTGACTTGGCCTGAAGTCAAGCTGGGTGGGGTTATCTTCAGAGGCCAGGTGTTGCAAGAGTCAGTTTGCTCCCACATTCACGTTAATCTGGCCTGAAAGGCTGAAGGCCTGAAAGATGAAACAGTACTTAGGCTGGTGACACAATCAGTGGTCAGCCACAATGATCCCTCCAACCTTGGCCAGCCAGAAACAATCTAAGTGTAAGTAAGCTGTAAGGAGCAGCCCTTTAAAACAATCAGGAAATGTGGCATTTTGTTGAAGTAGAGGACTTCAAGAGATTTGAAGACTATTGAGGCTGCAAATAACTCGTGTCACTCTGAGCCTATCGTAGGTCTTAGTTTTCTCTATCAAAAAACCCCCTTATCTCCTTTGTTGATACGTTTACCCCCAATTTACTTCAAAATACTCAAATACAAGGCTACACACATGTAAAGAATAACAATCCATATTTAAACTCAAATGGTTTCAATTAGCTAAGACATAGCAAAAGAACTCTGCTGGTTACATTGGAAGTTCATGTACTATATAAAGGATAGTGTAAGTTTCAGAGCTGAAATGATGCCATACTTTCTAAAATCTTGCCTTACATATTCTTCTCAGATGACTGAAGAGTGAAATTATACAACTGGCATTGAAATGGTTTTCACTGACCTGCCATGTGGTCATCATCAAGGCTGCCAAATCTGGCACAGTTGTTTCATAAACTGCCATTGCCCATATGGCCACATAGCTTGCAGAGATTTGCTGACCTTGCAGTCTGTCTGTGTACTACAAAATAAAGCTCAATTGAGCAGGCAAGTTCCTCTTGTCTAGTTTGATTTCTTTTCTCTTGCAGTCTTAAGGGCCCAGTCAGGGTGAGGGATCTACGGCTCGCCTGTCTTCCTGAGATCTACAGATGCTCAGCTTCCCGAAGAGCCACACTGTAAATATTTTATGAATTTTACCAAGTGCCTAAAAATGGGTGTGGTTTTGGTGAGCTTCTTCAGGTCTAGTAACACCGTTGTTCCTGAAAAAAATCATGTGGGGATAGATTCAGACCGAGAGCAAAACATGCTTGTGTGGCAACTTTCTCTTGTGCAGCTCTTACCACGAATACAAACCCAAAACCAGGCAAAAGGCCTTGATGGTTACTCTGTACGTTTATTTGGTTTTAAAGCTTTGATTGTTCACCAATTGCTGTGCAATCCTCGTTAAACCTGGAGACACCAACTGCAGCTTGTCTTCTAAAGCCACTGCCATCACAGAAATGCTATTTTATGTCTCCTTCAGTATTAACTGATTTGTTTCAGGAGCCTAAAGGATAAAATATGGTAACACAGGACAGAACAATAAGTCAGTCAGCTAATCCTTATTGATCTGTCAGGTAAGATGTGAATTTATACAAATGTCCCTGGAGGTTGAATAAGTGAGGTTTTTCCATAACTCAACTAGGTTTGTGGCAACCATTGGTCCTAACTTGGCATCTCCCCTTTGTAGCCAATGTAAATGTTCACAGCACCTAGTATCAAGTGGCAAAAAAAGGAGACTTTGGGATTAAATAGATTCACTTTGCAAACACCCACTGCAATTTAAGCCTCAGCTTCCCCCATTCCTCTTACAACTGAATCTACACTAGAGGCTACAAGAAAACTATAACCTCCTTCAGTGCAAGGTTTGTTCTCTCAGTTTTAACTGGCAAAGGGTGTTTGGGTTAAGCTGGCTCGCCCTGCACTGAACCAGCCTAGGGAGCTGTCACACAGCTCATGATGCAGGGTGTCAACAGACGCGTCATGATAATTTGAACAAGAAGAAAGCAAGCACTAGCAGCTATTATTTTCTTACTTGCTATTAGGGTTAGTCAAAATGAACCACAAAGCACTGTTCAACAGATAGATATTTTGATTAAATGACCTTCTAGGGGGAAATTCCATGCTGTCCATTGAAAACTATAAAACCCCCCCAAATTAAAACCTTTTATATATTTTCACCATGTTTAAATCACTTTTTTTTTGTTAATGATGGAATAATTATTTTTATTTCTCTTGTTCTAGTACACAGGGAAAACAGGTCCGCTTGCTTTGCCCACCTGCTGGCCCCTTGCTCATACAAGCTCCACAATATCTACGTTATGGCTACGGACTTATTGGTTTGCTGGATTCACCCATCACTCCGTAGTGTTCATAGGAATCACAGGCAATGAAAAAGGAATAGAACACAACTCCAGTTTTATCTAGGAGATTTCTTTCCATAGAGGTACTCTCATTTTTTAAAATGAGAATGTGTTTCTCTCATTATTAGTTAGGGAAATAATCCCTAGACCTTAACAACAACCAGTACTTACAACCACAATTTTACACCACCAATCTGAGACCAAAGGCAGACTGTTACAGTGATTCCTCACGTGGAAGAAAAGACCATAAAACCTGGTGACCTGCAAACGTCACTTTCTGCTTCGTTAGGACTTCTGGAAATCTCCCATCTCACTTGCGAAACATGATAAGATCACCATTGAAAGTATTCATTCCTTGCTGCCATTTGACAGAAGACTGTCAGGTGAGGCTCTTTGCTCCTGGTCAGGAGATGGAGGAATTAAACAAGTTAAAGAGTGAAAACTCTCCAAATTATAACTTTTTGCTCTGAATGCTACTGCCAGCAAAGTTAATACTGCAATGTGATATAATGCCATAGGTCAATGAAGAAAATGCCTTTTTCTACAAAAGGGCTTTTGCTGCAGACAGGAAGTTTATTTTTTGAATTAGTCACCCATTTCACTTCATGCTGATTATACCATCTTCATTAACATACAATAGCATTGTTTCCATGCAAGTGCTATCAAGATTACATTTATGGTTCCAAAAGCTGCTTCACTACACCTACACACAACTTGACTGCTGCACATAGTAACAGATAAGCGTTCTCTCTTTGTTTCGTATGCTTACCTAAAATCCTAATCTTCATCATCTTTTATGCAAACTGCTACTGTGGTAAATAGAAGGGAGTTGATAACTAATAGAGAACATAGAAATAGATCCGAACTTTGACAATTATGCATATTTTGACTGTAAACATCACATCTATGAGTGGGACATAAACATGCCATTGAACACATTCTTTAAAAAGAAAGATAAAGTGGCATTATTACACCGATTCAAGTGAGATGATATATAATACCTTCTGGCAGCACAGGCTATTTTTTCAGCAGTGATAAGATCTCTGGCAGGACTTTTGATGGAAATAATGAACTTTTTCTTCTGTGTATGTGTCACCTTTCTTTTTTTTTTTTTTATTTACACCCACCACCACCTGCTATTATTTCTTAAAAAATGAAACGGGTGTTCTGCATTTGAGAATCTTTTTGCAGAGGAACATCACAGTGGGGCTACATTTCCCAAAGACACGCACACGAGACTTGCTAATACAGACGGGCAGGAAAAGGGTGACTCTGCATAAATCAGCTCCTACTCAGGAAGTAGCTGGCAAAAGGGAGACTGTTCAGCTGGTTGAGTCAGGGGAGAAACCAGCTCATACTACTACAAACATATCCAATTACAGCATTAGGCAGTACCTTTGGCCTGAGTCACTTAGCAATTTGTCTTATCAGTTTCTTTCTGATTATCTGGGTGTTGAGCAGATGGAACAGTTTCACTTATTATAAAACTAGTCTACCCATGGAATTACCCTAACTGACTATCTCATCTAACCCCCTATGTAGGCATTTTGATTCTAGAATAAGAATACCTAATACCATTGGATTAAGATAAACAGACATTAGGCAGTCTTGTTTCGGATATGTATTCAGATATAGAATTATCAAGAATAACTCAAGGTGCAGACAAGTTAATTATATTTAAATACTGTTGGAATGCCAGACTACTTTTGATGAAGAATTTTGAAAGTTCTTTTCTCTCTTAAATATGAATCTTCTTGTAATGTAGAACATAGGAAAACAAGTGCACTTCTATAAACAACCACATAACCCAGACACAAAAATATCCAGCTTTTTGCACAGCTTTTTGGGCAGAGCATGAGAGCAGAATACTTTATTACAGCAATAAATTTTATTACCTTCTGATCAGTATTTAGGGTTACTGGTACAGGGAAGAGGAAGGATGAAGTAGGAGAAGTAAAGATAGGAGGACAGAGATCCTCAGTCCCCCCCATTGCCAGGATGTGGACAGATTTTCAAAAGTAGTCAGCTGCTTCCACTGTTATTCTTAAAACCAGTTCATACCCACCATGTGAATCTTTCTTGCTGATTTTTAGTTAAAGCTTGCCAGCAAATTTTTAGGGCTGAGGACTGAGTCGCTCTCTTGCGCAGCGTCTGAACGCACCACCACTATTCAGTAGGAACAACCCAAATTAAATAAGGAAAACTAAAGTCATTGTTTCAGAAAAAGAGACACACTGAATGTCAGTACCAATATCATTAGACATATTAGACATATGACAAATGTAACCAAACCCACTCTTAGCTACCATTACAGGGGAGAGGAGGTCTTACTGATCAAATATGCACACAAAATCTTAAAAAAGCTATTGTTTATCAAGTAGTTATTAAAACTTGCAAATACTTTAAAAGGCAAATACTTTGGGTTTTGTGCTCAGAAGATCATCTTCATCTTCCTCAGCCCCCACCAAAGGAACCCCCAATCAACCTACAATCTGGGCAGATTTGTCCAATGCCAGAAAACACTTAGTGCAATTCTGTACTTTGAACTCTTAGAGACTATTTCATCATCTTAGTTTCCCTCAGTAATTATTCTCCCTTTACTTTAAGGTTTACTACTAATATTAATGTCACATACTAACAGTAGGAGTGACAGAATAGCATCTCTTCCCCAAATGATTCTGAATCTTCTCAGTTTAACTGTTTTATATTGGATTCTGAACCAGTTAAGTCATTAAAACTTGAATTGTAACATATCTCTATTATATCCAGGGAACATTTCAGATATTAGGAAGTGAAATGATTGCGTACAGTATTCTTAGACCATGACTTCCCTCAGGATTTTTTCAGCAGCAGTGCTAAATTAAGACATTCTCGGACCCTTTAGTTCTGCTGAAAACAAGGATCAATTCACCGTTCAGCTCTTTGCATTTGGCCCCAGTGGCCCATAAGCAGTTAAGCAGAACCCACAACAGAAGGACCTGTTCTCATCACAGATCAGTTGATGTTGTAGGGGCAGTTTACACCACGGACCTAGAAACTGTTGCTGTACAACTGAGAGCAAAGAAGGGTATCAAGTCCATTAGTCACCGTGGTGACAGAGGAAAGGAGGGGAAAAACGTATATGGAACTGCATCTTCACGTTGAAATGAAAGGTGTTACTTAAATATAGGTTATGAAATTATTATTAAAATCACTTTTATCTCATAAAACTTGAACGTCAAAATACGACATTTAGTACTATTTCTAGCCTTAAAATTCAATTATCACTATGCCTAATTAATACATGGCAGGGCACTGTCATCTCAGAAGAAACTCCTTCACAGTCACAGGAACTTCCCATGTATTAATAAAAATTATTTAAATGAGTAGTTGCTTACAGAAGCCAGAGAAAATCCAAATGAAGGCTATCACTTGAGCATTACAGAGTTTCAGGTTTCTGAGACAAGCATATTCACACACTCACCTAATTCTGAGCATATTTTCAAAGTGTCTGTTTTAATCAAAGCCACACATTTCCTACAGATTCTAGCTCTGTTTCATTTGCAGAGCTCAGGCGTTCCAAAATTCAGCAGCATACAAATGCAACGCAGGACGTATCTTGAAACTCAACCCACTGCTCACATCATTTTTCTGTTCCACAGGTACAGCACAGTTTTTCTGTAAAATACCCATCCTACATAAATTCAGCAGTACTTAATCAGATCTCAGGAGGCTATATATCCCTTTGCTAACACTGACCTTGGCTGGGAGTTAATCCCATAGCTGTAAGTGGTTTGGCTACGCCTCTTTAAAGAAGGAATGCCAGAGGAGCTGGTTAGAAGGTCCCTTCAGTAACACCAGAACTCTTTACCTATTTTTATAGTGCTAAATCTTGTTATCAGACACTGACAAACTTTCACGGTACCGAAATTCTGGATATCATATGTGTTACTGATTTAAACTACACTTAAGTCTCTGCCTATAATAAGTGAAATACTTTTTTGAAAAAAAACAAACAAAAAACAAACCAAAACAAAGCCCCACATTGCTTTATAGTTCTACAACGCTGATGCTTGCACAAAGGTAACTGTAACAGAAGATGCTAATGACTTGATCTTTCTAAACAATGCAAAGAAATAATCTTAGCTTGTACGAGTAGTTTACTGAACGAGCATAGTTAACACAGTAAAAGCTAGTTATAGATGTAAATATTGTATGGTAAACTGCTTAGTAACCAAATTTATGCTTTTCAGCTGATTTTTATTTTGACATTTTTAAGATAGTATCAAATCATCTTGAAATTGGTTTTAAAATATACTTGATCATTTTGAAAATCAAATTAATACAGCCAACTGCCTGATAATTATATTTTGCCTAGATTCCTCTGCATTGTAATGCTTTCATGTTGCCTAAACAGAGCTTGTTTCAGAATAATTTTCATTTATTCCTGAGAGAGTCTAAACCACAGTACCATTCATTAGGTACAACAACCCAATATAATATGTGCTTCATAATTCAAAAATGATGTGCTGAACACTCCTGTGATTTATTTAACTTAAATGTCTAAACCCTTAGCCGGGGTTTTTCAACCTTTCCAACTCCCTTAGCGGTCTGTAGCCACACACAGAAAATTTATTTCTAACAAAACCAGACTTGCTTCTTTTAGTTACTTCCCACAGACTCCTTGCTATTACTTCACGGATTCCAAATTTCTAAAAGCAGTACTACAGACCAACTAATTACCTAGAGCTGGCTGGTAACAAGAGTTTAAATTAATAGATGTAGTAGAGGACTGGGACTTGAGAAATAATATTCCATATTTAAACTGAACAGCATAAAGATCATTTGTTACTTTGAACACAATACATTTCCTTCTTCAGAAATAGCAGCACCTAACAGCATATTGTAGAATGAAAAAATATACAGAGTAATTTTATTCTGTCACTGAAAAAAAACCCATATCACAATTCAACAGTGAATTGGAATTAAATAGACTGGATTTAAACCAACATTACAATTGTTCGGTCTTCATAAAATCAGCTATTGGCCATGTTAGGGGAAAATGCAATGTAAGTAATTTACATGTGGGTTTGCTGTAGAGGTGATTAAGGTAAGCAAATCCACACTGTACCCAAAACCCTAGAGTAACATAAGCAAAGTGCGTCAGCAGAACAAGAAAATAAAATATTTTTGCAGTGATAATGTAGCCTTTCAACCAATTTTTACAGCTGTTTTTAAATATAACTTTGCAAACACATGTTGGCTGGTGACTGCTTTTGGCTGGCTTACACAAAGGTGGGAGTACGCTGCCAGGCTCTGCCTGGGGAGTACTCCTAGAAGGGGGAATCAGAGGGACAGCTGAGAAACAGGAAAAGGCAGGGAAAGGACTTAAAAGCCTCAGAAGTGAGCTCAGTTACTTTGTTTCCAAACCCAACAGCCATGCATGTCTATGCATGAGTTGAGCAGTCATTGAGCGGAAACTCATTGGTGGAACATGAGGTTCTAACTACTTGTGGAGGTCATCTTCACTTTTCCAAAGAACTGTAGTACTGTTCCGGAAAAAAGATGGCCTATGGGCTTATCCAAGTTAAGGGTAAGGTGGTTAGCAGGCAGAGTCTAGAACGGATACGGCCAAAGCCCAGCCCTCGGGATTCAAGATAAGATAAAATATCTGATCAAGCTCCAGATTGATCTGCACAGAACCTTGAACTAGCTTAGGATCAGCCTGCAGCTGACAAATTTTGCAGGTGAGTGAGAAGACTGCGCATGGGAGAGAAATCAGGGGGAGGCCTGGCAGACCAGCATCCTGCCTGGGGACTCCCAACCAACAGGTACAGGGCATGACTACACCTACAAACTGAAGACAGAGAGTGCTGGGTTTCAGATACGTGATATATTTAAGAAAGTTGTTTAAACTGTTGCCCACGCCAAAGCAGGGTTGGTGGAACACAACTTTTATATTCATTGGGAGAGGTTTCGTTTGCAAAGACTTACTCAAGCAACAGCAGAGGGCTTTAGTTTAAGCTCCTGAAGACAGCCCATCACCAGAGCTGCGGTACTCACCAGAGGATCAGCGGAATTGCAGTACTCGCTGGACGACCACAGGGATGCAGTACAGCTAGACCCAGCAGAGCGAATCCCCACAGTGAACTCTGTCAGAAATAATTTGAGTAGAATTTAGTCTCTGTGAAAACTGTTCAGGAATAACAGAATGCTGCAAAACTTATTTCAAATCCTTTTGTCTTTGTCTACCACAGCCTGTTTCCCCAAGTACTGCGTTTAAATCAGGTTTGTAAACAAGAAGGTGGGGTAGAAAGGACGTACATGCCAAAAGTACTTGAATAAATACTGAGAACAGTAAAGAACTGGGTAGGATATAAAACCAAAGACTGCAGGGTGCCAAAATAACTAATGATATTTTCTTGAAAGGAATGTCTGATTGATAGAAAGCCCAAGGAACCACTTCTACAAACACTGGCAAACAGCCAGTCCCCATGAGTCAACCCCACTAGGCTTAACTGCTGCTCGTGGGCCAGAAAGTGCAAAGAGCATGAACATACGGCAATTGCCACATCTTCAGCCTGAAAGATCATCCAGTCCTGACTTCAGATGGACAGGGAGCGCACAGAAGCTGGGGTGTCCTGGAAGGAGCTCCTCAGGAGCTGCTGACGGCCGGAGATGCCATGGCCTCCCAGCTCTGGGGGCTGCTCTGCTGGGGCAGGAGGCAGACAGCCCAGCTGGCTCCAGCTGCCTCTCCCAAGGAGCCTGGGGGGGCGAGGGAGGCTTTCCAACCGGGGATGGTTTTCCCCATCAGGTAGTGGGCACCTTCAGCATCCAGTGCCAGCTGGGCAGAAGGGCACTGGGGGGAGCCAAGAGGGCTGCTTCGGGACCCCAAGGCCCGCCACGCCCTCCCGCACAGGGTGAGGGCCCTGCCAGCTGCCCCTCCGTGGCAGGGGCCCGGCCTCGGTAGCAGCTGCTCTCTTGCTGCCTCCGTGGGGTCAGAGATGCCACCAAGTGCCCGTGAGGAGGAGCGGGAGGTTCCACAGCTGCCCGGGCACAGGCCCCGGCGCCGGCTGTGAGGGGCGCCTCGTCCCCTGCTGAGGGCCGATAGGGCGGGAGGGCCCGCGGTGAGGAGATAGCGGGGCCGTGCCCCCCGCCGATAAGGGGGCAGGGGGGCCCGGGGCTGCCGGTCCCACCGCCCTTCTCCCAGTTCCGCGTCAGCATGGGACCCCGCCTGCCCGGCAGGCCGAGGGCAGCGCGGTTTTGCCGGCGCCCGGTGAGCCCGCCCCGCTCCTGAGGGGGCCCCGCCATTCCCTCCGGGCGCGGCGCTGCCACCCGCTCCCTGCGGAGGGCGAGGGGGCGCACAGGCTGCGCCCCGAACCCGCACCCGCACCGCTCCTGCCCGGCGGCGGCGGGGCCTGACGAGCGGGGCGGGGCGGGGCCGGGCGCTGCGCGCGCGGCTCCCCGCCGCCGGGAAGCCAATGGGGGCGGGCGGCGGCGGGCCGGAGCCAATGGGCCGGGGCGGGCCGCGGGGCGCCATGGGCCGCTGCAGC